>JAOPSE010000034.1:8830497-9347285 GCA_029449295.1 Zea luxurians
CGCCATACATAGTTCAAAATCGTTCACATAATATCGTCATAGTTCGACATTCATATAGCCTTTGACATCAACATTGACATAGTTCCAAATCAAACACAGTTCAACAACTGTCACACATATACGTCACCTGGTTGGTTGGAGTTGTAGCCACTTCCTCCGGCTGGACTCTAGGTGTTGAAAATATTGTTCACCGTCGTCTTGACCAGACACATCTCTAGGTGCGATAGCTGAAGCGGGAGGTGTCTCAAAGCCCTGTAACACACGCACATAAAATAGTAATGAAAGTTGCCTAAAGGGGGTGAATAGGAAAGTTGAAACTATTTTCAACAAAAAACTAGAAACAAATTGGGTAAAACCGGTTCAACTAGTTTGCACGAGCTCAACTAAATGATGAGAACTGAATTGATCTCAAAATTCACCCAGTTATCTTTGGAAATGAGATGTTCTATATGATCCAAAGGGTTCAAAATTGTAGATCTGAGAAGGGCACTTCTCAAAATCCACATACAAAAAAGATATGAACAATTCTTTTCACGGAATGGTGAGAGAACGAAGAATACAAACAAACACAATGAGCAAGAACACAAGAGACACAAGATTTATCCCGAGGTTCGGTCACACCACCAAGGTGCCCTACTTTCTCGTTGAGGCGCCCATAAAGAGCCGGGTCTCTTTCAACCATAATCCTCCCTTTTCCGACCACAAAGGTCAATCCCACACACTAATCTTTATTCAAACGAGCGGGTAATACAAACTTTCTTGTGGTCTTCCACAAGATTTGGAGACTCACAAGCGACACCTAGTCGTCTAGGAGCTAGAAGCTCCAAGAGTAATGAATCCACAAAGAACTCGATGTAGTACCAAAGCTCGAATGAAGAAGAGCAAGAGGGATTTATAGATGAAGCACAAAAACCGTAGCTCTCAAACTCACTCAAAGATTTCTCTCCAAAGATTTGAAATGGGAGAGGCAAGAGATGTGTGTGAGAGAGTGGGAGGTGTTTCTCAAGTTAGAAATGGAGTTTGGGTCGTGCTCTTGTGTGGGGAGAGAGGTATGAGTGAGTATATATAGGTGGGGCTTCAAAACTAGCAGTTCGGCTGATTTTGGCTGTGGAGGACCTGTTGAACCGCCCCTAGGGCCGATTCAAACCGCCTGGGGCAGGCTGACAGTCAGTGTGCCAGTCAGACTGGCAGACTGTAGGTCAGACTGCAAAAACTGGTCCTTACACCGGTTGAACCACCCCTAGGGCCGGTTCAACTGCCTGGGGTAGGCTGACAGTCAGTCTGCCAGTCAGACTGCAGGTCAGACTGCAAAAACAGGTCCTGACACCGGTTGAATCGCCCCTAGGGCCGGTTCAACCGCCTAGTGGTCAGACTGACAGTTAGTCTGCCAGTCAGGAGGTCAAACCGGTCAGGTGACCCTAACACCGGTTGAACCACCCCTAGGGCTGGTTCAACCGGTTTTGACCAGTGAGGTCCGGGGAAAAACCCGATTGAACTTTCCCAGCCCGGCTGAACCTCTCTGGACCCTGGTTGAAGTTGAAGTTCAACTACAGTTGAAAAAACTCAACTGCAGCTGAATACACAGTTGAAGTTCAACTGTAGTTGAAAAAGCTCAACTGCAGCTGAAGAAGCTCAACTCAACTGAAGACACAGTTGAAGTTGAAGTTCAAATGTAGTTGAAAAAGCTCAACTGCAACTAAAGAAGCTCAACTCAGCTGAAGTTTAACTCAACCGAAAAAGCTCAACTGCAGCTGAAGAAGTTCAACTGTTTTTCAACAGGAACACTCTTAGTTTCTCAATACTAACAATAGTCATACACAGAGTGTCCAAGGGATTTTGGTTTTTTTGAAATAGCTTTTGAATATAGAGGCTTGAGCTTTGGCAAACACCAACCTTCTTTTTGGATCCCCCTTGATAGTACGACGATTTCTATACTCAAGTTAAATAAAATATAAGTAAGTAAACTCCTTGAGTCATTGGTGTCTCATGTGTGATTTCTCCATAGCGTTGCTTCATAAGGATCACAAACATCTTTGTCTCACCTCTTGAAGCAAATACAAATCGAGCCTGTGACTTGAACCATTTCACCATATATGAGCTCAACTCATCGCTTCAAGTCACCTTACTGATGCATGAACACAATATAACTCTTCATAGCCGATTAGTTCATCGACTTAGTGCAAGTACTCTCTTATTCACCTTAGCAATGGTACCTCGGTCCACAAGCCGTCGCTTGGCCTTCACCTTGGCTTAGTTCCTCGAAGCCCTTTCCTTGCTATCTTCACCCTATCAAGCCATTCTTGACTCACATCATATTTAGCATCCATTGAGAGAACCATTTCTTCAATATTGGGAACCTTGCTTGAGTGTCTTCTAGATGTAAATGCTAAGATCAATCAAGCTCTACTATGATTTTCATAGAAGCATATATAGACTAATAGTATTATGGTCAAGCCAATTCACGATTCCTCATATCTTATTCACTTTGGCTTGATCAATCATCTTAATCACTTCAACCTCTATTCTGATCATATGATTTCTCAGGTCTTGTCCATATATGAAAGTGCATTCATCCCTTTTGTGAGTTTTGGTGATTTGGATAACAACACATTTAAAGGTCTAATAAGTTTGCTAAGTGTTGAACAGGAAATTCAGTATGATGAACATACTTGAATAGTGTATAATGATCAGTGAACAAGGTTCAACACAAGGTCAAATAACCAGTGAGACAATGCAAATGGTTATAATATGGTCTCTATATTGGTTTGAATATATGGACAAGACCTAAGAGATCACTATGCATAAATATGATCATAATAGAGGTTGAAGTGATTAAGAGGAACCGTGAATTGGCTTGACAATATTTCTATTAGTCCATATATGAATATATGAGAATCAAACTAGAGCTTGATTGATCTTAGCAGTTATATCTAGATGAAATTCAAGCAAGGTTCACAATATTGAAGAAATGATTCTCTCAATGGATGCTCAATAGGATGTGACTCAAGAATGGCTTGATAGGGTGAAGATAGCAAGGAAAGGGCTTCGAGGAACTAAGCGAAGGTGAAGGCCAAGCGACGGCTTGTAGACCGAGGTACCATGGCTAAGGTGAGGAAGAGAGTACTTGCACTAAGTCGATGAACTAATCAGCTATGAAGAGTTACAACATGTTGATGCATCAGTAAGGTGACTTGAAGCCATGATTTGAACTCATATATGGTGAAATGGCACAAGTCACAGGCTTGATTTGTGTTTGCTTCAAAAGGTGAGACAAAGATATTTGTGATCCTTATGAAGCAACACCATGGAGAAATCACACTTGAGACGCCAATGACTCAAGGAGTTTACTTAATTATATTTTATTTAACTTGAGTATAGGAATCGTCGTTCTATCAAGGGGGATCCAAAAAGAAGGTTGGTGTTGGTACTAAAGCTCAAAATCCTTGATCTAAAACTTCCATTTTAGCCTGGTTTCACTTCGGTTTTCTCAAAATTTGTGCAACAGTTCAAAAACCGGTTCAACCGGACCTAAAACCGGTTCAACCGGTTTCTGCACTGTTCCCCTCTGTCACTGCCAGTCTGCCAGTCAGTCCTGTCAGAAAAAGTCGTTGCAGATCTTTTGGGAAAACCGGTTCAACCGGAATTTTTCCCGGCTCAACCGGTTTTGGATCTGGTCGAGTCTCCGGCTGAGTAGGTTAGTGAACCGGGATCTTCCTGGTGGAAACCGGTTGAACCGGTCTGAAAACCGGTTCAACCGGTTTTTACCCCTTTTCTCGCAACGGTCACCAGCTTTTGGGGGCACCTTTATATACACCTCCCACACTCTTCCCCATAGTAGAGCACGCACAAAACTCCATTTCTAACCTGAGAAACAACTCCCACTCTCTCTCACACACCTCTTGCCTCTCCCATTTCAAATCTTTGGAGAGAAATCTTTGAGTGAGATTGAAGAGCTGCGATTTTGGTGCTTCATCTCTAAATCCTTCTTGCTCTTCTTCATTCGAGCTTTGGTACTACATCGAGTTCTTTGTGGATTCATTGCTCTTTGAGCTTCTAGCTCCTAGACGACTAGGTGTCGCTTGTGAGTCTCCAAATCTTGTGGAAGACGACAAGAAAGTTTGTATTACCCACTCGTTTTAGCAAAGATTATTGTGTGGGTTTGACCTTTGTGGTCGGCAAAGGGAGGATTAGGGTTGAAAGAGACCCGGCTCTTTGTGGGCGCCTCAATGAGGAAGTAGGGCACCTTGGTGGTGTGACCGAACCTCGGGATAAATCTTGTGTCTCTTGTGTTCTTGCTCATTGTGTTTGTTTATGTTCTTCGTTCTCTCACCATTACGTGGAAGATTTGTTTATATATTTTTGGTGTGTGGATTTTGAGAAGTGCCCTTCTCAGATCTACTACTTTGAACCCTGTGGATCATTTAGAACATCACATTTCCAAAGTTAACTGGGTGAATTTCGAGATCAATTCAGTTTTACCCAGTTTGCTTCTAGTTTTTGTTGAAAAAGTTTTAACTTGTCTATTCACCCCCCCTTTAGGCAACTTTCAATTGGTATCAGAGCCTAATCCTCGTTCTAACGCTTAACCGCGTGAGGAAAAGATCATGTCGAGGGTACTAAGAAAAAAAAGTGCTTCTAAGCTTGAAAAAGTTGAGGTTGTCTCGACTTCATCTTTTGGTGCAGATGTTGATCCTAGGGCAATAGATCTTGCCATGAGAATCGACGAAAGGATGTTCCTCAAAATGAAAGAAGATGAGGCGAAGAACAAGATTGAAGAAGAAGAAAATGATCGATGGAGACCAAACAACGAATCCACCTCTTCACAAGGTACGTCTTTCAAATCCACTTCTCATATGTGCTTTATAGCTAATGGGAGTGACAGTGAAAGCAAAAGTGAGGATGAGGAGGAGCATGAAAGTGATAGTGAAGATGAGGATGATCTTCAAAAATTCTTCGCTCAACTAAGTAAGAAGAACCGGATGAGCTTGCTCAAACTCATGAAAAGAGCGGAAGAACAAAAGGAAATGCTTCACAAGCAAGAAGATATCCTCATCGAAAAAATCAAAGACTTGGAGAAGTTGACCAAAGAGCATGAGAAGCTAAAGTGCTCTCATGATGATTTGGTCCAAAGGTATGAAGACATTTCAATTGAGCAAATTAAAGCTATTAATCATTCATCATATATTGCTCAATTAGAAAATAAAAATGCTATGCTCAAGAACACGGTAGAAAAGCTAAACATTGAAAATCTAGCTTTGCAAGAAAAACATGATATGCTTCTATGCTCTCATAATAAATTTATGGATTCACATATCATGTTAGAAATGGATCATGAGGTTGTGTTAACTAATTTGAAATCATACGAACCTCACATGTGCACATGTGTTGAAATTGAAACTATATTACCATGTGCTAACAATTGTTGTTATCAAGCAAGCCAATCTTCCATTGAGCTAGAAATTTCAGGAATTAGTGATATTTCTATCACACAAGAAAATAAAGAGCTCAAGGAAGAAGTTGGAAGGCTAAGAAGGAGCTTAACGCTTTTGAAGGGAAAGTGTCATGCTCAACCTTCTCACGATAACCGTGATAACATGGTGAAGAAGCTTGAGAAGGGGACAACCGTAGCATGCACAAACCCGCTTCAAAATAATGCTAAGTTCCCTAAGAAAGGCATGAGCAAATATCAAGAGAAGAAAGCCAAAGCTCATGACAAGTGCTTCAACCATGCCTCCACATGCTCCACACAAGGTAACAAACAAGCCACTCTTCCAAATAAGAGAAGATGCACTAGAAAGTGTTATCAATGTCATGAGAAGGGACATGAGATTAAGTCATGTCCTTACATAAAAGATAGTGGTTTAACTTTGGAAAGAAAGAGGCTCACTTACCATGTAGCAAACAAGAAGCAAGGCAAGAAGGAGTCTTGCAAAATTAAAAATCATATTTGCTACACTTGCTGAAGAAAGGGACACCTTTGCAAGGATTGTCCCATGAGTAAGTATCCTAAGTCTACCATGTCAATTCATTCATATTCGCTTAGGAGACCCAAAAATGACACTTGTGCTAGAAAGGTAATTAGTTCACCTAAAACTAGCACAAAGGCCATTTGGGTGCCTAAGTACTTATTAGCTAACCTTGGTGGACCCATCCAAAAATGGGTACCAAAATGTACTCAATAAGTTTTGCAGGTACCTAGAGATGATATGAAGCTTTGGGGTGCTTGAGAAGTTTAACTTGATTCTTATCTCAAGCTATCAATCTTACATTGTCTATCCTTTAAGATTGACCCAAAGATGAATTGAGTTGTTATATCACTAACTTCATATTCATCTCTAGCAAGAACTTGTGTTGTAGGGAATAAGGATTAACCTTTGTGGGAATCAAGCAAAAGGCCTACAACCAAGTGATATCCAAAGGATGGTAACAATTAATTCTTAAGTGCACATTGCTTTTAATTGGTATATTCCTTTGTGTCTTTTGTATCCACATAGGAAAAATGAAGCACTTGAGAATAAACTTAGAAGATTTTACCTTGCTTTGGAAAGTATCTAATTATATGGTAGATTGCAAGTTCATATTTTTATATTGTGACAATCTACATGCTTTAAATTGATTGTATGTATCTTATGTCATATTTCAAGTTAATCATCATATTATTGCCATGACCTAGACATAAAGAGTATTATCCCATGTTCTTAAATGAATAGAGTGCTAAGTAAGAAATTCAAATTCTTATAGCACTTACCAAATGGGGAATTCTCTATATGACTAGAGTTGTGAGACTAATGTTTCTATCTAAGTGTTTATGTAGTCTCACAACATGAGAATATGTTTCCCAAATGAAGTGTGCCATTCAACATTCAAAGAAGATCGAACCAATACTATGTGATGTATTCATTCTTGTTTAAATTGGTTTTCAGTCTTCTACATTAATCACTCACCATGTTATGAATTAAAATTGCCCTATAAATTTAATTAAACAATCATGCTACTTTTATCTTGTTTCAATTGATGTTATGCATGATGCCTGTAAGGGTAATTTAGTTTATGTCATGAGGTTTCCTTAATTTAGTAACCTTCTTGTCATTCATATAATAGAGGTTGCTAAATAGGAAACTATTGCTTGTGTTTCTAATGCAATCTCATTTAAGCTATTTCATGAAATTCATAAGTAGAGATTGTGCTCTTTCAATTGGTAAAATCACAAGCATTAAAGGTTAATCTTCACCTAAAAGAAAGATTAGGAATGCTCAAGGCAAAGGTATGGAACTAATTGTTTCATTTGGTATGTGATCAATAATAGTTCCTTTCAAGTGACATTCTTTCAATTGGTAATAATATATTCTATGGAAAGGAATGTCAATATGAAGGTTAAATTCCTTTTGGCTTAAATTTGTAAATTAGTGCATATTGTGAATTCACTGCTCCATGTGCATTAACTTAGAAGGAATTTAATTTATGCCTTTATGCCTCATAAATGATGATTTATTTGCCATTCATATATAAATATCATCATTCTTTAAATACTTCCTTGTACTACTAATACCTCTTTTCAAAGTGCTTTTCGACTAGTTTTAAAAGGAAAACAGATAACAAGCTAAAGAAGGAAGTCTCCACGAATGAAGACAAGAAGAATACTTAGATGACACCATCTCATATAGCAAGACCTTTCAATTGGTATAACAAATGGTACATTCTATATGGTGGTAAGTATTCATAGGCATAAGCTAATTCATTGCAAATTTGTCATGCCTTGACCATGATATGTAATATACTCCTCATGAGACTCTTAACTGAATTGAAAGTGCATGAGGCAAGTCACTCAAATACTTGATGCACATATCTAGTGGGAGAACATTATATATCTTGTGTCATAGAGAATAAGTTTCACTTGAGTAAGCTATACTAAGACAATCCAAAATGGTAAATTTGTATCTCATTCATATGGATTGTAATCTTTGTTTTCTAAATAGCTACTCTTGATGCAGTTTAAAATTCCCTTATCGTTATTTCTAAAAGTGCATAAGAATCTTTTTGTTGATATTCATCACATACATATGCACTAACATGGATATGATTTTTAAACTGTAAAAGGTACAATTAGTGATCCATACTCTCTAAATTTTGGAAACCCATATTTTGATATCTTAGAAATCTACTTCAATCGATATCCATATGCTTCACATTGAATTGGATCACTAAGTTGTAAATTCCATGCATAACTTGTATTTATGATATGAATGCTTGTGCGACTAACCTTGATAATCTAGGTGCACCTAAAGTCAAGGTAGGTTCATCATCAAGAAGGCAACACAATGATGTATTAATAAAAGGAGAAAAGGCTCCTATTCTTAACTCTAGTTTTATCTATGTGATTAAATATTGACTTGAAACCATGTAAGATGGTTGTCAAGTATATGTGGTTGCCTGCACAAAGAGAAAGGCCACAATAAGGATTGTGTGGGTACTCAAGGCTCTTACTACTAATCTCAAAGGACCCAATTCAATTTGGGTACCAAAATATGAAGCTTAAACTTGTTTTGCAGGATCACTCCTTCTATGGATCAAGTTGGGTGCTTGATAATGGATGTATAAATCATATTTGGAGATAGTAGCAAGGGTGGTAACAACTGAATCTCAAGTGCATATTATTTTCAAATCTTATCTCTTTTGTGACTTGTGTAGCCACTAAGGAAGAAGAAGCACTTGAGGATATACATCAGTTGTTGATTATGAAATAAAGGTCTAATTGGAAGTTGAATGAATATTATCATATGGTGAACAATCCAAAATTATGTGACATATTCTCTATCTAGTTAATTTGGATTTAATTCTTCTATATTAGACACTCACCATAATATGGATTAAGTCAGCCCTTTAAACTTCATTGAACAATCATGCATATTATCCATGTCATTCAAAATATATTATGCATGAGGGCTCAAGGGAAATTTAGTCCATATTATGATGTTTCTCTATTTTAGCAACACGCTTGTCTTCCATATATAAAGGGTTGCTAAATAAGAAACTAGTGCTTGTGCTACTAATGCCATCTCTTGTGTTGAGTTTATCCATAGAAAATATATGTTAAGAGATGGTGCTTGTTTTAAATTGGATAAATCATAAGCTTAAAGGATACTATTCAACTAAAGTAAGATGAAGTTGATAAGAGGCCAAGGTATGAAAACTTCCTCTCCTTCAGTTGTTTTAGTATTCTATCCTTAGTGGGATGTACCATAGTATAGGTTAAATTCCTCGCAATATAAAATGTTCAATAGTGCATATAACTTTGACATCAACTATATGTGTGCACTAATTTAAAGGAATTTAGTCTATCCTTTTGGGTTTCAAGAATGATGGTTCATTTTCATCCACATATAAGGATCATCATTTGTGAAACCCTCCCTTGTGTTTCTAATGCTCTCTTTTCTAAGTGTTTCAATAAGGTCCTTCCAAGTGCTTTCAAGATGGATTCAAAATCTACGGATATAAGAGTCTTGGTTGTTTCAATCATTGAGTTTCAATTGATCTCATATCAAATATGATCAAATCAAGAAAAGATGAAAGAAGTTCAAGATCACTTGGTTGGATGAAATCGTAAAGAGAAAAGAGATCACGGTGATTCAAGAAGGGAGTTACATTTTTTTGTCAACCAAATAATGACGATGCAGTGACATATTTATATGATATCCTTCATTATGAGGTTTGAGGTTCATATTAGCATGCTCTAACCTTCAAGATTTCAATTGACATACTTTTAGTTCTTAAACTTTCAATTGGTATAATTTTCATCATCTATGTAAAGCATGTTATGTTAAACCAAGATATAGTGCAAACATCTCCTTTAACCTCGTATTGTTGATGTGCATAAGTATACTTTGTGTACTCTTGCATGCACAAATTGATGGAGAGTTTAGCTTATATCTTGTGTGACTAATGATTTCTTTCAAGTTCATGTTGTGTAGTCTCACACCTTGGAGAACATCAAATGAGGATGAGTGGTTCCAAGGAAATGATCAAATATTTACCACATGTCACCCCATGGATTAGTTCTATTAGGGAACTATATGTGTTCTCTAGCATAAATTCAATTGTTTCAAATATATTATGCCTTGACCAAGATATATGATGAACCCCTCTAAGAATCTAAATTGAATCAAGTGCATGTTACAAGTAATTCGAGTACTTGATGCACACATTTAGGGGGTGCTCATTCTATATCATGTGTCCTTAAATACTAACATTTTCTTTTAGTGAACTTGTGTAGCTCTTTGAAAAGAATGGGTTTCTCTTGATTTTTTTTGAAGAGGATATGTTTCTCTTTGGCATGCTAAATTCACTCAATACATGTCATAATGAAGACTGATGGGCATTAATGAAAATCATCTTGCTTTGTGCAAAAATAATGTCAATCCTGTCAAAACACTAAGTTGAAAATTGATGATCATGATGGAGAACATGTGGCATAAAACAAAGTCTCAAATTAGAAAGGAATCTTCAAGCAAAGACAATCGCTTCCACTGCAAATTTTGATGGGTATCAAAGATTCTTCGCTCCAATAAATGTATCTTCTATACATTTCATAAGAGAATGAGTTTCTCTTGTATATGCTACTCCAACGTCATCTAAAATTGGTAAATATGTATCACATCTTGGATTACAAATATCTGAAGTAGCATAGCTTATAGATTCTCCTGTCTAGAACTTAATTGATTAAATAGTGCACATGTTTCTTATGTTGCATGATTATGTTCAATTGATACTCCTTTTATGCCAATGGTACTTTAAGTTGCAAATAAGTACTCTCAATAGGTATCAATTGAATTCATATATATGTGTGCACTAAACTTGAGGAGAACATTGTGTAATATGCTATTAGTGATCTGCTTATCTATCAAATTGTATCAATTGGTTTTTTTTCAATTGATATTTTTTTCATACATGATCACTAGTTGTATAATCCATACTTGTGCAATTTTCATGCTGCCTCTTGTTATGATAAGAAAATGCTAGGTGACATCTAGACTCTAGGTATCAAGATTTGTCTTTCAACTAGTATGACAATATTTAGTTGATATCTTGGACCTATGTCACAACTATACAAACAAGAGCTTGCAAATGAATTGTAAATCCAACACAAGTTTGGAACTCCCCTTGAAAAGGTAAAATGCAAAGGTACATCACTTTATGTCCCTTCTCCATTACCTTTGTGCCATATAAGGACCCTTTTCATGATAGTGTGTTCAAATCTTGATTAATCATAATTTCTACCCTTTAAACTCTTTATATCCTTTTTTGGAGATTTATGACAAAGGGGGAGAAATTGTGCATTAAAGCTTACCTTTAGTCTTATGTAACTAAGTATAAGAAGACTTTTGAAAAGGGGGAGAAATTGTGCATTAAAGCTTACCTTTAGTCTTATGTAACTAAGTGTAAGAAGACTTTTGAAAAGGGGGAGAAATAATTGACAAAAGGGGGTTGAATCATAAGTAAAACATAAGATGAAGGAAATTGATGAGTGCATAATATTTCATGAGCATCACGTTTATTTATGACACAAAGCACCCTATGAATAGTATGATATAAGTTGTCTTCACTCTTTGACCCAAATGTATGCTTTTGGCATTTGAGTACAAAATTGGTATTTTCTGAAATGCACATATTTAGGGGGAGGAAACTATCATAGGATTCAAAATCTTATTTATCAAATCTTATGTAAGCTTTAAATGTGTTGTCATCAATCACCAAAAAGGGGGAGATTGAAAGTGCATTCATCCCTTTTGTGAGTTTTGGTGATTTGGATAACAACACATTTAAAGGTCTAATAAGTTTGCTAAGTGTTGAACAAGAAATTCAGTATGATGAACATACTTGAATAGTGTATAATGATTAGTGAACAAGGTTCAACACAAGGTCAAATAACCAGTGAGACAATGCAAATGGATATAATATGGTCTCTATATTGGTTTGAATATATGGACAAGACCTGAGAGATCACTATGCATAAATATGATCATAATAGAGGTTGAAGTGATTAAGAGGATTGGTCAAGCCAAAATGAATAAGATATGAGGAACCGTGAATTGGCTTGACCATATTACTATTAGTCCATATATGAATATATGAGAATCAAACTAGAGCTTGATTGATCTTAGTAGTTATATCTAGATGACATTCAAGCAAGGTTCACAATATTGAAGAAATGATTCTCTCAATGGATGCTCAATAGGATGTGACTCAAGAATGGCTTGATAGGGTGAAGATAGCAAGGAAAGGGCTTCGAGGAACTAAGCGAAGGTGAAGGCCAAGCGACGGCTTGTAGACCGAGGTACCATGGCTAAGGTGAAGAAGAGAGTACTTGCACTAAGTCGATGAACTAATCAGCTATGAAGAGTTACAACATGTTGATGCATCAGTAAGGTGACTTGAAGCCATGATTTGAACTCATATATGGTGAAATGGCACAAGTCATAGGCCCGATTTGTGTTTGCTTCAAAAGGTGAGGCAAAGATATTTGTGATCCTTATGAAGCAACACCATGGAGAAATCACACTTGAGACACCAATGACTCAAGGAGTTTACTTAATTATATTTTATTTAACTTGAGTATAGGAATCGTCGTTCTATCAAGGGGGATCCAAAAAGAAGGTTGGTGTTGGTACTAAAGCTCAAAATCCTTGATCTAAAACTTCCATTTTAGCCTGGTTTCACTTCGGTTTTCTCAAAATTTGTGCAACAGTTCAAAAATCGGTTCAACCGGACCTAAAACCGGTTCAACCGGTTTCTGCACTGTTCCCCTCTGTCACTGCCAGTCTGCCAGTCAGTCCTGTCAGAAAAAGTCGTTGCAGATCTTTTGGGAAAACCGGTTCAACCGGAATTTTTCCCGGCTCAACCGGTTTTGGATCTGGTCGAGTCTCCGGCTGAGTAGGTTAGTGAACCGGGATCTTCCTGGTGGAAACCGGTTGAACCGGTCTGAAAACCGGTTCAACCGGTTTTTACCCCTTTTCTCCCAACGGTCACCAGCTTTTGGGGGCACCTTTATATACACCTCCCACACTCTTCCCCATAGTAGAGCATGCACAAAACTCCATTTCTAACCTGAGAAACAACTCCCACTCTCTCTCACACACCTCTTGCCTCTCCCATTTCAAATCTTTGGAGAGAAATCTTTGAGTGAGATTGAAGAGCTGCGATTTTGGTGCTTCATCTCTAAATCCTTCTTGCTCTTCTTCATTCGAGCTTTGGTACTACATCGAGTTCTTTGTGGATTCATTACTCTTGGAGCTTCTAGCTCCTAGATGACTAGGTGTCGCTTGTGAGTCTCCAAATCTTGTGGAAGACCACAAGAAAGTTTGTATTACCCGCTCGTTTGAGCAAAGATTATTGTGTGGGTTTGACCTTTGTGGTCGGCAAAGGGAGGATTAGGGTTGAAAGAGACCCGACTCTTTGTGGGTGCCTCAACGAGGAAGTAGGACACCTTGGTGGTGTGACCGAACCTCGGGATAAATCTTGTGTCTCTTGTGTTCTTGCTCATTGTGTTTGTTTATGTTCTTCGTTCTCTCACCATTGCGTGGAAGATTTGTTTATATATTTTTGGTGTGTGGATTTTGAGAAGTGCCCTTCTCAGATCTACTACTTTGAACCCTGTGGATCATTTAGAACATCTCATTTCCAAAGTTAACTGGGTGAATTTTGAGATCAATTCAGTTTTACCCAGTTTGCTTCTAGTTTTTGTTGAAAAAGTTTTAACTTGCCTATTCACCCCCCCTCTAGGCAACTTTCAATATATATTCAAACCAATACAGAGACCATATTATATCCATTTGCATTGTCTCATTGGTTATTTAACCTTGTGTTGAAACTTTGTTCATTGATCATTATACACTATTCAAGTATGTTCATCATACTGAATTTCCTGTTCAACACTTAGCAAACTCGTTAGACCTTTAAATGTGTTGTTATCCAAATCACCAAAACTCACAAAAGGGATGAATGCACTTTCCAGTAACCACTAAGTTCTTCATTTTAATACATAAGGGCATATATAAACATAGCACACATGCATATATGTACATAAGGGGTTCTCGGAATCGATGGGTAGAAGCTCACGGTGCACATCGTCAAACATCTCTTCCATCCTATCGTAGTCCCCCTCTTCATGTGATTGGACTTCTGATACAATACGAGGAGGTGGGTCCTCACCGTGGTGCACCCACACCTCATAGCCAGGCATATAACCGTTTTTAGAAAGATCTATCGACATAGTCCTCCTGTCAAGGAAATAAATGTTCCCACACTTGCTACAAGGGCACCTAACATCGGTACCGGTCTCTGAGACTTTGACCGAGAAAAAGCATGGTCGAGAAACAAGTCAGTCTTGGCAACCCACTCAGTTGATAGAGCACATCTCTTTTTCCAACCTTCATACATCTATCGACAATCCTCCACCATACTAGATACGAGACATTAACTTAATTAGTTAAGTAAATCATGCCCCTACATCTATAGGAAAGGATAAATTCTAAACCCACCCAGGAGTGACCGACAAGCCTGTGTTTATGACAAGGTATATGCTCGTGCGAAATTTCGGCAACATAACCCCGCTGTTCTCCAATCGCACACCTGAAAATGGTGCAATTGAAGAACAGAGGGGTTATGCTGCCAAAACTACGCAGGAGCACATCCTTTGTCATAAGCACGGCTCTGTTGGTCACCCTGAGGCTATCCAATAAAGGGGCAATTCCAGCCCAACACACTTCACATGCGTCGCATGTGAGATGTGTTGGGCCGAAACAAGTGATGTCTAGGTTTCATTTGTTGACACTACCATACACTATGAATAACAGGAACCATCGTACATTATTACGTAGTTCAACTAATAAACCACCAATACAATATTATATACGAAATAACATTGTCACGGGTAACAAATCATATAAAATGACCTTATTTCCAAGGGCATAATAATCACCCTCATAAATTAAATTTTAAATTATCTAAGCACCAATAAATGAACTAAAACAAGATAATTTAACTATATAATCAAATTCCGGCCATCGGACATAACAAACTAAACAATATTTAACATACCAATCATTTAATCCTAAAAATGACTACTAGCAAACAATCCATGCATCTACAAAATTTTAGTCCAAATTAAGAATACCCACTTATCCTATGGCGGGATCGGCGTGGTCGACGGCGGGTGACGTAGGGGTGGACGGGGTAATGACAAGCGTGGGCGGGGGTAGGGGCCAGCGGCGTCGGGCGCGGCCACCGGCAGGGTTGTCCACAAGAGCTGGTGAGGGCTGTCGTGGGCTCTGGTGAGGAGGGCGCCAGTGGTGTCGGGCATTGCGGCGAGGCATGGTGTCACACCTGGTTTTAGAAGGCAAATCGAATGCGAACCATGTACGTGCCAGGATCAGCAATTCACGTACACAACAGTTACATAACTGGACATCATCACATAGTGCTCAAATAATAACATAAAGGGTAATAATAGTCAATTACATAATATGTCTGAGACATCCACATAGTCTTTAACAATAATCAAAGTGCGAAAACGAAACGTAGATACGCGCGGCCTTCACAGGCAGCCGACTGAGGGTTGACGCTAACCCACGCCTGAACATCATACTCTTAGAACTCCTGGAAGTCCTCCTCCACGGCTTCATCTTCTCCTGAGCAGTGGTTGCAGCGTGGACAACCTAGCTAGGGAAGGGGGTTTGGTGTGTAGAGCAAGGGTGAGTACACACAACATACTTAGCAAATGTCCTGTATGGCTGTAGTGGACTAGCTTTATGTGGGGTTAAGTCAAGCAGTTGCTTTTAGTTGGTCAGGTTATTATTACTAGTAGAGAGAGAGCCAGATTTTAGTATTAACCCAAGTTGTTAACCCAAAAGTACCCTTTCCAAATGGAAAGAATACCACTTACCGTTACCATAAGTATAATCATAACCATCATTCTCGTCACCACCTGTAAACCAACCATCCCTGATCAAGTATCTCTAATCAATGGAGCTCCCTTGGTCGCTCATAAACATGAGCACGACTGATATATTAGTTTCATAACACTCTACAGAGGTTGCGCACTTTACCCACAAGTCGTGATTCCCTTTCTGCCCGGAGAGAGCTACTCCCCATTGACCACTACCTAGGTGGACCAGCAGGGTATCACTATGAAGCCTTTACAAAGATCCCCTGAGGCTATAGCCTCCCGTTAGGTTTCCTAAATGTACCACACTCCTCCCCAAGGGGCAATCCACCCTCGGTAGAGCGAGCCACATACACCGAGCCCCATTGACGACATGACGGCGAAGCGAACTACACCTCAGTTCCTCTAATTATTAAGCTAAGGGCATCCCATTCCACCCTCATGGTTGCACTGTTTTCCCGGGCGGTCATCCAACGAACAGGTCCTTACGGAGAGGCACTCGAGAAACTACTCGAGTCCTCTTAAATACCACAAGTATATCATCATAATAAAAAGGAAAACAGTGTATCATAGATAGATCTCATCATGTTCATTGATTAATGTGAAGCACTAGCAAGAAACTAAACCAAAATAACCCAACCAAAATAGGTAAACAAGGACAATATAAACCAAAAGCTAGTCAATCCTTAAGTATAAATTGTATAAATGCGGGGAGTGAATTATAAGAATGAGTAGGACATAAATGGGTCGAGGGACACTTGCCTCCACCAACCAGCTGCTGCTCAGGTTCTTCTCCTGCGAGTTCTTCGGACTCCGTAACCAGACCATTATCTATGTGAATGCAAACATACATCCATATCCTTGAATTAGGAAATAAACAGTACACCATACAAGAAAGCAGATCAATTAAACACGTACATGACATATGATTTGCATTTGTAATTACGAGAAAGAGAAAAAGGAATTCGCAATGGCTAAAGTTAGAGTCGAGAAATACTACATGTAGGTTTTCATGAATAATCATTATAACATTTAATCCTACCTAGTCATATCGATATGTATTAATCACATGCACTAATAGAGTTACAATTATTCTAATTGGTCGACATTAATTAAGTCGTCATTTAACTACGTGAGATAATTAACGTGATCAATTCTAAGTGGAGTTCAACTACATAAAGTAAACAACACGCTCAACGCGCATAAAATACATGGGGGGGTTGGGTTGACGGGCTCGTCTAGGGGTCGACGGGTACGTCGCATGCACGACGGGGCACTATGCGCCACGCCGGGGCCATGTCGAGGGCAGGGGCGGTGCCACGCAGGGGCACCATGGCCGCGTGAACCAAGGCCACGCCGTGCCGGGGCCTCGCTGCGCAGGGGCCACACCGCGCCAAGCCGGGGCGAGTGCGCTGGGACCGCGTCGAGCCGTGCCACCACGCCACGACCGCGAGCTGGGCGGGGCAGGGTGCTACGGCCGCGCAGGGGGCCGCCACGCTAGGGAGGGGTCGGGGCTGGGGTGGGCACGCCGCGCGGGGAGGGGCCGGGACCAGTGGCAGCTGCGCCGGTCCGGGCATGCCGCACCTGGGAAGGGCGAGTGCGCGCGTGCGTAGGGAGGGGCCGAGCCGGGCACGCCGGGGCCGCGCCGGGGGCGGGCGTGTCGGGGCCGCGCCGTGGCGGGCACGCTAGGGCCATGCCGGGGGAGGGGTCGAGCGCGCCGGGCAGAGGGCCACGCCGGGCCGTCACGGGCGCCACGGGGCCGGCCTAGGACGGAGGTGGGCCACGCGAGGGGGGGGGGGGAGGGGGGAGCCGCGGCTGGGCCACGCGCCTGGCTGGGCCGCAAGGAGAGAGGGAGAGATTTTCCTTTTCTATTTTTCCTATTTTTCCTATTATCCATTTTATATCTAACTTCTACTAAATGCATACATTACGGAAACCAAGCAAATACACACAAAAGGAAATAGATGAGTGGCTCAGCATGATGCAACAACCAAAGAAAATATTTCTATAGGGTTTACTTACACAAGATATCGAGTTAACTCACGTTAGAATTTTGAAAAAGAACGAGGCATAGCGAGAAGAAAAGAAAAATAGGAAAGGTAATGCCCAAATTTGGTGAGTGATGGAGAAAGAAAAAAATTTAACTCTCAAATTCGGGGCGTTACAAACCTATCCCCCTTAAAAGAATCTCGCCCTCGAGATTCAGGATTGGCTAGCAAAGAGTTCAGGATATTTAGCCATCAGATCATCTTCACGCTCCCAAGTAGCTTCTTCCTCAGAGTGATGACCCCATCTGACTTTGCACATTCTGATAGTCTTCCTCCAGGTGACTCTGTCTGCAGTCTCAATAATTTGCGTTGGCTTCTCGATATAGGTCAAGTCTTCTTGGACTTCGAGACCCTCCACTGGCAACTACTCTTCTGGCACACACAGACATTTCTTTAACTAAGACATATGAAAGACATCATGCACGGCTAACAAATTTTCTGGCAGACTGAGCTGATAGGCCACTTCCTCGCGCCTTGCGAGAATCTGATACGGACCGATGTAGCGGGGTGCTAGCTTGCCTTTGACTCCAAATCTTTGGACCCCTCTGATAGGCGAAACTTTCAAATAGACAAAATCTCCAACTTCGAAACTCAGCTCTCTTCTTCTTGTGTCTGCATAACTTCGCTGCCTTGATTGCGCTATCTTCAGATTCTCCTGAACCATCTTGATGTTCTCTTCAGCTTCAAGCAAAATGTCTGGTCCAAACACTTTCTTTTCTCTAGGCTGATCCCATTGCAACGGAGTTCTACAAATCCTTCCATAAAGCGCCTGAAAGGGTGACATCTTCAAGCTGGCCTGGTAACTGTTGTTATAGGAGAATTCTACGTAAGGTAATCTCTTGTCCCATCCGGACTGATCTTGCAACGCACAAGCTCTCAACATGTCTTCGAGGATTTGATTGGTTCTTTCGGTCTGACCATCTGTCTGTGGATGATAAGCTGAACTAAAATTTAAATGTGTACCCAAGGCTTCATGCAACTGCTGCCAGAAATGAGAGGTGAACTGCGTTCCTCTGTCTGACACTATCTTTTTTGGCACACCGTGAAGACAAACGATCTGGAACATGTACAACTCTGCCAATACGTCACTGCTGTAGTTGGTCTTGACAGGTATGAAGTGGGCTGACTTGGTTAAGCGGTCAACCACTACCCAAATGGAATCGTAGCCGACTCGAGTGCGAGGCAATCTGACTATAAAGTCCATCTCGATTTCATCCCATTTCCACTGAGGAATTCGCAACGACTGCAACAACCCAGCTGGCTTCTGATGCTCTGCTTTGATATGTCGACAACTATCACACATAGCCACATGCTCCGCGATTTCCCTTTTCATTCCGTACCACCAGAACTTCTTCTTCAGATCCTGACACATCTTCTCACTTCTAGGGTGTATGGAATAAGCTGTCTCATGAGCTTCCTAGAGGATCAATTCCCGAATAGACTGGACATTGGGAACACACAAGCGGTCCTTGAACCATATCACACCTTCTGCATCCTCTCGAAAGTCTTCACCTCTTCCTTCCAGAATCAGCTACCGGATTTCACTAATCTTCTCATCATTATTCTGTGCCTCTTTGATTTTCCCCCTATAAGGTGGGTTCTAGCTCAATTGTTACTCCTCGCATGTTGTTCAGAAATCCGAGGGTCAACCTGTCAAACTCCTTGGCCAACTAGTAAGGCATCGGGTGAGCGACCATCATATTGACTTGACTTTTCCTGCTCAGGGCATCTGCTACCACGTTTGCTTTGCCTGGATGGTAATGAATCTCCAACTCATAGTCTTTGATCAACTCCAACCATCTTCTTTGCCTCATTTTCAACTCTGACTGAGTGAATATGTACTTCAGACTCTTGTGGTCTGTGTAAACATCACATTTCTACCCATACAGATAGTGCCTCCATGTCTTTAGTGCGTGAACCACTGCTGCCAACTCTAGGTCATGTATTGGGTAATTCTTCTCATGAACCTTCAGCTGTTGGGACGAGTAAGCCACAACTCTTCCCTCTTGCATCAACACGCATCCCAAACCAGTGTAACAAGCATCGCAATACACTGAGAAGGGCTTGTGCACATCAGGCAAGACTAAGATAGGCGTTGTAGTCAACTTCTCTTTCAGCGTTTCAAAGGCTTCTTAGCATTTCTGGGTCCACCTAAACTCAACTTTGTTGCCTAGCAAAGCTGTCATCGGTTTCACGATCTTCAAAAACCCTTCAATGAATCGCCGATAATATCCGGTCATTCCAATGAAGCTCTTGATTCCTCGAGCATCTGTTGGCGCTTTCCAGTTCAGAATATCTGCCACTTTCTTTGGATCCACTGCTAATCCATCTTTGTTTATTATATGACTCAAGAACAGGACCTCATCGATCCAGAACTCGCACTTGCTCAACTTTGCGTACAGCTGGTGCTCTCGCAATCTCTACAATACCATCTTCAAATGATTCACATGCTCCTCCTCACTTTGAGAATATATAAGAATGTCATCAATAAATACCACCACAAACTTGTCAAGATAATCCATGAATACACTGTTCATCAGATTCATGAAGAAAGCTGGTGCATTTATTAGGCCAAAAGACATAACAGTGAACTCGTACAACACATACTTGGTAATGAATGTCGTCTTTGGAATGTCTGAGGGTCAAATCCTGAGCTGGTGATAACCTGACCTCAGATCTATCTTTGAAAACACGCTGGCTCCTCTCAACTGGTCAAACAAATCTTCTATTTTGGCCAAGGGGTACTTGTTCTTGACTGTGACTTCATTCAGAGCTCAGTAATCGATACACATCCTTCTAGTGCCATCTTTCATCTCCACGAATAGGACAGGGGCAGCCCAAGGCGAGGTGCTTGGTCTAATGTAACCTTTCTCCGATAGCTCATCAATCTGCTTATTGAGTTCAACTAACTCTGGTCCGGATACTCTGTAAGCTCTCTTAACGATGGGAGCGGTTCCAGGAAGAAGCTCTATGGAAAACTCAACTTTTCGCTCAGGTGGCATACCTGGTAAGTCCTTCAGGATCATGTTCGGAAATTCTGATACCACTTTGATAATCTCTAGTGGATCTGCCTCACTGCTATCGATAGCCATCTGATAACAACTCCCTTTCCTTGACTCAGGCGGGACTAACTCGGTCATCACTTCCTCTCCTAGTGGGGACATCAACTTAATTGTCCTCTTATCACAGCTGATAACTGCTTGGTACTTATCTAGCCAGTTTATCCCTAGGATAACATCTATTCCTTGGGTACTCATTACTATGAGGTTAGCGGGAAACACTATCCCCCTTATTTCCACACTTATATTCAAAGAAACGCTATCAGCTCGAACTCTACCACCGACTGAATCAATTTGAATGGGTGTTTTGACATGGTAGTTATTGGAAGATTATGTGCTTCTACCCATGATGCAGTAATAAATGAATGTGTTGCTCCAGTATCAAATAGCACTTCTGCAATATGGGAGTCGACTGAAAACATACCTACTATCATGTCGGGGGTTTCCTGAACTGCTTCAGCCTCCAAGTGGTTTAGTCTCCCATGGTTGTAGCGTGGCTGGGAACGGTTGCCTGCTCCAGGCCGAGACACATTCTGCTTTTTGGGGCACGAGGGCCTGACTGCTGCTGGGCTGCCTTCTTCAGACATTGCATCACCCAATGGCCTTGCTCTCCACAATGGAAACATGCTCTGCTTCTGCCTTGAACTGGGGCTGCTTGACTGTTCTATTGGGTTGCTGGGGTAGGAAGATGAGGTGCCTGCTGACTCTGCCTCTGGAACTGACCTCCTCCTGACTGGTTGTTCTGGCGATTCTGCTGCTGGTGCTGAGGGTACTGTCTCTGAAACTACTGCTGCTGAGACGAGCGCTGGTTCTGTCTGAACTGCTGAGGTGGGTTGCCCGAGAAGCGAGGTCGATTGCTGCTCCCAGGCTGAGGCCCACTGATCTTGCGCTTGCGATCCTCCATCTCTTTGTGTTTCCTCTCCGTCATGATCGCTCTGTCGATCAGGTGCTGGAATGTGGGGAAGGTGTGGTTCATTAGCTGATAATGCAGGGGATCAACTAAGCCTCTCAAGAAACGATACTGCCTCTTAGTGTCGGTGTTGACATCTTCAGGAGCATAGCGGGACAGCAGCAGAAACCTGTCTCGATACTCACTGACTGACATAGACCCTTGTTTGAGTGCCAGGAACTCCTCCTTCTTCACTCTCATCAGGCCTGCTGGAACATGATACTAACAAAAGTTATCTCTAAATTCTTCATAGGTGATGGTGTCGGGGTTGGCATGGGTGGCACGATAGGACTCTCACCAAGACTGAGCTACTCCTCTCAACAGACGGGGACCATACAAAACTTTCTCCCTGTCATCACACTAAGCGGTGTGCAATTCCCGCTCCACGGTGCACAGCCAATCCTCAACATCCATGGGGTCAGAAGAGTGAGCAAACACTGGGGGATGACCTCTCATGAATTCAGCACTCTTGTCCTTGGGCATCTGAGGCATCTGAGGCTGAGGTGGGGGTTGATGCTGCTGCTACTGCATAGCGGCTAGAGTTTGACTGATGGCTTGAACTGCCTGAGTCTGCATTAGGAACATCTGTTGGATGGTCATCGGGGGCGGTGGTGGCAGCTACTGTTGGGGTGCCTCATCTTGCGGTGCCGGTTGCTCCTTTTGAGCATGCCTTCCTCCTCTACGCCTATTTTCTGACATCTATAGAATGCAATCACACATCAGAATTGATCTTGCAAACCTTGCAGCATAAGAAAAGAGTATAGAATCCTTCCACAATACTGAACAGATGGACATCTTCAATGATTTCCAACACATGCAAACACAACTTCTCATATAAAGAGGAAAGTGGAATAAAAAGGCTTCCCAACTAGATAACTAACTTCATTAACATTTAACAAGTAAACCAAAGGTGCAGGGGGTACCCACACCCTGGTGACAGTCATTACAAAGATCCAAATCCATCATAGTTCATCATGACAAACATAAAAGCACAGGATAAGCAAACTACTCTATCTAACTAAGGCCCTGTTTGCCACAACTTATTTTCAGCTTCTTCACAAATTTAAGCAGAAGTTCTACCAAACAGGTAGCTTCTGCATCAGCTTATCAGTTCAGCTGCTTCTCAGAATACACTAAAAGCAGCCAACAAGTATAAGCTTCTTTTTACCAGCTTCTCAGATAAGCTGCTTTTTCAACAAGCAGCAGTTGTACCAAATAGGGCCTAAGACTAACTAAAAGTAAGACTGAGACTAAGACTAAGATTTCTATTTTAAACTTTCATTACAGGACCCAACACTGGCGATTTATGGTTCTAAATTTATCTTGGTCCTGCAGTCGGGGTTGCCATAAGCCTGGTGTCCACGTCGAGGTGAGTGGTATGGGTGCTGAGTCCCGACGAGAGCGGGGGAGCCATCCTCCAGGTGACGACGCTCCATGCGCTCAGCCCGCAGCTAGGCAATCTTAGCATGAGCCCTACTCAGCTCGTCTAATGCATGGTCTAGCTCCATGTTTAGCACGACGACTAGGTTGACTGTGCTGCTCAACCTAGGATTGTCCTCACCAATAGGTAAGACAATCACGCCTCCTGTGCTGCCAGATGGACGATGGGGATAATACCTCAAGTTGAGACCATCGGCTACCCCGCTGAGCACTGAGCAGTAGTGCGAAAGCGCACGCCATGTGGCATATTGCATGGTCGCCTCAGCTGAGTCCCGCTAAGAGTTAGAATAGTGCTCTGAGCAGACCTCCGCACCCCGGAGACTATTCTCTGGGCGCACAAAACTAGTCGCCTCCTAGAGGTCCGGCTAAACCCCACAACTGTTCTAGAAGACAACACAACGATACTCGATGGACCAGGTACGTCGGTCGAGTGCCTAGCGCAGTAGGGTGTCGAGCACGTCGTGGAAGTGACACCCGCGAGCGATGTCGCGGGTGATGGGTCGAGCAACCCATCCTTCCAGCTCCTGGTCAGCTGAAAGGTCAGTGCTGAAGCTCGAGCTGCTGTCGCCACCTCCATCGTCGGGGTCTTCTTCGACAGCTACTCCAGCGACTGGGGCGCTCAGTGGTGGTGCAGGGGGCACCTCCAGAGAGAGCACATGGGAGCAGCTCCTCACAGACTCTATGTCCTACTGAAGCGAGAAAGAAGCGCCCTGCTGCTCCAGCTCCGTCACCGACGCTCTTGCTCCTCGTGCAGACAGTGGTGCAGCCTCTCCAACTGGCTAGACTGACCAATCAATGGACGGCGAAGCGGACGCTCAGCGAGACAAGAGGGCAAGAAGGGGATGACGGACTTCCGTGCGGTGTGTCTAAGACGAGCCATCTACAAAAGAGACCGTAAGCATAAGATTGAGAATAGAACTAATATGTTCAGCAAGTAAACCATAAAAAAGGAATTAGAATAAAACAAATTTTTCCGCAAGGTATAATATATATAGTAGAACATAGGTTTGGTCGATATGACCAACTTTTGAAGGGATACCAAAGTCAAGGTGATAATAGCGGTCTATAATCCTTAGAACGACCATTCTACTCTAGATTAGCGGTCCTACAGTCAGCACGACTTTGATACCACCTATGTCACACCCGGTTTTAGAAGGCAAACCGAATGCGAACCATGTACGTGCCAGGATCAGCAATTCACGTACACAGCAGTTACATAACTGGACATCATCACAAAGTGCTCAAATAATAACATAAAGGGTAATAATAGTCAATTACATCATATGTCTGAGACATCCAAATAGTCTTTAACAATAATCAAAGTGCGAAAACGAAACGTAGATACGCGCGGCCTTCACAGGCCGCCGATTGAGGGTTGATGCTAACCCACGCCTAAAACTCATCGTACTCTTGGAACTCCTGGAAGTCCCCCTCCACGACTTCATCTTCTCCTGTGCAGTGGTTGCAGCGTGGATAACCTGGGGAAGGGGGGTTTGGTGTGTAGAGCAAGGGTGAGTACACATCAACATACTCAGCAAATGTCCTATTTGGCTATAGTGGACTAGCTTTATGTGGGGTTAAGTCAAGCAGTTGCTTTTATTTGGTCAGGTTATTATTACTAGTAGAGAGAGATCCAGATTTTAGTATTAACCCAAGTTGTTAACCCAAAATTACCCTTTCCAAACGAAAAGAATACCACTTACTGTTACCATAAGTATAATCATAACCACCATCCTTGTCACCACCTATAAACCAACCATCCCTGATCAAGTATCTCTAATCAATGGAGCTCTCTTTGCCACTCATAACCGCGAGCACGGCTGATATATCAGTTTCATAATACTCTGCAGAGGTTGCACACTTTACCCACAAGCCGTGATTCCCTTTCTGCCCGGAGAGAGCTACTCCCCATTGACCACTACCTAGGTGGCCTAGCAGGGTATCACTATAAAGCCTTTACAAAGATTCCCTGAGGCTGTAGCCGCCCGTTAGGTTTCCTAAATGTACCGCACTCCTCCCCAACGGGCAATCCACCCTCGACAGAGCGAGCCGCATACACCGAGCCCTATTGACGGCACGACGGCAAAGCGAACTACACCTCAGTTCCTCTAATTATTAAGCTAAGGGCGTCCCATTCCACCCTCATGGTTGCACTATTTTCCAGGCGATCAACCAACGAACAGGTCCTTACGGAGAGGCACTCGAGAAACTGCTCGAGCCCCTTAAATTTCACAAGTATATCATCATAATAAAAAGGCAAACAGTGTCTCATAGATAGATCTCATCATGTTCATTGATTAATGTGAAGCACTAGCATGATGCTAAACCAAAATAACCCAACCAAAATAGGTAAACAAGGACAAGATAAACCAAAAGCTAGTAAATCCTTAAGTATAAATTGTATAAATGCGGGGAGTGAATTATAAGAATGAGTAGGACATAAATGGGTCAAGGGACACTTGCCTCCACCAACCAGCTGCTGCTCAGGGTCTTCTCCTGCGAGTTCTTTGGACTCCGTAACCAGACCATTATTTATGCGAATGCAAACATGCATCCATATCCTTGAATTAGGAAATAAACAGTACACCATACAAGAAAGCAGATCAATTAAACATGCACATGACATATGGTTTGCATTCGTAATTACGAGAAAGAGAAAAAGGAATTCGCAACGGCTAAAGTTAGAGTCGAGAAATACTACGTGTAGGTTCGCTAATAATCATTATAACATTTAATCCTACCTAGTCATACGGATAGGTATTAATCACATGCACTAATAGAGTTACAATTATTCCAATTGGCTGATATTTATTAAGTCGTCATTTAACTACGTGAGAAAACTAACGTGATCAATTCTAAGTGGAGTTCAACTACATAAAGTAAACAACACGCTCAACGCGCATAAAATACACGAGGGGGTGGGGGTAGATGGGGGCGTCTACCCGTCTAGGGGTAGACGGGCACGTCGCATGCACGATGGGGCACTACGCGCCGCGCCGGGGCCAAGTCGCGGGCAGGGGGCCCTGCGAGCCAAGGCCACGCCGTGCCGGGGCCTCGCTGCGCGGGGGCCACGCTGCACCAAACCAGGGCGAGCGCGCTGGGGCCGCGCCACCACGCCACGACCGCGAGCTAGGCGGGGCAGGGGGCCACGACCGCACAGGGGGCTGCCACGCCGGGGAGGGGTCGGGGCTAGGGTGGGCACGCCACGAGGGGAGGGGCCAGGACCAAGGGCAGCTGCGCCGGGTGTCACACCCAGTTTTGGAAGGTAAACCGAATACGAACCATGTACGTGCCAGGATCAGAACTCACGTACACAGCGATTACATAATTAGACATCATCACACAATGCTTAAATTAAATAGCGGAAAGGTACTTAGTTACATCAAGGTGTCAGAGACATCCACAGAGTCTATTACATAACCATAGTGTTTAACATCAATATCAAAGTGTGGAGTAACGAAACGTAGAATGATAAGCCTACACAGGCAGCTAACTAGGGGTTTGCCACTAAAGTAAACTAGAACTCATCGTAGTCCTGAAACTCCTCAAAGTCATCCATGTTGCTAGCTTCACCTCCTGAGCACTGAGAACAGTGGGGACAACCTGGGGTGGGGTGGTTTGTAAAGCAAGGGTGAGTACACTTCAACGTACTCAGCAAATGTCCCATTTGGCTAAAGTGGACTAGCTGTATGTGGAGTTTAAGGATAAGCAGTTGCTTTTAGTTAGTCAACTTTTATTACTATAAGTAGAGCCAAGTTTTATTAATAACCCAGTTATTACCCAGAGGCACTCCCTCCAAGAGGAAATACCAGAGTTCAGAATTATAATCACCATTGTTAATCATCATCATAAAAGTAACCAATGTTCTTCTAATCGAAGAGGATCCTAAGGCTACTCATAACCGCGAGCACGGCTGATATACCAGTTTCTAACACTCTGCAGAGGTTGCACACTTTACCCACAAGCCGTGATTCCCATTCTGCCCAGGGTTCTAGCCTCCCCATTGATCACTACCAAGGTGACCTAGCAGGGTCTCACTATGTAGCCTTTACAAAGATTTCCCAGAGGCCATAGCCGCCCGTTAGGTTTCTCCAATTTGATAAACACAGTACATCTCCCCAAAGGAAGGGTGACTAACAAAACCAAATCAAAGAACCTCTACAACCAGCCTCGGCAGAGCATGTACTGTGCCCGGACCCCATTGACGGCCCTACAGCGAAGCCAACTACTCCTCTGGTTCCTCTAATTAATCAGCTAAGGGCGTCCCATTCCACCCTCATGGTTGCACTGTTATCCCGGGTTGTCACTCCCTAAATAGGTCCTTACGGAGAGGTACTCAGTAAACAGCCTGAGCCCCCTAAAGAATCATAAGAACCCCATCGGGATAACATCATCGTATCATAAAAGATCACATCATGTTCATTGATTAAGTTAAAGCAATAACATAAGCTAACCATGATTAACCCAAAAGGTAAACAAGGGTAAGGGAAATACAAGCTAGTCAATCCTTAAGTTTCAGTAATGTAATGCGGGACAATGAATTATAAAGTATAGTAGGACATAGTAGGTCTGAGGACACTTGCCTTCACCAGGTTGTTGCTCGGAGGGATCTTCGGCAACACACTTAGGAACCATGAGCTGCTCATTGTCTAAGTAAAGCGAGGATACATTCAATACATTTGGAAGGTAAAAATGAACATCACATCACACATGTACAAATATTGGCACACAACTCAAGAAGGTATAGTATTAAGTACAGGGGAATGAGGTCAAGTTATAAAATGGACTAATCCTAAGTGGGGAATTGATTATTCTCTAAGTGTTGAAACATAACCTAAAAGGATAGAGTAATAATTAAACAAAGAAAAGATTACATTATAAGATGAACTACTCTTATTTAGGAATTTGATTATCCTTTACACATTATCCATAATTACCTATCCAATTCTATCTATCACATTAGGGTCTAAAGGTTAAACCAAAAATGAATCCATGAAATGCATTACACTAATATCACAAACTCTAAATATATTTTAACTCCTAGGATTCCCCTTTTGTTTATTTCATTAAATAAATAAATTAACATATACATTAATTCTATATTCCAAGTGTAAAAATTAAAGTATACAGATTGTAGTTGATTATATTTTATTTGCATAGAGCATAATCTTGTGAACATTTTGCAATTTCAAGCACTAAATTTGGAGTTCATATGAAAAAGATATGAAATAAACAAGTTTTGAAGTTTGAAATATGAAATTAAGGCTAAATCTGCAATTAAATAAAAGTCTAGGGGCTATTCTAAAGAAACCATGGACCTATAGCTAAAACAGAGGACGGCAGGTTGATTTCCTAAAACCAGGGGGTTCTTAAGCAAAACGACCATGCGAAGGGGTACGAGGTAATCTCAGCCATCAGATCAGAAACCGACGACCCAGATTAGATCGGGTGGGCGCGCGCGTGGGCTCGGGCGCGCGGACACGACTGACAAGCGGGGCCAGGGCGCCAATGAGCTAGAACAGGCTGACCGGCCGGGCCCAGGGGTAGAGGCACGGGTGAGGGGGAGAGGGGAGAGACGGTTGGATCTGAATCAGACGGCTACGATTAGATCCGCTCGAGTTAGCTCTAAACTGTCCGATCCTGGGTGAACGACCGAGATCTAACGGCAGGGGGCGGACTTGGGCGCGATGGCACCGCTCGGTCCCGTGGCGGGAACTCACCGGAGACGAGCAGACCGGCCACGGCGAGGCACCAGAGACTTGGGGGTTGGCCTAGGCACGCACAGGGGGGGTCTGGCGGACTCAGCCGAGGGCACCACGCTGGCGCGGGAGCACTAGAGGGCGCTGCACACAGCGAGGCAGGCTAACGGCGGCGCGGGGCAACTCCAGCGAGCAATTGCTTGCTAACCAGTGCAGTACACATGGAAATTGGGGCGCGGGGAGGTTGCTCACCTTGAGGGGAAACGCTAGAGCCACGGGACAATGGTGGAGGCACAGGGACGCGACGGGGCGACGGTGGCGGAGCTCCGGCTGCGCAAGAACCACTCCAGTGAGCACGGACTAGACGCAGCAGAGGGGGAGAGGGCGCACCGAAGGGTGTCCCGAGTGGCTAATGGCAAGGCGAAGCTTACCGTGGCACTGGACGGGGCATGGGCGCAACGACGGCCACAGAACAGGCGGTGGACGTCGACGGGCGTTGGCGAAGGTTCTCGGTTCACGTGGGCAGAGCGAGAAAGAGGGCGAGAGAGCTGGGCAGAGGGCACAAATGGAAGAGGGGAGGTGGGTGAGCAGGGCGCGGGGTTCAAAAGGGGTGCGGGGGCTCGGTTGTGGCCGGAGAACACGTGGTCGTGGGAGCGTCCACGACAGGGAGATCGTGGGCGGGAGGTTGAGGACGGCTGACTGGTGGGGACGGTGGGACAGAGAGAGGGAGAGAGCGGGCGCGGCCGAGAACAACGGCACCGACAGGGTTGGTCCACGGGATAGAGAGAGAGAGAGCGGGTGGGGCCGAGAACAACGACGCCGACAGGGTTGGTCCACGGGACAGAGAGGGAGACGGCCGCGCGGACGAAAGGACAGCGCCGACAAGCCTGGCCAACGGGACAGCGAGGGAGAGAGCGCGCTGGTTGGCGCTAACATGCGGGGCCCGCCTGTCAGGCACAGAGGGCGCGCGCGCAGGGCTGGGCCGGTTTGGGCTAAATGGGCCGAAATGGCTTTTTCTATTTCTAGGGAATTTCTAATTGCTTTTCTTTTTATTTTATCCAGGGTTTTCATTTCAAATTCAAATCAAGTTTCAAATTCAAACCAAATCAAATATATGCAACAATTCAAAGAATATCTAGGCTCAATATGATGCAACATTCCATGACTCATATGTTTTGGCAAAATAAAATAAATAATCCCTCACTAATACAACTAACTCTAATTAAAAGAGAAAGAGAGAGAGAAAACATGAGAGAGAGAGAAACTAGAGTGAGATAGAGAAGAGTAACACCTAAATTTGGATGATCATAAGAAAGAAATTTTATACCCCCAAATCCAGGGTGTTACACTAGGCCAGACATGCCGCACCGGGGAAGGGCGAGTGCGCGCGCGCGTAGGGAGGGGCTGAGCCAGGCACGTCGGGGCCGCGCCGAGGGAGGGGCCGAGCACGCCGGGCAGAGGGCGCGCCGCGCCGAGGAACGGGAGGGCCGCACGCCATGGCCGGCCGCGGCAAGCAGGGGCCGAAACCAAGGAAGAAGAGGGGGGCGGGGAAGAGGAGGGAGATGGGGCTCACCACGACGAGACGAGGGTCGGGTGGACGGGCGCGACGGTGGCGGTTCCATGCGGCGAGGGCGTCGTGGAGGGGAGAGAGAGAAAGTTCGTGCGTGGGGGGTAGAGGAGATGAGCAGGGAGGTAGTTTTTGGGGTGGGGGCTGACAGGTGGGCCCCACCAGGGGCAGCGGCGGTGGCGGTAACCGCCCGCGCGCTGCGCGCGTGGGGGACACGGGGGGGGGGGGGGGTGCTGGGGCGGCTGGGCCGCGCGCCATGGGGCCGGCCTAGGACGGAGGTGGGCCACGCGGGGCGAAAGGAGAGGGGGGGAGCCACGGCTGGGCCGCGCGCCTGGCTGGGCCGCAAGGAGAGAGGGTGACATTTTCCTTTTCTATTTTTCATATTTTTCTTATTATCCATTATATCTCTAACTTCTTACTAAATGCATTCCTTCGGAAACCAAGAAAATACACACAAAAGGAAATAGATGCGTGGCTCAGCATGATGCAACAACCAAAGAAAATATTTCCAGGGTTTACTTATACAAGATATCGAGTTAACTCTTGTTAGAATTTTGAAAAAGAACGAGATATAGCGAGAAGAAAAATAGGAAAGGTAACACCCGAATTTGGTGAGGGCTAGAGAAAGAAAATTTAACTCTCAAATTCAGGGCATTACACATGGTGGCAGCGGCGATGGGTCTAACGTGGCAGTGGCAGCAGCTGAAGAGGTGTGGAAAATGTGAAATGAAATGGCGCGGTCGGGGCTATCTAGCTTAAAATCACTTATTTCCAATGGCTAGGAGACAAGCCATCGGATATAATCTTATATGCACGATGGTTCACCAGCACCCCTTTTACAAAAAAAATGTTATTATGTTAATGATCAAGATGTAATTTGAAGAGCGTATATTATTAAAGGTTCGTTGAAACCTTTTTATGCCCACTAATCAATAGTAGGATGTGGGAAAGGTCCACCCCGGAAAGACCCGCCCCCATATAAACTCGAGGCACCGAGTCAAGGGACGGACGAGGCAAAGCCGCAAGGGGGTCAGGCGGATCAATGGGAAGCCACTAGAGAGGATTCCACGCCTAACTAGGACTGGCCCACCATGTCGCACTAACTGTGCCTAGCGCCGAGCCACATAGGGTGAGTCAGTCCACTTTCCACCCATGATCTACTGGCTCCTAGGCATGTGGCCCACTCATGACCTATCGAGCCTAGGCCTAAGCGCGTTGGCCATCCATAGGCCCCGCAAATCCCACAAGTCGCACCGAGACCTAGGTTACAGTGGCCAGGGGTCGGTGCGGCACAAGGACAACAATGATGGTGCCATGGCCCTCACCGGTCACGCCACCTGCCATAAAGAGCGCGACCAGGGAAGCCTAGATGACCGAGGCACAAATGAACAAACACAACTTTACCAAGATAGAACGCCATGTTTTACCACGGTGTAGTAGCTCCTTCCTCGGGAAGCTACCGATAGACGACTCCCACCTTTGCCTATAAAAGGGTGGAGATTGGCTATAACAGGGAGAGACACATACGAGACGACGAACATACACACTTGACTAGACCAGAAGGCCGGAAGGTTGGAGCCTAGGTGTGAGCCATCATGATGTCTAAGGCTTAGCTTAGAACTCTAGTCCTGTAGTCTTTAGGTCTACCCACGCATGAGACCTGGGAGCTCCTCCCTCTATCGTCTGCTTATAACCCCTACTACGAACTTTGAGCAACAAAGGTGTCAGTAGTGTGAGCTACCAAATACTGGATGTAGGGATGTTCCGACTGAACTAGTATAAGTCTTGCGCCCATCAAACACACCATCCGGACCATGGAATGTGCACATACAAATTTACTTGTCAGACCATAGGTTCGAAACACCGACATCGGTCTTGAATCGTTCCAATTCATTTGCTTCTTTTGATGCACAAAAAACATAGGATAGCTTAGTTCTGCCCAAAGGAGATCTCAAATAATATTTTTCTCAAACTTGAATTGCAACTACATAATTATATTGATGATATGAGACAAGATGATAGCTTCAAAAATCTAGACAATATTGTTGATCTCTCAATTAAGCTTGTTGAAATAAAGAGACATGAAGTGCTTGATATGGTTTATGAGCTTCTCATGTTGGTATTGCATCTATCCATAGCAACCCTAAGTGTCGAAAGGGTATTTTGTACTATAGATTTAGTGAAAACAAAGTTAAGAAATAAGATGATAGATGGCCTTTTGGATGATTGTGTAGTTACTTTCATTGAGCAATATATTTTCTTTGAAGTTGAAGAAGACAATGCAACCATGATATTTATGTCCCTTCGAAAGCATCAAATAAAATAGTCAGAAAAGCAGCATTACAAGTCTTTGGTACTCTTTTATGCCTATGCGCTTCAATTATTGGTATAGCTTTTGAACTATTTTTATTGCATTTAGTATATGGTTTCAACTTAACCTATGAATTTAAGTCTAACATGTTACTTAGTGCATATATATCAAATCACGTTATTGAATTAATAAAATAAATTTACCAAATTATATATAATTTTTGGATGGTATTTCCTATATATATATATAGGGATATATAGGGATGAGCCATTAGTATGGGAAGCCCCAGCCAGTTATACTTTGACGCCTGTACGCGCGTGGGTTCTGGCTCGGACGAATTTCAGCGTAAAACATAAACTAAAATAGCATAAATGAGTATGAATTTTAGCGTAAATCGAAGAGTTGTTTCGTAACAGTGATGGGCCTAAAATTACGCCATGAAAATCGCACATGTCCATTTATGCACGGGTTCTGGCTCGGGCGAATTTTAACGTAAAAGATGAACCAAAATGCATAAATAGGAACAAGTTATAGCATAAAACGTTGATCTGTTTCGTGCATCTGATCATGCACAGGTTCTGTCTCAAGCGAATGTGAACCAAAATAGCATAAATGAGTACGAATTTTAGTGTAAATCGTCGATCTGTTTCGTAACGACGAATGGTGCACAAAATTACGACATGAAAATCGTACACAGGTTATGACTTAAGCAGATTTAAGCGTAACATGAACCAAAACATCATAAATATATATGAATTTTATTGTAAATCATCGATATGTTCCATAACAACGAATGGTGCCCAAAATTACAACATAAAAATCGCGCATATCCGATTGTGCCCTGTTTATGGCTCGTACAGATTTCAGTGTAAAACGTGAACCAAAACAGCGCAAATGTGTAGAATTTTAGCGTAAATCAGCCTTTGTAGTATGTATTTAGGGCTGGTGGCAAAAAAATGTTTAGTAAAATTGACCCGGCTGGTGAAATAGGATCCTTATTAGAGGAAACTCAGGATCCTTATTAGAGGAAACTCAGGATACACCAATAAAAAGATCTAATTGGCTATCATAATTCTTGCATTCCTCGAGTGAACTTTGATAAAAAAGTATTCTTGATTCACAAACCTGAAAAGAAAAACAGACTGTTAGGAAAATTAATGTAACAATTTTTTATTCTCAAAAGACACGTATAAAAAATGAAGCATTCTATATTCCATAAACTAGCAGAGCTAAGGACTTAATCTGCTTCCAATTAACTGACTGTGAGCGCAAAAAAGTCCCTATACATTTCTAGTAGAAAGATTTCCTATTGAGAACTGATATACCAATGCAAAGATCGTTTGCTGATGCTCGCCTGTATTATAGCGCGTTGCGCCGTCGCCCGTGCACCTCGCACACCCGCATGCTCGCTCGCTCACGTGTCGCGCCCGCTGCAAATGATAACGTGATATGAAACTGAACTTAATTCTAGGAACCTGCAATTGAAAATAACAGACAAGAACTAAGATATGTGCAAGCAAGTGTATTCATCATTCCTCTCTTAAGCAAAGGTTTGAGAGGTATTGTATATATTAGCACTACCTGTCATTCAACTAGTCCCTCATTTTTTCACGACAAGCCTTGGATTTTAGACCAGATGAAGATGGTCCATCTCTACCCTTACACAAAACAAAGTATTTATATTATTATTGTAGAGAAAAACATAAGGAAATGCCACATACAAGTCGAATGTTATGTTCATAGTATTAGTGATTGCATTGGCAAGCACAAGAAAACGAAACACACCAGAGATAATTGACAACAATATGCTATACAACCACTATTATTTGTTTGCATTTGCACACTTAAATGTCTTACAATCCTGATGGTGTTTTATAACCTTTAAAGCCCAACGTTTCTTGTTTACCCCATGAAAAGGAAGGACAAGATGCTCAAATAAACACGCACACAATGGATAGAAACTTGACAGAGTTCAGCTACATGCATCTCCATGGATACCCTCAATCCCAAGTTTGTTATAAATTGCAAAGTAAGTACCAAATGCCACACTAGGAAATACATAGAGGAAATGAAAGTGCAGAGTAGCTGCTTGAGTATATAATAAACCAATGTGCTGCTAGCATTTCAGACAGAAGATAAAGAAGAAAATATCTAGGATCATGATAATGCAAACCATTACAATATGTTATATCTGTGTATTGAAAAACTAGAGTTTATGTCCCATCCAAGTTATGATAATTGTCAGTCTAATTTACATTTTACAAGTCACAGAAAAGAGAAGCAGCACAATGCAAAAGTTGACTGATTATTATTGGAAGAAAAAAACATTGCAAATATCTGAACACCAAGAAAGACAATGTCTCTGTCCTTTCATTAGTACTCCAATGTGACGGAGTAATGTAGCAATGCCCTTGATCATGAAATGGTTTCTAATATTGATATCTTTTATTGGGTGACGTAATACATTTACACAAAAAAGCATTGGAGGACCAAACAGTGCATAGACCAGAAGGTTCTTATACAACTAAATCAAATAAAAGGTTACACATTCATAATGCAAAAGAAGAGCATAAGCTTCGTTAATCACACGATTCCATGTAGTTATTGTAATTTTTATTCTAGCTAACAGAAAGTGAGAATCATACATATGTTAGGTATTTATAAATTCAGTGATTTTTATAAAAAGAAAATAGAAGGAGCTTTAATTCTGGTGGAACCATTTAAGATCTGACAATGAATTCAGAACCACACAAGATTCATGTTCTTGACATTATTAACACCCATATGAACTCTGCAATATTCATGTCTAATTTCTGGCAATCTGAAGTCCAAGGAAGAAGAGTAACCTGCTCACCGTGGCCTTGAGGAAAATACATCACTCGACTATTGATCGCAGGCAATGAAACAAGAGAGCCAGTACATTATCACACCTAGTTTTAGAAGGCAAACCGAATGCGAACCATGTACGTGCCAAGATTAGCAATTCTTGTACACAGCAGTTACATAACCGGACATCATCACACAATGCTCAAATATTAACATAAAAGAGAGTAATAGTTGATTACATCATGATGTCCGAGACATCCACATAGTCATCAACAATTATTAAAGTGCGAAAATGAAATGTAGATAAACACGACCTTCATAGTCAGCCGACTGGGGGGTTTGCCGCTAACCCATGTCTAGAACTCATCGTACTCTTGGAACTCTTGGAAGTCTTCCTCCACGACTTCATCTTCTCCTGAGCAGTGGTTGTAACGTGGACAACCTGGGGGTTTGATATGTAAAGCAAGGGTGAGTACACATCAACATACTCAGCAATTGTCCCGTTTTGGCTGTAGTGGACTAGCTTTATGTGGGGTTGAGGTCAAGCGGTTGCTTTTAGTCGGTCAGGTCATTATTACTAGTAGAGAGCCGGGTTTTAGCATTAACCCAAGTTGTTAACCCAAAACTACCCTTTCCAAACAGAAAGAATACCATAAGCCATTACCATAATCATAATCACAATAGAAACCGGCATTGTCCTCATCATCATCTCTAAAGAAAACATCTCTGATTAATGTGTCTCTAATCAATGGAGCTCACTTGGCCGCTCATAACCACGAGTACGGCTGATATATCAGTTTCATAACACTCTGCAGAGGTTGCACACTTTACCCACAAGCCATGATTCCCTTTTGCCTCGGGCTGATCAAACCCTTAAACACTACCAAGGTGCATAGGCAAGGTTTCACTACATAGCCTTTATAAAGATTCCCTGAGGCTGTAGCCGCCCGTTAGGTTTCCTAAATATACCGCACTTCTCCCCAAGGGGCAATCCACCCTCGGCAGAGTGAGCCGCATCCATCGAGCCCCATTGACAGCACAACGGCAAAGCGGACTACACCTTAGTTCCACTAGTTATTCAGCTAAGGGCGTCTCATTTTACCCTCATGGTTGCACTGTTTTCTCGGGCTGTCATCCAACGAACCAGTCCTTACGGAGAGGCACTCGAGAAACCTCTCAAATCCCCTTAAAAGTCAAAGTATCATCATCGTAATCAAAAAGGAAAACAACGTATCATAAATAATCTCATCATGTTCATTGATTAGTGTGAAGCACTAGCATAGAGCTAAGACCAAAATGATCCCACCCACATAGGTAAACAAGGACATGATAAATAAAAGCTAGTCAATCTTTAGGTATAAATTGTGTAAATGCGGGGAGTGAATTATAAAATGAGTAGGATATAGATGGGTCAAGGGACACTTGCCTTCACCAATCAGCTGCTGCTCAGGGTCTTCACCTGCAACTCCTTCGGACTCCACTAACTAATCGTTATCTATACGAGTTCAAACATACATTCTACAAATTTAATATAAAAAGAACAATACACCACGTAGTAGAATATAACAAATAAGCAGACGCTCGGCGCAGGGCTCGCACCTACGACTAAGCGAGAAAGAGAAAACAACGGTCGAGGCTACGGTCGAAAGACGATTATGTTAAGCAGCTATGGATTAAAATACTTGTCTAAACATAACCATATTAATTTGACAATCACGCTATGCCTAACATCAAGCTACGCTACGCATTTAATTATTATAAATAATTCAAGATAAATTTAAAAGGATTGTCGTGCGGCAAAACGCATGATGGCACACGCGAACTAAATCGAAAACTGGGGCGAGTTGCCGTGGGACGAAGCATGCGACAGCACGTACGAACTAAGCTGAAAATAAAATGAATCGTCGTGCGACGAAGCGCACGACGCAACACTTAAACTAAACTAAAATTAAACGAAACGTCACGTGACGAAGCGCGCAACGGAACACTTGAATTAAATATGAAAACAACAACGTACGTCACTTAAACTGAATTTAAAACAAAATGTCGCGCGACTAAACGCGCGACGCAACACATTAAATAATCTAAAATTACAAATGAATCATCGCGCGACAAAGCACGCGGCATAGCACACTAATAAATCTTAATTTAAAATAAATCGTCGTGCGACAAAACACGCAACACATCACATAAATTAAATTAAATTTAAAACTAATCAAACTGAATTTTTAAACATCGTGCACGCTAGGGCTGCGCATGCACGCGGTCGCCCCGGGCGAGACGTGAGGGTCGCGCCGGGGGCCGTGCCAGGCGAGCCGCAAGGGCCGCACGCCGACGAGCCGCGCCGGGCCGCGAGGGCTGCGTGCCGCGGGGCAAGGGCAGGGGCAGGGGCAGGGGCCGCGTGCCGCGCCGATGTCACACCCATTTCTAGGGGCAGAGCCGAGTGCATAGCATATGTGTGCCAGGATCTATTTCCACACATATGTTGATGTTACAAGTGTAATATATCAAAAGAACAATGAATAAAAGTGTAAATAAATATTTTATTAACATATTACACTTCGAACAAACATAATGTCTTAACCTTTATTCATCAAAGTACAACGAAACATGGACATCCATCCACAGGAAGATGACCAGGGGTATCACTAGACTAGCATCCATGGAGTTCAGCATCATATCTTCATCTACAAACTTCTGATCAAAATTTAAGCAAGGGTGAGCTCACTTATGGTCGGCGCTCAGCAAGTGGGGGAAAAACTAATGCAAGTTTAACAAGATGAGGCTAAGGTTGAGCAGTAAGCATTTTAGTTGGTCAACATTTTATTAACAACACCTGTCTTACTAATAAGTGTGAATCCCAAGTATTCCTATTAAACAAAGGTATAAGAGTATATAAAAAACACTTAAGTGAAACCACTTAAGTAAACCATTGGCAGATCTTCGGATCTCGATTTATTTCCATCTTCAAGTTTAATTATCATGTGAGGAGTCCAAGTTGCTCTTAAACGTGAGCACGACTGATATATCAGCTTTACACTCTGTAGAGGTGGCGCATCTTTACCCATGAGTCGTGATTCCCTTCTAGCCCGGGTTAGCTAGACCCGTATTCACTTCCGAGGTGAATGGCTAGGGTCTCACTACAAGGCTTCTCCCTAGAGTCCTCATTACACAAATGCTGGAAATGGTCAAACTGCATAAAGCACACCTAACGTAACCAACTTATATACCAGTCTGCAGGGTAAAGCTTTGGGAACTATGCCCGTATCCAATCTGCTAGAGCCAGAATATAAGCGCTTGCCAGATGCCCCCGTTCCAGTCGACTACGACCAGCACCTAACATAAGACTTCCCTAGTTATTTAGCCAAGACGAGAGCCATGATAGTTCTCATGGTAGCACTGTTTTCCCGGGTGGTCACTCCATGTTCCAATTAAATCATATGATCTTTCTTAATCGTCAGATTAGCAACAATAATGTAATCTTACCATTTGGAACATTAATATCATAAACAGGAGTGACTGCATAAATTTAAAGTTGTAGCAACAGCATAGCTACCTGATTAGATCATAATCCCGGTTTAAACAAGGAGTAAGGTTGGAAAGGTTAGGTGTATCTAAATAGGTAACCCATCAAATTATGCATATATATATCCAAGAATAAACTTTATTAAATGTATTGTTTGGGATCAAACAGAGTATGCAGAGGGAGAAGTCCACTTGCCTTGCTTATAGAAAACTTGAGGTTCTTCCACAGATCTAAATAGATCTTGATTCTTAACTACTAGATCAACCACTGAATATCACACAAAAAACAAGAAGAAACAAACACCACTCAATAACATACAACATTCACCATACACAAAGCTAAAAGAAAGCTTAACGAAAAGAGCATTTGTTTATCAAAACATCGCAAGTAATGGTTATAATAAGAGCGTATTGTTTTTAAAAATGTGTGATCTATATTTTATAAAACCAGACATGAGCTTAAAAATATCTTAATCAAAATATACAAATATTAGGTTCACCAATTTAAATCTTTTATAAAATGTCATATGTGATATGTCTAAGATTAATGGTTTATAAGATGATAAAACATGTTATAACAATATTAAACCTTTTTAACCTTTTAGAAAAGATATATGTTATATATCTAAGGTTAATGGGCTAGGAAACATGTTCTTAATTTTTAGAAGCATTGTAGAACATATTATAAATCATTGTTAAACATTCACTAAGATATAAGTCTAAATAGGCTTTATGTGAAAAGATCATTATTATTAAACACCTATTTATGGAAAGTTATGATATATGTCTTAAATGAACTTTTATGTAAAAGACAATGAACAAACAATTATATTTTATTTTTATTGGAACATACATGTTCTATATTCTTTATTAAGAAAACAATATGTAAACTAACATTTTAATTATAAAAAGAACATGAACACTAATTTCTTTATTTTATCCTTTAGGAAAAACTGAATGATATATATTAATAATATTGATTCAATGTGATGAACGGGATTAATCACGCTTATATTACTAGTTATGGTCAATTTAAAATGTAAGTCTAATTAATAAATTGTGAGAAAGTATAATCTATTGATTATATTTAGTTTCAATTTAGGGACATATGACCTAAATCATTTGAAAGGAAAAATGTATAAACTATCATTTTAGTCTATAAAAGCAATGACCCTTGTTATCTTTTCATTAAGAAAATATAAATAATATTTTAATTGGATATATAATTATGTTTTACTTAAATATAAATCTAAATCATAAAAACGTAATTATATAATTATTTATCTCGTACGTTTGATTAAGAAAGGTATCTACATTTGTTTTTGACTTCCTAATTCAATTATAACATTCTTAAATTAGATTTAAATTAGAAAACAGGTGAAGAGTCACAAATACTGATTTTGATGTACTTAGAACAGACATATGGAACTAATAAAACAATTAATTTGAATCTCAATTACATGACTTATAAAAATCATCGCGGTAGTGAATAGTGACCGTACTCATTTTTGAAATTATAAAATCATACACATATTCAAAGCATTGTCGAGGGGTTCGATGTTGGCTACACGTATACATCAGAATTTCTTTTCACAATCTAAAATTTGAAAATCCCGAAATTAATTGAATTCGCAAACCAGGGGCTGAATCGCAAATTTGCCTTCTTCTACCTTGGATTTTTTTTGTTCATGCGCAGGAATGGTGGTTGACGAGCAGGGAGGGCTCGGCGGGCACGGGAACGAGTGCGATCGTCGTGCTGTGCGGACAGAGCTCCGGCAGGGCTCCACGGACGACGGCGTGGACGAACTCTGGTGACAGCGTGGGCGAGCAAGGAGTGTGCGAGAGAGGGGCGAGCTCGGGTAGGGAGAAGGGAGAGAGGAGCTCGGGGACGAAGAGAGGAAGGGAGTCCCGGATTTTATAGGGAGAGGGCGCCGGGGGAGGGAAGAGAAATGGCGGCCGGCCATTGATGGCATTCATGGAGGGAGGGAGTAATGGAGGAGAGTGGGGGAAGGAGAAACGGTCGCATTGGAAGCTCCATTAACGCCAAAGACGAACGGACGGCGTGGCTTCGAGGTCACGGGCATGGTCGGCATCGGGTTGCAGGGCACGGACGTCGGGGTCTTCAGTCGGGTCCTGGGCGCGTGCTCCTGCTCGGCGTCGGGTGCTGCGGCTGGGCGCACGGGGCTGCTCAGGTTGGTCCTGGTGCGCGGTGCGTCGGGCGTTGGGGCGCACAGGGGCAGGGCGCGGCTGCCACCGTGGGGCGGCTTCGGGTCCTGGCGCGACTGCTTCCTCCTAGCGGCTCGCGGCTGTTAGAGGGAGGCAGGGGAAAGGGTAGGGAGCAGTGGCAGCTAGCTGGGAGAGAAGGGAGGAGGTGCAAAGGGCGGCGGCGGCTGCCTGGGAAGGGAGCCAGGGGGCACGGCTTGCTCCTTGTTTGGCCCGTAGTGGGCTTTAAGGTTAGGGTTAGGGTTTAGTTTAGGTTTTTTTTATTTCTATATCTTTTCTAAATTCGAAATATATTTTTAAATAACCCTAAAACCAAAAATATTTATAAATAAAATATTTATTTTTGGACTAATAATTATATTATTTATGTTATTTTCATTTAAGAAGAAATGCTATTAAATATCCAAAAATCAATCATGAGCATTCAAAAATTATTCCAAATGAAATAAATAACAAACACTTAAAAGAAAATTCATTACCATAATTACCATTTAATAAACTAACTGTATTATTTTATTTGATGATTTTTATAGTGTTATAGCCAAGGGGGGCGCCGAGGGGAGGGGTGGGGGCCGCGCGCCATGCCGAGGGGCAATGGCGAGGCCCGTGCCGCCGAGGGGAGGGGCGGGGGCTATGCGCCCGGGGAGAGAAGGGGAGGGAGGGAGAGAGGAGAGGGGAGGGGGAGCTCACCTTGGGATCCAACAATCAGCGATAATAGTCCACCGGATCACCTAGGGCAAAGAGGTGGGAGAGAGGTGGATGAGAGGGAGAGGGAGTTGCTGCGCGGGAAACCAAATGAGAGAGAGAGAGGGGGCGTGCGCATGGGGGTGTGGGGGTGCCAGGGGCGCCAGGCCATGAGTCGGGCCAGGCTAGGTCGGGTTGGGCTAGGTCACGTCGTGGGCCGAAAACCCACAGCACGCACGACCACTGATCGAAAACCAATTGCGAATCAAAATCTTGAAACTAGGCAAGACGGATGCACAATTAAACACAATCATAAGACAAACGAAATATGATTCGGCATGATGCAACACCTATGTCAACTTAGGTTTTTGTTTACACGCGACACGGACACCAGTCACTATACTGCTTTGAAAATGGGAAGAAGGAGCGACACGGGAAGAGAAAAGAGAGTAACGCCTAAATTTGGTGAGTATCAAGGAATAAAAAATTCTACCCCCCCCCAAATTTAGGGAGTTACAAACCTATCCCCCTTAAAAGAATCTCGCCCTCGAGATTCAAGGTTGGCCAGCAAAGAGTTCGGGATACTTGGCCATCAGATCATCTTCACGCTCCCAAGTTGCTTCTTCCTTAGAGTGGTGACCCCATCTGACTTTGCATATTCTGATAGTGTTCCTCCGGGTGACCCTGTCTGCAGTCTCAAGAATCTGCGTTGGCTTCTCTATGTAGGTCAAGTCTTCTTGGACTTCTAGACCTTCCACTGGCAACTGCTCTTCTGGCACACACAGACACTTCTTCAACTGAGACACATGAAAGACATCATGCACTGCTGACAAATCTTCTGGCAAACTGAGCTGATAGGCCACTTCTCCACGCTTCGCGAGAATCTGATATGGACCAACATATCAGGGTGCTAGCTTGCCCTTGACTCCGAACCTTCTGACTCCTCTGATAGGCGATACCTTCAGGTAGACAAAATCTCCAACTTTAAAACTCAGCTCTCTCCTTCTCGTGTCTGCATAACTTCACTGCCTCAATTGCGCTATCTTTAGATTCTCTCGAACCATCTTGATGTTTTCTTCAGCTTCGAGCAAAATGTCTGGCCCAAACACTTGCTTTTCTCCAGGCCGATCCCATTGCAATAGAGTTCTACAACTCCTCCCATAAAGCCCCTGAAATGGTGACATCTTCAAGCTGGCCTGGTAACTGTTGTTATAGGAGAATTCTGCATAAGGTAACCTCTTGTCCCATCTGGACTGGTCTTGCAGCGCACAGGCTCTCAATATATCTTCGAGGACTTGATTAGTTCTTTCAGTCTGACCATCTGTCTGCGGGTGATAAGCTGAACTAAAGTTCTAATGCATACCAAACGCTTCATGCAACTGCTGCAAGAAATGTGAGGTGAACTGCATTCCTCTATCTGACACTATCTTCTTTGGCACACCATGAAGACAAACGATCCGAGACATGTACAGCTCCGCCAGTACTACACTACTGTAGCTAGTCTTGAAAGGTATAAAGTGGGCTAACTTGGTCAAGCAGTCCACTACTACCCAAATGGAATCGTAGCCGGCTCAAGTGTGAGGCAATCCGACTATGAAGTCCATCTCGATCTCATCCCATTTCCACTGAGGAATTCGCAATGGCTGCGACAACCCCGCTGGCTTCTGATGCTCTACCTTGATCCTCTAACAACTATCACATATAGACACATGCTCCTCCTTACTTTGAGACTATATGAGAATGTCATCAATAAATACCACAAACTTGTCGAGATAATCCATGAATACACTGTTCATCAGATTCATGAAGAAGGCTGGTGCATTCGTTAGGCCAAAAGACATAACGGTGAACTCATACAGCCCATACATGGTAATAAATGTTGTCTTCGGAATGTCCGAAGGTCGGATCCTAAGCTAATGATAGCCTAACCTTAGATTTATCTTTGAAAACACGCTAGCTCCTCTCAGCTGGTCGAACAGATCTACTATTCTGGGCAAAGGGTACTTGTTCTTGATCGTGACTTCATTCAGAGCTCGGTAATCGATGCACATCCTCCTAGTGCCATCCTTCTTCTCCACGAATAGGTAGGGGCAGCCCAAGGTGAGGTGCTTGGTCTGATGTAACCTTTCTCTGATAGCTCATCTATTTGCTTCTTGAGCTCAACCAACTCTGGTCTAGATACCATGTAGGCTCCTTTAGAAATGGGGGCGGTGCTAGGAATAAGCTCTATGGCAAACACAACTTTCCGCTCAGGTGGCATACTTGGTAAGTCTTTAGGGAACACATCCAGAAATTCTGACACAGTCTTGATAGTATCGAGTGGATCTACCTCCTTGCTATCAATAGCCATCTGGTGACAACTTCCTTGGCTCGGGTGAGACTAGCTCAGTCACCACTTCTTGTCCTAGTGGGGACACCAACTTAATTGTCCTCTTATCACAGCTGATAACTGCTTGATACTTATCTAGCCAATTTATCCCTAGGATAACATCTATTCCCTCAATACCCATTACTATGAGGTTAGCGGGAACCTCTATTGTAATGCCCAAAATTTGTATAAGAGAAAGATAAAAGGATAAATAAATATATATACTTATATGCTTGTGTTTTGGGGATTTCTTGGTCACCTTTTCTTTTTGCACATTCAACCAAAGGATTTTATACACTAGAAATCGTCTTTCTAAAAATACCAATGGGTATGGATTGCATACTTTAAAGTCTTCGCTAAAAAAGAATTAATCTAAAAATATCTCTTAATAAAAAAATTATACATAAGAAAATGTGTTATCCCAAAATAAAACAAGCGAATATGAACTTTTGAATAAAACTTTAAATTTGACTTTCAAACAATGTGTGTGTGCATTGCATATGTAAAATGGAAAGATTAAGTGATTAGTATAATAATAATTCATCCATGCTGAACTTTTCTTGTTTATGCATTCTATTTGAATTCAAATGTTAGTTGAATTCGAGTTTAATTTAGAACAAAAATCAGAAAAGAATGAAAAGAAACTTACCTACACCCTAGGCCGAATCTCCTTGGTCGGCCTAAGGGGAAACCAACACTGGCTCGGCCCAGCTCAGATCTTCCACGACCTAGGTGGCCCGCGCGCGCCTATCACTGCTGGTGGGCCCCGCCTCTGGACGCACACGGCTCTTCTCTGGCACTGACTTGTGGGGCCCACTCCCATAGGTATTCTTCAACCTCCCGCGGTAACAGACTCCGCCCAACAGAACAGCAAGATTCGCGCGCTCCTCGTGACCACCTCCATAACAAGCTCTGATCGATCCTCACCGCTCCAGAATCGTTCCTTGCCCTATAAAACAACCGCAACCCTACCTTTGATCCATCCAATGGGCCACACCGTGATCATTGCCGCGTCGCGCCATGTGTGCCGGAAGGAAGAAGACGGGCCATGGCCGATACTGATCGTACTTCATCGCCGTGGCTTGGTTGGTGATTTGTGTGGTCTGCCAAGGTGCTTCACGTGTACTTGTGACTTCCCTGCGTGGGATTGGTGATCGGAGCGCGGTCAATTCGTCACCAAAATCCTTCCCCCTTGCACCGCCACAATGTCACTGCTCGTCGTGGGCAGTGCGGTTAAGCACCCGGATCCGCGGTAATAACCCTCCCATTGTGTTCGTAGTCGTTCATTACGTGTATAGTGCCAACCGCATGAAGTTCCGAACACCGGCGTGGGGTCGGGTCCTCGCGCTCCGGCGAGCCGCACCGCCATCGGACCCTGGCTCTGCTGTATGTGTCCGACCAGTCTGGGGGAGGGAGATGACGCTTGGGCCGTTGATCACGTACTCAACGGCTTAGATTAGATCCTCATGCGCCCTAGGCTCTACGATTGTCCACCGTCCGATCGGGATCGGTGGGGCGTGCGTGGGCGCGGCTCCAATAAAATCTCGACCGCCAACCTTAGATCCTAGGGCTCTGAGCACGTGTCGATTCAAACAAAAATTTGATCTAATCTGGAGCGTTGACTGAAGATCGGGCGGCTGAAATCACGTGGTACCCCTTTGGCTGTGCAAATAGTCAAAAGAGACCCTCGGTTTATTCCAAATTAGCCTGCGGTCCTGTTCCAGTGAAAAGAAATTACAGTCGAGCCCTGATATTTATAAGATAAGCTGTAGACTTCCACAGTTTTGTGATAGCAGTCCTGCGGTCATGGGAAATTTAGGATTAATTTAGAAAAAAGATTTTTAGTACAAAAATAAACATAGAAACTTGTGTAATTCATATTAAATTCATTCTAACTCCAAATTAATTCATTCCAGTTGCACTAGACACATATTAATATTGTTTATCACCCAGTAACTTTATTTTGTTATGAAATTGGAATTAAAAATTAATGCACTTAGTTCCTTTTAATCCAGCACTTAAAACTTCGAAAATCCATAACTTGTTCGTTTTAATTCCGATTTGGTCCGTTCAAGTCATGTTAGCTTCATATGAATATTTACTATATAGTAACAACATTAATTATACCATGTCACATACTTTATTATTTATTCATCCTATGACTACTAGATTAGCTCTTCTGAATCAAATCTAACCAGTCCATAATTATAATTTGATTAAAAGATGATCTCTAGTCAAGATATAATTAAAACTAAAGTTGAGTTCATTACCTATAGAATATTCTCTCAGATGTTGTATACTAATCAATTTATAATAGAGTTTAATATTTAAATTACATAGATCTTACATAAATCATAACTCTTTAACCATGACTCCGATTTTACTAGTTCTCGATCCTACGATCTCGTAGCAACGCGTAGATTATTATTACACAGTTTGTTCTTATGTTTGGTGTAATGTTAATTTTGCCTATACCATGTTTGTTTGTGTTGCTACGACTAGCAGCGAGGTTACGAGTCACCTGAAGAGCAAGTTGGTACCAGGAATCTCAAGTCCCAGGCAAGTTGTGCCCTTGATCATTTCTTTTTACCCAATCATGTTCTTATTAATCATAATGATCAGCATAGGTTAATTTTGATGGGACCCAATAGGTTACCCTAGTTTGACTATCTTGATGCCTTGTTTACCACTGAACTTTTGGGTAGTACTTGCTAGTGCTATATGTGGATTTGAGCATTGAGATACACATTATTCATACTTTTGTTATCAGTTGTTATTTACTGTTCATGATAAGATCATTATGTTAATTGGAACATGGAGAACCACCCAGGAAAACAGTGCTGCCACAAGGGTGGAATGGGATGCCCTTGGCTGACTAATTAGGAAAGCTAGTGGAGGACTACCTTACCTGAAAGGGGCAAGGGCAGTAAGGGAGTGGTCAGTGTGGGGAGGCCCTTGGGTTGATTTTGCTGTGATGGCGGTCAGGAGAGGGATCCCTGCATTGGAGCTTCCTATAAACTGTAGCGGGTTTTCTGAAGCTAGTGGAACTTTGTAAAGGCCTCGTAGTGTTATCCTGCCTCGCCTCCTTGGTAGAGGTGTATGGGATGTCATGATCCCTTGGCAGATGGGTAACATGACTTGTGGGTAAAGATGTGCAACCTCTGCAGAGTGTAAAACTGGTATACTAGTCGTGCTCATGGTCATGAGCTGCTCGGACACTCACATGATTAATTTATGGAACTAAATTCAATTTGTTATATGCATTGCATCGTAGGTGTTGTTATCACTTTTGTTCTACTACTTAATTGGGTTGGTATTTACTTATACTTAGTAATTGCTAATAAAATTTTGACCAACTTTAAAAGCAATGCTCAGCTTCAACCATCCTCTTTGGTAAGCCTTACACTTCACGTGAGCTCCCACCTTTGGCGAGTTCATGCACATTATTCCCCACAACTTATTGAGCGATGAACGTATGTGAGCTCACTCTTGCTGTCTCACACCCCCCCATAGGTCAAGAACAGGTTCCACAGGATGAGGCGCATGGAGGATGTTGCGATGTGTTCGTGAGAGGTCTAGGCCGTCGTCTCCCAGTCAACTTTGGGTTGCTGGATTGTGTCTTCATATGATGTAATTATTTATTTATGTATTTTGTACAGAACTCCTATTATATAGTAAAGATGTGACATTCGATCATGTACCACTATGCATCATATGTGTGATACTTGGTCCCAACACACCTGGTGTTTATGTTCGCGCCCGGGTCTTGGTGTCCCGAAACCCGGGTGTGACATCTATCCCCTTATTTCCACACTTACATTCAAGCAAACACTATCAGCTCGAACTTCACCACCAGCTGAATCAATTTGAATGGGTGTTGACATGGTAGTTTTTGGAAGGTTATGCGCTTCTACCCATGATGCAGTAATAAATGAATGTGTTGCTCCAGTATCAAATAACACTTCTGCATTATGGGAATCAATTGGAAACATACCTACTATCATGCCTGGTGTTTCCTGGACTGCTTCGGCCTCCAAATGGTTCAGTCTCCCATGGTTGTAACGTGTTTGGGCGCGATTGCCTGCTCCTGGTTGAGACATGTTCTGCTTTGTTGGGGCACTAGGGCCTAGCTGCTGTTGAGCTGCCTTCTTCGGGCAATGCATCACCCAATGGCCTTGCTCTCCACAATGGAAACATGCTCTGCTTCCGCCTTGCACTGGGCCTGCTTGACTGCTCTGGTTGGTTGTTGGGGCAGGAAGGCGAGGTACCTGCTGATTTTGCCTCTGGAACTGACTTCCTCCTGACTGATTGTTCTGGCGATTCTGCTGCTGATGCTGAGGGTACTGCCTCTAAAACTTCTACTGAGGCGGGCGCTGATTCTGCTCGAACTGCTGAGATGGGTTGCTTGAGAAACAGGGGTGATTGTTGCTCCCGGGCTGAGGTCCACTAATCTTGCGCTTGCGATCCTCCATCTCCTTGCGCTTCTTCTCTGTCATTATTGCTCTGTCGATCAGGTGTTAAAATGTGGGGTTGGTATGGTTCATCAGCTGATAGTGCAGGGGATCAACTAATCCTCTCAAGAAACGATACTACCTCTTGGCATCCATATTGACATCTTTAGGAGCATAGCGGGACGGCTACAGAAACCTGTCTCGGTACTCACTGACTAACATGGGCCCTTGTTTGAGCGCTAGGAATTCCTCTTTTTTCACTGTCATCAGACCTGTTGGAACATGATACTAAAAGAAATTCTCTGAATTCCTCCCAGGTGATGGTGTCGGGATTGGCGTGGGTGGCGAGGCAGGACTCCCACCAAGACTGAGTTGTTCCCCTCAACAAACGAGGACCATACAGAACCTTCTCTCTGTCTGTTGGGGACTTGTTCTCAAGTGCTACGAATTAAGAACAAGGCAACATAAAATGTTAAAAGTTAATGCCCTTCGTCTTCCAAAGCATTATTTCCCATAGGATATAATGGTCTTCAGACGAAGGTGATGAAGGACATACCTTTATCATCATAGCATATGTTAATGAAAGAGGAAGTATATGAAACATAAAAGACAACATGAATAATGATACGACATTGTTAACATATTTATTATTATCGTGAATAAATAGAAACAATATTATATTACATTTGTACCTTCGGCTTGACAGAAGGTAAAAGTCCAAGCGTGACGCACGAGTGAATACAAGTCAGCATGAACAGTATGGGGGAACTATTCATCTATTTATAGGCACAGGACGCAGCCTATGAAAAATTACATTCATGCCCTTTACATTCACTGTTAACTAATAGTCAACTCTATGAGGACTAAATAGCCTTTTCCCTTTTAAGTCGGTTCCTTTCTCTATCATTTAGCCGAAGCTCCCCCCGTGCATAGCTTCGGAGCGACTCCAGCCTTCGTCGCGATGATGCTTTTAGCTCAAGTCCGAAGGTACCTGTTTATAGACCATACTTGGAAGACATTGTTAAATTACGTTTTTGAGGACCTTCAGAGGACGAAGGCCCCCAACAGTAGCCCCTCGCAGTATTAATTTGTTTAAGGCAACAAATTCAGACTGCGACATGGACGAAGGCCTCAAGCCGAAGGTCCGAAAAAACACCTTCCCTTTGCTAGAATAGCAACAGTCAATGACAGGCGGGGCCCCTTGTTTTGGAGCGCACCAAGCGTATAAATAAGAGCTCGCACCGACCTCATTTGGTACACTGCTTGTGCTATTTGCTTTATTTTCTCAATTTCATAGCTACTGCTCTCTAACACTTGCTAGTTTTTTAAAGATTTTTGAGCTTCGGCTTGAAAGACACATTTTTGTCATCTCCGAAGGAAGGAATGTCTTAGGAGAAGAAGATTGCTGTTGAGACGAAGCTTACTGAAGAGAAGCTTTTTGAGGAGAAGAAGGCTGTGAATCCATACATTGCCGGATTTGTCGAATCAATGGCAAAAACAAACACAGAAAAGATTACTAAGGAAATATTGGAGGGCCTATCTGAGGATACTGGTGACAGTGATAGCTATGATGCAAAAAGTGGCGGCGAAGATTCTGAGGATCGACCCTGGAGGCCTAGCCATACAATTTTTGGAAAATCTTCCATTAAGCAAAGTCACCTCGAAAACATGAGGGGAAGATACATTCGAGATATGTCTATTGTGAGAGTTTGTGGAGACAACAAAGTCCCTGTCCCTAAGGAAGACGAAGTAGTGATTTACCGAAGCTTCTTCAAGGCTAGGCTTCGGTTTCCACTGTGCAGGTTTGTGGTCAAAGTGCTAAAAATTTATCAGATTTACCTTCATCAGATAACCCCCGAGGCTATTATTAGAATGGGGGTTTTTGTTTAGGCGATGAGAAGCCAGGGACTGGAGCCCAGCACAAAATGCTTTTGCAGTATGCACGAGCTTGTGTACAAGATGAAGGCCATGGGCAAACATAATAATTTTGGCTGCTACGGATTTGCCGCCCGCCCCAATGCAAGCTACCCGGTGCCAACATACAGGAAAAGGTGGTCCAGGGCCTGGATGGAGGAATGGCTTTATGTGAAAAATGACTTGAAGACAAGAGAAGATATCAAGGAAGTTATTATGCACCCTATTTGGTCCCGCTTCGGCCTCCGAAGGCCGAAGGTTGAAATTGACGAAGCCGCCGAAGCATGTCAAAAGGCATTTGGTACTGTCTGCTTCTTTATTGGTTCGAGAGATTTGGTTCAAGAGCACATAGCATACAGAGTATGGCCGCTTATAGAGGGATGGGAAATGCCGAAGGAAACCATCACCAAATCTAGTAAAGGTGATCTGGTCCGGCTGAAGTACACATTAAGATACGGGGATAAATTCGATGAACCGAATGATGACTGGCTAAAATGCATTGAAGTTACCAGTTATGAGCTGCTTGGGTCATATTCCAAGGCGGAGGATAATGCATTATCCACAGCCTTCGGATGCCGGGGAAATAAGAGATTGAACAGAGTTTTTGACGCTATTGGCTTTATTTACCCGGATTACCGATATCCACTGCGAGGCCAGGGAAAGAAGAGGAAATCTGCTACTTCGGCCACTCTAGACGAGCCTGCGCCGAAAGGCAAAAATTAAAGGTCCTTACCCACCATCCATGCTATATTGAGCCGGCTGTGGTGCCTGAGTTTGGTGGGGAGGCTTCTTCAGCTGTTGAACCAGAAAAACCTGCTCCCCCTGCGCAAAGGACTGAAGAACCAACTGCAATGTCGAAGCTACCCTCAGCTGAACTAGCTGAGATGAAGACTGATAAAGGTAAAGCTGAAGAAACAAATATTGGAGAAATAAAAGTGTTAAAAACTTTGAACCCTTCGTCAGAAGTAACTGTGCCAAAGGCACAAAAAAGTTCTGCCGCAACTCCCAAAAGGAGAAAGATGGCAAACATACTAGATGTGCTAGAAACGGTGAAGACTTTGACCTCAACTCCTTCGAGGAGAATTGCCGAGGCTTCGAAAGCGCAAACTGAAGTTGAAACAGAGCAGGCCGAAATTGAAATTGCAGTAGCTCAAGCTAGTACCGAAGCTGGGCCTTCAGAGCCCGGTGAGGTAAAGTCTGCAGAAATTGAAGAAAAAGCAACAGAAGAAAAAGCCATAGAGCAAATTTCGCCTGAAAAGGTTGCTACTCCTGCTCCCGAAGATTTAAAAGAGAGCATTGATTACATTATTCACCATGCTTCGGGAAAGCAAAGGGGGCATTAGTGTTTAATGGTAGTGGGGAGGAAGACTTTTTGTACTGTCTCCCGGATAGTAAGGAGATATCCGTCTGTCAGGAGATGGGTAGGAGCTTCGGATTTCCGAAGCTAGAAGAAGGTCTTTTAGTATTATCAAAGGATGAATTGGCCGACAGTTTAGCATATAATAGCATAAAGGTATAAAAGCTAATTTTGCATTTTAAAACGAATTGTTTCATCTGCTTATACTTGATCTCGTTCTCCTTTTGCAGGGCCTAATCCTTAGCAATGCCCTTAGAGCACAGAAAAACGCTGAAGATGAAGGGCATACAATGGCTTTGAACAACCTTCGTTCAGAGGTGATTGAACTAAGGAACGAAGGCCTTGAAAAAGACAAGATATTAATTTCATTGGTAAACAAAGTAAAAGAAGACAAAGTTAATTTCAAAGCTCAAGCCGAGGTCCAAAAGAATGAGATCGAAGACCTTCAGAAACAACTAGCAGAAGCCAAGGAAAAATGAGCTGTTGCAGAAGCTGATCGTGAGGCCAGTGAGTATTGGAAAAATTATTTTGAAAAAACAGTAAAAGAGCTTCACACATCCAAGGAGAGATGTTTTGAAAAATCTTTAGGCTACGTGAAGAAGATAAAGAATAGCTTCACCAACGCGGGTGCCTATTCAAACGAAGATAACTTCATACGAGGCGACCCTGAGGGTGTCATTGAGTGGATCAGCGGAGAATCCGAAGCTTTTGAAGAAATCTTAGGGGATCGAGGAGATGCACTATGCGTTCTCTGGTGCGAGAGGAGTTTCAGCTATCTTGGAGAAGGTACGTTGTAATCATGTTAAAACCTTGGCCCAGGCCGAAGCTGCCCTCTCCATGGATGACACGAAGGACCCCTCGGCCGAAGCAAGTTTCCTTGGCGAAAAATTTTTCACTGACATCTGGGAGAATGGTGGCCGAGAAATGGCCCACGAGATAATGAAAAAGAGCAAAAAAGATATTCATGACACTCGAGAAGCAGCAAAAGAAGTTGAGAAAGCTACAGAACTCGAAAGACGGATAGGTATTGTTTAACTGGTTTAAGCTTCGTCGTTTGCTTTCGTGGCTTCAAACTGATTGATTCTTTCTTTCACAGCTGAATTACCTCCTCCAGCGGAGCCATTTGACCCCCTGGCTGACCCAGAGACAAAGAAAGCTGTGGCGGAACCACCCGAATTATTCCAGCTTAAGTGCCTGAGTCACGCCTCAGGGGCCGTAACACACTTAAATCGGAATAACCCGTCAGTCCCTCAGATCTAGTTTGATAGAGCCACTTAACCAGGATCAAATTCCACAATCTCACTCGAAGGTGAGTCACAGAAGAAATACAATAAAACAGGAAACCTCAAATTAAGTGATGAATTATTACATAGATCGGAGTTTTTGAGTAGCAAATAAGAGTTCACAAAATAAAATGCAGCAGATAATCGATGTCGTCGGTATCGAGGAAATGGGCAAGGCCTAGCCCACTACTCCTCGTGCTCCTCTCCTGCCGGAGCAACATCCCACTCGACCGTCCAACCCGGTGGCAGGGTGGTAGGCCAAGTCACACCATCAACCATTTCCTGAATGGTACCTGCAAAAATTATGCCACAAGCAAGGCTGAGTATACTAATACTCAGCTAGACTTAACCGGTGTGAGGAGTCTACTCCTCTACCTCTAGACTATGCAGCTATTTGGCTGAGGGGGTTTGGTTTGCCAAAAGCACTAGCTGTTTCTAAAATCAATTTTTAGCTTTTCGAATTCTATCATCATTATCTTAGCTAGATTTGCTCCTTCTAAGCATACATGGTGACAAGCATTTAGTTCAATCAACAAATTATCTCATGTAACCTCATTTCACTTCTTACTCGATACAGTACAAGGGGTCAAGCAGTCTCATTAGCTGCGAGAAGCAGACGATTCGAATTGAGTTTTAACCTTGCAAGGTAAACCTAAACACACGGCATGTCAGGGTCTCCGACCCCACACATGACAACCGTCCCCATCGATTCCCTGTTCGTGTCCAGGCCTCACCGCCTTGGCATACAATGCTCCACTGACCCCGGCTGCCGCCGTGCAGTGACCGCACTTGTACCCACCATAGCTAGCATGGGAGACCCAGTCTCAGGTCGCATGAGGGATAAAGTCCGCGCCTGGCTTCACTCAGGTACTAGGTTTACCGGTTACCATTTTTCCCGACATGTGCTTAGTACGTTCAAAAGCTTGACTCAGGTATCCACACATTAATCCTTAATTCTTTTTCCTGTCTCATGGTCAAGGCATCCTCCCTGGATCCAAGTCCATAGACTAACATAGATCCCATTATCAAGATGAATTCAATCAATTCCTGACCTCACGCGAGTGCTAGAAAAATCACTCGACTTCTACCGAGATCCTGATTAGCAAGCAGCTACTCGACCTGGCATACTAGTATTCACCTCAAAAAGGAATCCTAAGTTCATGCAACTAGAGGTTTCAAGCAACTCCTACACTTAAGTGCACAGTACAAACCTACAAACATTACGTGTAGTAAAATAGCATATATAACTGGTTATGCATATAAACCGGGGCTTGCCTTCAATTGCTGGGGCTGCGGGGAGATCCTCAACAGCAGCCTCGGAAGCTTGCTCCTAGTCCTCCTCTTGGATAGATCCTTGCTCGGGGATGAGCATGTACTCTCCGTCAGCTAGATTACAATCTAATGAATGCAATGCGTAAGATATATGCATGATATGATATGTGCATTAGTAATTTAAACATTTGATGGTGTATGATCTACTTGAGTTAGATAGAGCTAAATCTTGCTTATACGAGATTTTTGGTGGTATACTTGGTAAATTGGATCAAACTTAGCTAAGTTAAGTGGTAGGTTTATTTTTGGGGTTCCACTGAACTCTTTCTAAAGCCTTAGTGAGTTTGACAAGAATTCAAGTTGGACTCATTGGAGTGAGGTTTATTTCTTCTTTCTTTTTCTTTATTCTCTTTAAGTTTTTGGAGTGGGTTTGAACTACAAGTCACCTTAATAAAATTTCAAAAATTCTGCAAAAATTACAGTGGATTATTACTGGTGTAAAATTTTCTGTCTCAAAATTTGGGGATCAGAAAGTGAATAGTTTTCTCTGGACAAAATTATCAAATTCTAGGGCAGAAGGGGTGTTTTGAACTAGAACTATTACTTAACAGTAGGTAATTCTCTAAAACTTATTTTTGCTGGCTTTTAGGTGCTATAACATGACTTGGCACAAAATTTTAGCCATTAATATCTATTAGTTATTTTATTAGGGTTTTCTCAAGTTTCTAGCCAAAGAGGTGCTTTCTACTACCACTATATTTGAAAAATATCAAACAACAGATTTCTGATTTTTCTTAGCTTCTATTTTACGCAAGAGCAATCATTCTGAAGTTTGGAATATTTTTGCTTAAGGGAAGGGGTGGTTTGCATTAATTGGATTAAATGGCCTTTCTTATAAGATTTTAGCAATAGGTATTATTTTGCATCTTTTCAATGGGTTTGCATTTTTCTCTGGTGACTTATCTCATTATTGTCCTAGCAAAATTTTAGTTGCCCATTATTGCATTATTATTGGTTATTCATGATTTATTTGGAAAATGCCTCATTATCATATTATATTTGTTTACCTTACTTAAAATGAGGGGCTAGGGTGTTCATTATTTTTGCAGTGGGGTCCTAGTGGTTATAAGTCCACTGGATTTTTATTATCAATTTTGGGTCTGATTTTGTAATTCTAACAATTGATTTCTAGTTGGAATAATGCTAAATAAAACATTTTATTTTAAAACTGATCTGGACTAAAGGTCCCTTTATTTTTTTAGGTTCTCTGTTACTTAAGCAAACTAGAAAAAATAATTTCACTCATTGTTCATTAATTTCTAATGCCTTTCTGATTTTTCCTAAGTTTTGGGCAAAACAGCTTTAAATGGACATCTACACTATATTTTTCAATACTAGGGTTCCTACTATTTTTAAATAGTGCTTAAATGAGGTTTGAATACCTACAAATTTTCTTAGGTTTAGCACAGAAGCAAAACTAATTTTTCTTAATTAAACAAGGTTTGGTCAGTTTCTGTTTTTAATTTCAAACTCTAAAAATTAGAACAGAAAGCATAGGGTTTATTATTTTTAAATGATAGTTCATAATATTTAGGATCTAGCAAAATTAGTTTGACAACTTTTGATTAAGAATTCATCAAGTTATGGATTTTCTAATTTCTCTGGTTATTTAAAAAGATTAATAGAATTGATTAAATGGAAAACTACTTTGCACTGGGGTCCCTGGCGGGTGTTTTAAGTTTTTCTCACGGATCAGTCCCTGGGCTACTTTTCACATGAGTCACTGACATTGCAGAAAACCCCCCGGGTTCTTCTAATCCTAACCCGAGGTCCTTCTCCTAACTTAAACAGTAACCACGGCGGAACAAAGGGCGGAGGGGCTTACCGGCGGCGAGATTGCTCCGGTGAGGTGGTCGAGGACGTAGGGGAGGTCTCGGGGATCACAACGATGTGCGAGTTGCCGTCGGGGATGGTCGGAGTCGGCCGGTCCACGTGCGCATGCGGGGATGCTCGGTGGCGGCGAGGAGTCCGGCTTACTCACGGCGCGATAGTTCAATTGAATGGGTCAGAGAGCTTCACGGGATGCCAGAGAAGATGTGGGTGCAAGGAATTAGACGAAGACTCACTGGTTAGCTTGGTCCACGCGCGGCGACGGAAGACCGAAGTCCGGCGAGGGTGAAATCGCTTCTCCGGTGAGGCAATGCCTCGGCTCAAGCTTGGAGAAGCTTCACGGCTTCACTGGGAAGCGATCCAGGGGCTAGGGCGGGGCTGGAGTTTAACAGGAAGGGGGTGGCCACGCTGGCCGAGCCTGGGCAGGGATGGTGGGCGACGGTGCTCGCTTTTCACGGCGAACTCCGGTGATCTTTGGCTCGGGCGAGGCTCGGGGTGTGCGGTGCCAACGGCTAAGGCCTCTTGGATGCATTTATAGGCGAGGGCACGGCAGAGGCGCGAGGGGCGGGGCGACCACGCGCGGGGTGCGCGCTGCCGCGGCCAGTCCGCGCTCGGCGGTCAGGCAAGCGATCGAACACGTGGCTTTTCGCTTCTGCCCGAGTTCAAGCGCCCATAGGTTGAAGATCTTCGCGAATTTGGGCAAGATCGCTGCACAAGATTTGCTCCCCCGATAGAGCTTTATCGTTTGTGTGTGGAAGTCGAGCGGTTTGGGGCAGTGTACAGAGAGTTGTCGTGTCACAAAGGTGGCAGTGTCACAAGGTGAGTCCCGAGGTAAAACTGCGCCAAAACCGTGTCAACTGAAATTGGTTTGAGTTCTAACTTTTCCAGGGCGTGTTCAAGGGAATTTGGCACAACTTTGATGTTTGGACTTGTTTGATTTGAGTTCTGAAAAAGAGAGAACAAGATTGATCTTTGAGAGGGGGCTGAAATTCAGATTTCTGAATTTCTGAATTTTCCCCAAGTGCATTAGCTTAGGGCTGTTTTGGGGATTTTAAAAAGTTAAAAAGGCAAAACTTCATTACTATGTTTTGTTAGTTAATCAGTGAACTAAAACTTTATAATTTGGTTTTCTTCAAAATTGTATTCTTCTCCCAAGGGTTTCTCCCGTTTACCCTTTATGCATAAATAGTCCACTTAGGGTTAACTAGGGTTTAAGAGTTTTTCCCCTTTTTTGAACTCATGAAAAGTTTAAGTAGACTTCAACTTAATTCTTTGTTCTCATTTTCAATGTTCACCCTTTTATTGAGATTGCATGTGATCATGGGTTGGGGTTAGCTTAAAGAAGAACCCTAAGTGACACTGGGGTGTCACTGCCTTCCCCCCTTAAAGGAATCTCGTCCCGAGATTCGGGCCAGAGTCCTCCCGGGGTGAAGCGAAGGGTGAGACTTAAAGGAAGTGGGTGCTTATTGTTATTATTAGAGCAAACTGCTCTTCGAATGTCATTCTCTTTGCAACTTCAGAAGGAAGTCCTTTTTAAGTTTTGTTTCATGATTACTTCATTCTGATTTAAGATCATATTTTTGAAAATTAGATTCGAAGGGCAGGAGGAGGGGTTAGGGGTGTGATTACGTACCAGCTTCCTTAGGTAGGTAATCGGGGAAGTTGGATCTCAAGAATTCCTCGGTTTCCCAAGTAGCTTCTTCCTCTGAGTGATTACTCCACTGGACCTTGTACATCTTGATCGATTTAGTCCGAGTTGATCTTTCCTTGCAATCCAGAATCTTGGAGGGGTACTCTTGGTACGATAGATCCGGCTCTATCTCCAATTCTGGCTCTGCTATGATCTCGGTCGGCAATCGAACACACTTCTTCAACTAAGATACATGGAACACACTATGAATGGCAGACATCTTTGAAGGTAACTTTAGCTTATATGCCACAGGTCCACATGCTTCTACGATCTCATAAGGTCCAATGTATCGAGGGGCTAGCTTTCCTTTGATCCCAAACCTCTGCACTCCCTTGGTGGGTGATACCTTGAGGTATACAAAACTTCCCACCTCGAACTGGAGAGGTTTCCTTCTTCTATCATGATAACTCTTCTGCCTGGCCTAAGCAGCTTCTAGATTCTTCCTGATTAGTTTGACCTTCCTTTCGGCTTTAGTCACTAAGTCAGGTCCAAAAACTCCTCTTTCTCCAGGTTGAGACCAATTGAGTGGTGTCCTGCACCTTCTTCCATAGAGAGCTTCGAAAGGTGCCATCCTTAGGCTGGATTGATAACTGTTGTTATAAGCAAACTCTGCCAAGGAGAGGTGCTTATCCCAGTTCTTGCCACAATCGATTGCACAAGCTCTCAGTATATCCTCCAGAATTTGGTTTACCCTTTCCGTCTGACCATCAGTCTGTGGGTGGTAAGCTGAACTTCTGATTAGCTTGGTTCCCAAAGACTCCTGCAGTTGTTCCCAAAATCTGGCAACAAATTGGGCTCCTCGGTCAGAAACAATGGTCCGAGGTAATCCATGCAAACACACGATCCGGTCAATATACAATTCTGCATATTTCTGAGCCTTATCGGTGGTGTGCACAGGAAGAAAATGTGCCACTTTCGTCAGTTGATCCACAATAACCCAAATCGAATCATGATGACGAGAGGTGTTGGGCAGACCCACAATGAAATCCATGTTGATGTCATCCCATTTCCACGAAGGTATAGATAGGGGTTGCAAAGATCCAGCTGATTTCAAGTGGCTTGCCTTTATCCTCTGACAGGTGTCACATTCTGATACATACTGGGCTATCTCCCTCTTCATTCTGGTCCACCAATACAAAGGCTTCAGATCATGGTACATTTTGGTGCTTCCCGGATGTATACAGAATTTGGAGAGATGAGCCTCATCCAAGATTTTCCTCTTGAGGTCCTTATTTTTAGGAATCACCAATCTGCTTTTGAACCATAATACACCCTTTTCATCTTGGCGGAAACAACTATACTTCTCAATCTTCTGATGGAGATTCTCCTTGATGATCTGCACTCCCTTGTCACTGAGCTGGGCCATGATGATCTGGTCTTGCAAAGCTGGCTCAACAGAAATGTGAGATAAAGAACCAGAAGGAATCACTTCTATTCGTATCTTGCTCAACTCATCACACAAGGTGTTAATGCGAGAATCCATCAGAATACAATTGCATTGCAACTTCCGACTCAAGGCATCTGCTACCACATTGGCCTTTCCTGGGTGATAATGTACCTCCAGGTCATAATCCTTGATCAGTTCTAGCCATCTTCTCTGCCTCATGTTGAGATCAGCCTGAGTAAAAATGTACTTAAGGCTCTTATGATCAGTGAAGATGTTGCAGTGGGTTCCCATTAAATAGTGCCTCCACATTTTTAATGCATGAACCACTGCTGCCAACTTGAGGTCACGAGTGGGATAATTCAGCTCATGAGGCTTGAGTGCTCTTGAGGCATAAGCGATGACTCAGTTGTCTTGCATCAAGACACAACCTAGCCCAGTGCCAGAGGCATCGCAATATACATCAAAAGGCTTGCTGCTGTCGGGTTGCGCTAATACTGGTGCTGTGGTCAGATGCTGCCTTAATGCATGGAAGGCATCTTCGCACTTCTGACTCCAAACAAACTTGGCTTCCTTCTTCAGCAACTTAGTTATAGGCTTCGCAATTTGAGAGAAATCTAGAATAAATCTTCGGTAATAGCCAGCTAATCCCAGAAAACTCCGAATTTGACGGACAGTCCTTGGTGGCTTCCAGTTCATCACCTCTTGCACTTTATCAGGATCAACAGCTATTCCTGCTTGAGAGATAGTGTGACCCAAAAATTTGATTTCCTTTAGCCAAAAATCACACTTGGACAACTTGGCATAAAGGTGGTGCTCTCATAGACGTTGAAGCACTACATGCAAATGCCCGGCATGTTCTTCTTCGTTCCTTGAGTACACCAAGATATCATCGATGAAAACCACTACGAATTTATCCAATTCAGGCATGAAAACAGAATTCATTAGATACATGAAATATGCTGGTGCATTTGTCAGCCCGAATGACATCACCAAAAATTCATATAGCCCATATCTGGTTGAGAATGTCGTCTTCGGAATATCGCTTGCTCGTATCTTGATCTGATGGTAGCCAGAGCGAAGGTCTATTTTGGAGAACACCTTAGCCCCGACCAACTGGTCAAAAAGAACATCAATACGAGGCAAAGGATACTTGTTCTTGATAGTTACCGCATTAAGAGGGCGGTAATCTATACACAGCCTCAAGCTTTCATCCTTCTTCTTCACAAATAGTGCTGGACATCCCCAAGGCGAAGTACTTGGGCGAATAAATCCCTTATCCAGCAACTCTTGCAATTGCTTCTTCAATTCTGCCAACTCAGCGGGTGGCATTCGGTAGGGCCTTTTGGAAATTGGGGTCGTTCCCGGTTGCAACTCGATGGCAAATTGAATATCCCGGTCTGGTGGCATTCTTGGCAATTCATCAGGAAAGAAATCTGCATACTCACAGACCACTGGGATTTTCTTCAGAGGTAACTCCGTCATAGAGAAAGCACATGACTGAGTAGAACCTTGACTAGGCAGAATTAAGGTAAAGTTCCCGCAGAATGGAGAATTAACTTCCACGGTACGGCTGGCTACATCAAGCACAACTTGGTGCAAGGTCATCCAATTAGCTCCCAGAATAATGTCCACATTTTCCAATCCCAACACAATAAGAGTTGTTTTGATAATGTGGCCTCCTAGTTGAATAGGCACACTTTGGTTTAATTGATTAGTTGAAATTTTGCCCCCAGGTGTGACTATCATAAATGACCCCTTTGAGTCAGAGAATGGCAGTTCACATTTAGCACTGAACTTCTGGCTAATGAAACTATGAGATGCACCGGAATCAAATAGAATTAAAGTAGGTTGATTATAAACTGAAAAGATATCGGTCATGATAGGAGCTCCCTCAGGTACTTCCTCCAGAGTAGTGAAGTTGAGCTTCCCTTGCCTGACTTGTACCTTCTGCTTTCTTCCCTTGTCTTGATTTGGTGCTGGCATCTACCTCTGCTGGTTCCTGGGACAATTCTTGGCATAGTGGCCCACATTGCCACAAGTGAAACACTTGTTCCCATTGCCCTAGCGGAACTGCTGCTGCTGCGGAGGCTGATTGTTCCTTGGAGTGGGAGCTGGAAAGCGGTTGGGTGCCGGCTACTGCTGCTGAGGTGGCATGATCACCCATCTGCCTGCCTGCTGCTAGAAACCCCTGCTCTGATTGTGAGAAACAATCCGGAACCTCTGAGCCTGAGCAGATGGTGCTGCCATTGGTGCCTTTCTCTTCTTCTCTGCTCGGTGAGCTACAATGCAGTCCTCCTGGGAGATGGCCATGTTGACCAACTCATTGAAGCTATCAGCCCGGACAGTGTTGAGTCGTTCCCGCAGCTTGGTATTGAGACCCCTGCGGAAGCGGTCTCTCTTCTTTTCATCAGAATCCACATGGTACCCTGCATACTGGCATAAGTCGTTGAAGGCTTGCGCATATGCAGTACTGTGCGGGTTCCTTGATTAAGGGCCAGAAATTCATTCAGCTTCTGATCAAGAATGCCAGTTGGGATGTGGTGTCCTCTGAAAGCAGTCTTGAATTCCTCCCAAGACACTTCACGATCAGCGGGGAGCATAGCACGGAAGTGGTCCCACCAAGTCCGAGCAGATCCGCGAAGCTGCTGCGTGGCGAAGCGAGTCTTGGTAGCATCAGGGCAGTCTCCCGTGAGGAGGGGAAACTTGGACTCAACAACGTGGAGCCATAGCGTCGCTCTGAAGGGCCTAAAGGCGGTACAGCGCACTCATGCACTGAACAGTGACCCTCCCAACCAAGTCAGGATACATTGCCCACACATCCTTCACATGGCTCACACGGTTACACCACATGGGATCATCCTTCTTCTCAGCAGGGATGAGTCCCAAGGGGTGCATCACCATCTCCAGGGGATGGTAGCCACAGAAAGTCGTCAGAGTCTTCATGGCTGCTGCTTCGACGGTGTCGTCCGTCCTGTGTCCAATCGTCTCAGATTCAAGAGAACGCCAACTCGGCTGAAGGGGATGAGCCTCTAAAGTCAGCCAAACCCGACAACGAGGTACCCGATGCTCCTCATACAACTGCACTGTGTACAAAGGGGCGTAGGGTAACCGGCAGAGTTAAGCACTTCCCACAAGATGAAAGGAAAGCCATCGCGAGAAAGGAAGTCAGAACTGAAACGAGTGTCTCCTCCACTGGCGGGGGTGGGTGAATTCATCTGCGGAATGGAATCAAAGGTAAAGATTATGGTGGAAGGAAAAAGAAAAAGAGATCCCGGATGGTTTTTAAAGGAAGTGGGTTAGCTCAAGTTTTTAATTCCTCTTTGTTTTTATAATGCATGCATGCTGAAAGTAACGTTGCCTCTCCAAAAATAGGGTGCTTTTAGGGCATCCTTAGAAATATAAGTACGGGCCCACGAGGCCTAATTAATTAGCCACCTATTTCTCCCTCTATGCTTAAGGCCTTTCGTCCTAGGTCTAACGGTCTAGTCCTGACGATCCGTAGCAGTTTCTAGGCAAGTTTTAGATTTTGAAAATTGGTATTCATGGTTTATTGTCCTTCTCTATGGTGGAATTTGCTCCGATACTAGCTGTGGCGGAACCACCCGAATTATTCCAGCTTAAGTGCCTGAGTCACGCCTCAGGGGCCGTAACACACTTAAATCGGAATAATCCGTCGGTCCCTCAGATCTAGTCTGATAGAGCCACTTAACCAGGATCAAATTCCACAATCTCACTCGAAGGTGAGTCACAGAAGAAATACAATAAAACAAGAAACCTCAAATTAAGTGCTGAATTATTACATAGATCGGAGTTTTTGAGTAGCAAATAAGAGTTCACGAAATAAAATGCAGCGGATAATCGATGTCGTCGGTATTGAGGAAATGGGCAAGGCCTAGCCCACTACTCCTCGTGCTCCTCTCCTGCCGGAGCAACATCCCACTCGACCATCCAACCCGGTGGTAGGGTGGTAGGCCAAGTCACACCATCAACCATTTCCTGAATGGTACCTGCAAAAATTATGCCACAAGCAAGGCTGAGTATACTAATACTTAGCTAGACTTAACCGGTGTGAGGAGTCTACTCCTCTACCTCTAGACTATGCAGTTGTTTGGCTGAGGGGGTTTGGTTTGCCAAAAGCACTAGCTATTTCTAAAATCAATTTTTTAGATTTTCGAATTCTATCATCATTATCTTAGCTAGATTTGCTCCTTCTAAGCATACATGGTGACAAGCATTTAGTTCAATCAACAAATTTTCTCATGTAACCCCATTTCACTTCTTACTCGATGCAGTACAAGGGGTCAAGCAGTCTCATTAGCTGCGAGAAGCAGACGATTAGAATCGAGTTTTAACCTTGCAAGGTAAACCTAAACACACGGCATGTCAGGGTACTCCGACCCCACACATGACAACTGTCCCCATTGATTCCCCGTTCGCGTCCAGGCCTCACCGCCTTGGCTTACAATGCTCCACTGACCCCGGCTGCCGTCGTGCAGTGACCGCACTTGTACCCACCATAGCTAGCATGGGAGACCCAGTCTCAGGTCACATGAGGGATAAAGTCTGTGCCCGGCTTCACTCAGGTACTAGGTTTACCGGTTACCATTTTTCGCGGCATGTGCTTAGTACGTTCAAAAGCTTGACTCAGGTATCCACACATTAATCCTTAATTCTTTTTCCCGTCTCATGGTCAAGGCATCCTCCCTGGATCCAAATCCATAGACTAACATAGATCCCGTTATCAAGATGAATACAATCAATTCCTGACCTCGCGCGAGTGCTAGAAAAATCACTCGACTTCTACCGAGATCCTGATTAGCAAGCAGCTACTTGACCTAGCATACTAGTATTCATCTCAAAAAGGAATCCTAAGTTCATGCAACTAGAGGTTTCAAGCAACTCCACTTAAGTGCACAGTACAAACCTACAAACATTACGTGTAGTAAAATAGCATATATAACTGGTTATGCATATAAAGCAGGGCTTGCCTTCAATTGCTGGGGCTGCGGGGAGATCCTCAACAGCAGCCTCGGAAGCTTGCTCCTGGTCCTCCTCTTGGACAGATCCTTGCTCGGGGATGAGCACGTACTCTCCGTCAGCTAGATTACAATCTAATGAATGCAATGCGTAAGATATATGCATGATATGATATGTGCATTAGTAATTTAAACTTTTGATGGTGTATGATCTACTTGAGTTAGATAGAGCTAAATCTTGCTTATATGAGATTTTTGGTGGTATACTTGGTAAATTGGATCAAACTTAGCTAAGTTAAGTGGTAGGTTTATTTTTGGGGTTCCACTGAACTCTTTCTAAAGCCTTAGTGAGTTTGACAAGAATTCAAGTTGGACTCATTGAAGTGAGGTTTATTTCTTCTTTCTTTTTCTTTATTCTCTTTAAGTTTTTGGAGTGGGTTTGAACTACAAGTCACCTTAATAAAATTCCAAAAATTCTGCAAAAATTACAGTGGCTTATGACTGGTGTAAAATTTTCTGTCTCAAAATTTGGGGATCAGAAAGTGAATAGTTTTCTCTGGACAAAATTATCAAATTCTAGGGCAGAAGGGGTGCTTTGAACTACAACTATTACTTAATAGTAGGTAATTCTCTAAAACTTATTTTTTCTGGCTTTTAGGTGCTATAACATGACTTGGCACAAAATTTTAGCCATTAATACCTATTAGTTATTTTATTAGGGTTTTCTCAAGTTTCTAGCCAAAGAGGTGCTTTCTACTACCACTATATTTGAAAAATATCAAACAATAGCTTTCTGATTTTTCTTAGCTTCTATTTTGCGCAAGAGCAATCATTCTGAAGTTTGGCATCTTTTTGCTTAAGGGAAGGGTTGGTTTGCATTAATTGTATTAAATGGCCTTTCTTATAAGATTTTAGCAATAGGTATTATTTTGCATCTTTTCAATGGGTTTGCATTTTTCTGTGGTGGCTTATCTCATCATTGTTCTAGCAAAATTTTAGTTGCCCATTATTGCATTATTATTGGTTATTCATGATTTATTTGGAAAATGTCTCATTATCATATTATATTTGTTTACCTTACTAAAAATGAGGGGCTGGGGTGCTCATTATTTTTGCAGTGAGGTCCTAGTGGTTATAAGTCCACTGGATTTTTATTATCAATTTTGGTTCTGGTTTTGTAATTCTAACAATTGATTTCTAGTTGGAATAATACTAAATAAAACATTTTATTTTAAAACTTATCTAGACTAAAGGTCCCTTTATTTTTCTTAGGTTCTCTGTTACTTAAGCAAACTAGGAAAAATAATTTCACTCACTGTTCATTAATTTCTAATGTCTTTCTTATTTTTTAAGTTTTGGGCAAAACAACTTTAAATGGGCATCTACACTATATTTTTCAATACTGGGGTTCCTACTATTTTTAAACAGTGCTTAAATGAGGTTTGAATACCTACAAATTTTCTTAGGTTCAGCACAGAAGCAAAACTAATTTTTCTTAATTAAACAAGGTTTGGTCAGTTTCTGTTTTTAATTTTAAACTCTAAAAATTAGAACAGAAAGCATAGGGTTTATTATTTTTAAATGATAGTTCTAAGATCTAGCAAAATTAGTTTGACAAATTTTGATTAAGAATTCATCAAGTTATGGATTTTCTAAGTTCTCTGGTTATTTAAAAAGATTAACAGAATTGATTAAATGGAAAACTACTTTGCACTGGGGTCCCTGACGGGTGGTTTAAGTTTTTCTCATGGATCAGTCCCTGGGCTACTATTCACATGAGTCACTGACATTGCAGAAAACCCCCCGGGTTCTTCTAATCCTAACCCGAGGTCCTTCTCCTAACTTAAACAGTAACTGCGGCAGAAGAAAGGGCAGAGGGGCTTACCGGCGGCGAGATTGCTCCAGTGAGGTGGTCGAGGACGTAGGAGATGTCTCGGGGATCACAACGATGTGTGGGTTGCCGTCGGGGATGGTCAGAGTCGGCCGGTCCACGTGCGCAGGCGGGGATGCTCGTCGGCGGCGAGGAGTCCGGCCTACTCACGGCGTGATAGTTCAATTGAACGGGTCAGAGAGCTTCACGGGATGCCAGAGAAGATGTGGGTGCAAGGAATTAGATGAAGACTCACTGGTTAGCTTGGTCCACGCGCGGCGGCGGAAGACCGAAGTCCGACGAGGGTGAAATCGCTTCTCCGGTGAGGCAATGCCTTGGCTCAAGCTTGGAGAAGCTTCACGGCTTCACTGGGAAGCGATCCAGGGGCTAGGGCGAGGCTGGAGTTTAACAGGAAGGGGGTGGCCACACTGGCCGAGCCTGGGCAGGGATGGCGGGCGACGGTGCTCGCTTTTCACGGCGAACTCCGGTGATCTTTGACTCGGGCGAGGCTCGGGGTGTGCGGTGCCAACGGCTAAGGCCTCTTGGACGCATTTATAGGCGAGGGCACGACAGAGGTGGGCGGGGCGGGGCGACCACGCGCACTGCCGCGGCCAGTCCGTGCTCGGCCAGTCAGGCAAGCGATCGAACACGTGGCTTTTCGCTTCTGCCCGAGTTCAGGCGCCCATAGGTTGAAGATCTTCGCGAATTTGGGCAAGATCACTGCACAAGATTTGCTCCCCCGACAGAGCTTTGTCGTTTGTGTGTGGAAGTCGAGTGGTTTGGGGCAGTGTACAGAGAGTTGTCGTGTCACAAAGGTGGCAGTGTCAAAAGGTGAGTCCCGAGGTAAAACTGTGCCAAAACCATGTCAACTGAAATTGGTTTGAGTTCAAACTTTTCCAGGGCGTGTTCAAGGGAATTTGGCACAACTTTGATGTTTGGACTTGTTTGATTTGAGTTCTGAAAAAGAGAGAACAAGATTGATCTTTGAGAGGGGGCTGAAATTCAGATTTCTGAATTTCTGAATTTCCCTAAGTGCATTAGCTTAGGGCTGTTTTGGGGATTTTAAAAAGTTAAAAAGGCAAAACTTCCTTACTATGTTTTGTTAGTTAATCAGTGAACTAAAACTTTATAATTTGGTTTTCTTCAAAATTGTATTCTTCTCCCAAGGGTTTCTCCCGTTTACCCTTTATGCATAAATAGTCCACTTAGGGTTAACTAGGGTTTAAGAGTTTTTCCCTTTTTTTGAACTCATGAAAAGTTTAAGTAGACTTCAACTTAATTCTTTGTTCTCATTTTCAATGTTCACCCATTTATTGAGATTGCATGTGATCATGGGTTGGGGTTAGCTTAAAGAAGAACCCTAAGTGACACTGGGGAGTCACAAAAGCAATAGAAATTATCAACATAGCCGAATCTATTGTTGATGAAGTCGTCGACAAGTTACTTAACGAAGTTGCGGAAAAAGTTCTGAAGGAAGAGGAGTAGTTGTTGTAAAAAGGTTCTTAGGTGGTTAATGTAACATTTGTTGGACTAAGTATGTAATACTTGATACGTATAGTTTTGAATCTAATATCTAAACTATTTTGCAATTCACTTCTTTGTGATGCATGAAACTTTTTACATACATACCGTTTTTGAGCCTTCGGCGAAAAAACACCTTCCCTTCTTTTCATGCTTCGTAAAGAAGAATACTTATGTTTCTTGAGAATATCCATACTTCGTAAAGAGCATCCAAGCTTCGTAAAAATATCAATGCTTCGAAAACAATAGATCTCTTCTTCCACATCAGAGCTGATGAAGCTATAATTCTCAGTTTACATTGTGCCTTAACATCTTTTCACCTTTGTAAAGCATTCTCCAAAGATCGACTTCGTTTCCCATTCGTATGTTATGATGTATGATGTGATGCTATGCGATATGATGCGATGATATGATAAGAAGAATGATGCTAATGCCGAAGACACACGCCCACGCTGAAACACATAATCTCTGCGTCCCCTTAGGAACGATCAAATCTCTTTGTCGTTTATTTTTTGGTGGTATTTTCGCGTTGACTTTTCGCGCTTCGCCTTATATTTCGGCGGTATTTTCGCGTTGACTTTTCACGCTTCGCCTTATATTTCGGCGGTATTTGGCTCTGCATTCCCTTAGGAACGACTTTTGAGCAAAAAACTTACTCTGCGCTCCCTTAGAAACGACTTTTGTAGCTTCGACAAGACTTTTGCTGCGCTCCATTAGGAACGACTTTTTGAAGCTTTGGCAATTTTTGAGCTTCGTAAATCTATGAAGAAGATACATTTCATTTTAATAGAAGCGAAACTATTACAAAGAATTAAAACTAGATTTGCATTACTTGTTCTTTATTAAGAAACAAAATGGCATAAAGTAAAAAAGTTCTTTAGAGGGTAGGATATCTCTCAATAGATGTGCTTTGACTTCGACACAGTACTGTTAACTGTGCGAGCTTCGGATTCCTCCCTGAAATCCCTCTGTTGCTGAGTGTGTTGGCTCCCTTTTGGCTGCTGACCCCATGAATAAGTAGGTTGTAGAGGGGGCGGAGGTGGCTAACTAGCCGAAGCAACAGAAGCTGCAGAGTGATTACCCACATATTCTGGTATGTAGGGTGAATGGCACGAAGCAGTGTGCAAGACCTGCTTCGGCTGATTCTGCCGAGCTTCGGCTTCTGCAATCTCCTTCTGCCTTTGGATGGTGATTTGGCACATTCTTGTGGTATGGCCCTTGTCCTCACCACAGAATAAGCAGTAGATCTTTCTACGCTGATCCCCATATCTTCTTCCGAAGCCCCTGGCACTTCTGCCTCTTGGTGCTGGCGGCCGAAAAGAGCTTTGTTGCTGCCCCGAAGATTGTGAGGTATACTGTGGCCTCTGCAGCTGACCTCCTTTGTCATCATTCTGAGTGTTGTGAATTGACCTGACGTGCCTCAGATGAATTCTTCCTCCGAAGCCCCTAGTCATTTCAGAGAATCTGTAAGCTTCCTCCCTTCTTTGGTGGAAGTCATTATCAGCCTGAATGTATTCGTCCATCTTTTGAAACAGCTTTTCTAGAGTTTGTGGGGGCTTCCTGGCGAAATATTGGGCAGCAGGTCCTGGGCGAAGACCTTTGATCATGGCCTCAATGACAATCTCATTGGGCACTGTAGGCGCTTGTGCCCTCAATCGCAAGAACCTTCGTACAAACGCCTGAAGGTACTCTTCATGGTCTTGTGTGCATTGGAATAGGGTCTAAGCTATGACCGGCTTCGTTTGGAAGCCTTGGAAGCTAGTGACCAATATGTCCTTAAGCTTCTGCCATGATGTGATTGTCCCTGGCCGAAGAGAAGAATACCATGTTTGAGCTACATTCCGGACTGCCATGACGAAGGACTTCGCCATAACTGCGGTATTGCCTCCATACGAAGATATAGTTGCTTCGTAGCTCATGAGGAACTGCTTTGGATCTGAATGCCCATCATACATGGGAAGCTGAGGTGGCTTGTACGATGGGGGCCATGGAGTAGCCTACAGTTCTGGTGCCAAGGGAGAGGCATCATCAAAGGTAAAGGTATCATGATTAAAATCATCATACCATCCATCTTCGTTGAATAGGCTTTCCTGACAAAGCTCCTTATGCTGTGGCCTTTGGTTTTATTTGTCTTGAATGAGATGGTGCACTTCTTCAGTAGCTTCGTCGATCTGCCTTTGAAGGTCAGCTAATCGCGCCATCTTTTCCTTCTTCCTTTGAACTTGCTGATGGATGATCTCCATATCCCTAATCTCTTGGTCCAACTCCTCCTCCTGGAGTGTTGGACTGGTGGCTTTCCTCTTCTGCCTTCGAGCCTCTCGAAGAGAAAGAGTTTCTTGGTTTGGATCCAGCGGCTGTAGTGCAGCAGTTCCTGGTGCTGGAGCTTTCTTCGGCGGCATGACGAAGGTTAGTGCTTGCCGAAGGTGGTCGAAAAGGGTTCACCGGAGGTGGGCGCCAATGTTGGGGACTTGTTCTCAAGTGCTATGAATTAAGAACAAGGCAACATAAAATGTTAAAAGTTAATGCCCTTCGTCTTCCAAAGCATTATTTCCCATAGGATATAATGATCTTCAGACGAAGGTGATGAAGGACATACCTTCATCATCACAGCATATGTTGATGAAAGAGAAAGTATATGAAACATAAAAGACAACATGAATAATGATACGACATTGTAAACATATTTATTATTATCGTGAATAAACAGAAACAATATTATATTACATTTGTACCTTCGGCTTGACAGAAGGTAAAAGTCTAAGCGTGATGCACGAGTGAATACAAGTCAGCGTGAACAATACAGGGGAACTGTTCATCTATTTATAGGCACAGGACACAGCCTGTGGGAAACTACATTCATGCCCTTTACATTCACTATTAACTAATAGTCAACTCTATGAGGACTAAATAGCCTTTTCCCTTTTAAGTCAGTTCCTTTCTCTGTCATTTAGCCGATGCTCCCCCCGTGCATAGCTTCGGAGCAACTCCAGCCTTCGTCGTGATGATGTTTTTAGCTCAAGTCCGAAGGTACCTGTTTATAGACCATACTTGGAAGACATTGTTAAATTACGTTTTTGAGGACCTTCGGAGGACGAAGGCCCCCAACACTGTCGTCACACTGAGCGGTGTGCAACTTCCGCTCCATGGTACATAGCCAATCTTCAGCATCCATGGGGTCAACAGAGTGAGCCAACACTAGGGGATGACCTCTCATGAATTCAGCATGCTTGTCTCTAGGCATCTGAGGCATCTGCACTTGCATCTGAGGTTGAGGTGGGGGCTGTTGTTGCGCTTGTTGCATGGCAGCCAAAGTCTGACCAATAGCTTGGACTGCCTGAGTCTGCATCAGAAACATCTGCTCTATTGTCATCGGGGGCGGGGTGGCAATTGCTGCTGAGGTGCCTCATCTTATGGTGCTTGTTGCTCCTGCTGAGCACGCCTTCCTCCTCTGCACCTGTTGTCTGACATCTGCAGAATACAATCACACATCAGAACTGATCTTGCAAATCTTGCAGCATAAGAAAAGAGTATAGAATCCTTCCACAATACTGAGCAGGTAAGCATCTTCACTGACTTCCAACGCAGGCAAACACAGCTTCTCAGATAAAGAGGAAAGTAGAATAAAAAAGCTTCCCAACTAGATAATTAATTTTATTAACATTAACAGGTAAACCAAAGTGCAGGGGGTATTCACACTCTGGCGACAATCATTACAAAGATCCAAATCCATCATAGTTCATCACAAACATAAAAACACAGGATAAGCAAACTACCCTGCCTAACTAAGACTAACTGAGAATAAGACTAAGGCTAAGACTTCTATGTTAAACATTAATTACAAGATCCAACGCTGACGATCTAGGGGCCTAAATTTATCTGGGTCCTGCAGTCGGGGTTGCCATAAGCATGGTACCCACGCTGAGGTGAGCGGTACGGGTGTTGAGTCCCGATGGGGGCGGGAGAGCCATCTGCTAGGTGACAGCACTCTGCGCGCTCAGCCCGCAACTGGGCGATCTCAGCATGAACCCTACTTAGCTCATCTAAAGCATGGTCTAGCTCCGTGTTTAGCACGGTGGCTAGGTTGATTGTGCTGCTCAACCTAGGATTGTCCTCACCAACAGGTAAGACAATCACGCCTCCTGTGCTGCCATGTGAACGGCGGGGGTAATACCTCAGGTCAAGACCATCCGTCACCCCACCGAACACTGAGCAGTAGTGCGAAAGCGCACGCTGTGCAGCATCTTGTATGGCTGCCTCAGCTGAGTCTCGCTCAGAGATAGAATAATGCTCCGAGCAGACCTCCGCACCCCAGAGACTATCCTCTAGATGGTGAACCAAACAAGTCGCCTCCCAGCGGTCTGGGTAAGCTCCACGACTATGCTGAAAGACAACACAGCGATACTCGATGGACCAAGTGTGTCGGTCGAGTGCCTGGCACAGCAAGGTGTCGAGCGCATCGTGGAAGTGACACCGCGAGCGGCGTCACGAGCGATGGGTCTAGCAACCCATCCCTCCGGCTCCTGCTCCTCTGAAAGGTTGGTGTTGTGGCTTGAGCTGCTGCCATCACCTCCGTCGTTGGGGTCTCCAACAGCTACTCCAGTGGCCGGGATGCCCAGTGGTGGTGCAGGGGGTGCCTCTAGCGGGGGCATAGGAGAGCAGCTCCTCACAGCCTCTACCTCCTACTAAGGCAAGGAAGAAGAGCCCTACTGTTCTAGCTCATGTCGCCGACGCTCCTGCTCCTCATGCAGGTGGTGGTGCAGCCTCTCCAAATTGCTAGACTGACCAGCCACCGAACGACGAAGAGGACGCTCCGTGAGACGAGAAGGCAAGAAAGGAATGATTGACTTCCGTGCGGTGTGTCTAAGATGAGCCATCTATGAAAGACACCATAAGCATAAGAGTGAGAGCAGAAGTAGTATGACCAGCAAGTAGACCAAAAAATAGGAAATAGATTAAAACAAAATTTCAGCAAGGTATAATATATATAATAAAACATAGATTTGGTCGATATGACCAACTTTTGAAGGGACACCAAGGTCAAGGTGAGAATATGGGTCTATAGTCCTTAGAACGACAATTCTACTCTAGGTTAGCGGTCCTACAGTCAGCATGGATTTGATACCACTTATGTCACACCCGGTTTTAGAAGGCAAACCGAATGCGAACCATGTACGTGCCAGGATCAGCAATTCTCGTACACAACAGTTACATAACAGGACATCATCACACAATGCTCAAATATTAACATAAAAGAGGGTAATAGTTGATTACATCATGATGTTCGAGACATTCACATAGTCATTAACAATTATCAAAGTGCGAAAATGAAACGTAGATAAACACGACATTCATAGGCAGCCGACTGGGGGGTTTGCCACTAACCCACGCCTAGAACTCATCGTACTCTTGGAACTCCTGGAAGTCTTCCTCCATGACTTCATGTTCTCCTGAGCAGTGGTTGCAACGTGGACAACCTGGGGGGTTTTGTGTGTAAAGCAAGGGTGACTACACATCAACATACTCAGCAATTGTCTCGTTTTGGTTGTAGTGGACTAGCTTTATGTGGGGTTGAGGTCAAGCAGTTGCTTTTAGTCGGTCAGGTTATTATTACTAGTAGAGAGCCGGGTTTTAGCATTAACCCAAGTTGTTAACCCAAAAGTACCCTTTCCAAATGGAAATAATACCATAAGCCATTACCATAATCATAATCACAATAGAAACCGACATTATCCTCATCATCATCTGTAAAGAAAACATCTCTGATCAATGTGTCTCTAATCAATGGAGCTCCCTTGGCCGCTCATAACCGTGAGCACCGCTGATATATCAGTTTCATAACGCTCTGCAGAGGTTGCACACTTTACCCACAAGCCGTGATTCCCTTTTGCCTTGGGCTAATCAAACCCTTAAACACTACCAAGGTGAATAGGCAAGATTTCACTACGTAGCCTTTACAAAGATTCCTTGAGGCTGTAGCCGCCCGTTAGGTTTCCTAAATGTACCACACTCCTCCACAAGGGGCAATCCACCCTCGACAGAGCGAGTCGCATACACCGAGCCCCATTGACGGCACAACGGCGAAGCGGACTATACCTCAGTTCCTCTAATTATTCAGCTAAGGGCGTTCCATTCCACCATCATGGTTGCACTGTTTCCCAGGTGGTCATCCAACAAATTAGTCCTTACGGAGAGGCACTCGAGAAACCGCTCGAGTCCTCTTAAATGTCACAGTATCATCATCATAATCAAAAAGGAAAACAGTGTATCATAAATAATCTCATCATGTTCATTGATTAGTGTGAAGCACTAGCATAGAGCTAAGACCAAAATGATCCAACCCACATAGGTAAACAAGGACATGATAAACAAAAGCTAGTCAATCCTTAGGTATAAATTGTGTAAATGCGGGGAGTGAATTAAAATGAGTAGGACATACATGGGTCAAGGGACACTTGCCTTCACCAACCAGCTGCTGCTTAAGGTCTTCACCTGCAACTCCTTTGGACTCCACCAACTGACTGTTATCTATACGAGTTCAAACATACATTCTACAAATTTAATTCAAAAAGAACAATACACCACGTAGTAGAATATAACAAATAAACAGACGCTCGGCGCAGGGCTCGCACCTACGACTAAGCGAGAAAGAGAAAACAACGGTCGAGGCTACAGTCAAAAGGCGATTACGTTAAGCAGCTATGGATTAAAATACTTGTCTAAATATAGCAATATTAATTTGACAATCATGCTATGCCTAACATCAAGCTTTGCTACGCATTTAATTATTATAATAATTCAAGGTAAATTTAAAAGGATTGTCATGCGGCGAAACACACGCGAACTAAACTGAAAACTGGGGCAAGTTGCCGCGCGACAAGACGCGCGACAGCACGCACGAACTAAACTGAAATTAAACGAAACGTCGCGCGACGAAGCGCGCAACAGAACACTTGAATTAAATATGAAAATGACGTAAAGCGTCGCACGACGAAGCGCACGACGGCATACGTCACTTAAACTGAATATAAAACAAAACGTCGCGCGACTAAACGCGCGACGCAACACATAAAATAATCTAAAATTACAAATGAATCATCGCGCGACGAAGCGCGCGACGCAGCACACTAATAAATCTGAATTTAAAATAAATCGTCGCGCGCAACACATAAATTAAACTAAATTTAAAACTAATCAAACTGAATTTTTAAACGTCGTGCGCGGTAGGGCTGCGCGAGAACGGGGCTGCGCGTGCACGGGTTCGCGTCAGGCGAGCGCAGGGGCCACGCCAGGCGAGCCGCAAGGGCCGCACGCCGGCGAGCCGTGGGGGAAGGGGCGGGGGGCCGCCCGCCGCGCCGAGGGGAGGGGGGCCACACGCCGCCGAGGGGAAGGATGGGGGGCCGCGCCGCCGCACCGAGGGGCAAGGGCGAGGGCCGCGCGCTCGGGGAGAGAGAAGGGGAGGGAGGGAGAGAGGAGAGGGGTGGGGGAGCTCACCTTGGGATCCAACAATCGGCGATAACCGTCCACCGGATCACCTAGGGCAAAGAGGTGGGAGAGAGGTGGAAGAGAGGGAGAGGGAGTTGCTGCGCGAGAAACCAAATGAGAGAGAGAGGGGGCGCATGGGAGTGTGGGGGCACCAGGGGTGCTAGGGCGCCATGGGCCGGGCCAGGCTGGGCTGGGTCGCATCGTGGGCCGAAAACCCACAGCACGCACGACCACTGATCGAAAACCAATTGCGAATCAAAATCCTGAAATGAGATGAGACGGATGCATGATTAAACACAATCATCAGACAAAAGAAATATGCTTCGGCATGATGCAACACCAATGTCAACTTAGGTTTTTGTTTACATGCGACACGGACACCAATCACTATACTGCTTTGAAAATGGGAAGGAGTGAAATGGGAAGAGAAAAGAGAGTAACAACTGAATTTGGTGAGTATCAAAAAAGAAAAAATTCTACCCTCCAAATTCAAGGTGTTACAAACATGCATGCCAAAACTCAGAATTCAGGCACTTGTGCTCTTCAGCTTCTGAAGAAAGGCAAAAGAATTTGAGCATAAGACATAACTGAATGAAGTTTACAAATAATCTCATAAATTAAGTGGTAGTTGTAGATCTACAAAGCATCTTACAAACAAATCCTAGTTCATGAAATGGTACTAAGAAAGTATTATTATGAGCAGAATGGCAAGGTTTTTTAGTATAAAATGGATATAATTGTTAACAACAAACATGTTTCTAGAAAAAGAAATTTTCTAAACGGAGTCTGCGTCAAGAACCTCATAGTTCATTACTAATTTGCTTACGTTGAATTAGACAAAGTGCTGAAGAAGAATAAAAACAATTGCAAAACATGTCAACGGCTTAATAAATCACCCAACAGAGGAGTGAGGCGAGCTTAGAGCCCACCACATTGGATCACATAATGATCAAGGAATTTAAATCAAGAGGCAAAAGCAAACCAACAACTTATCTAGTTATCCTACATATTTAAACCACCTTACAAAAAAGACAGTACTAGTGTACTATGCAGTATGTGCAGAGCACAAAATCTGGTACAAACTATGAACTGAATGCCAACAAGCGATGTGGTACCTAGCAAAAAACACAATTCAAAAACTATATTCTTTGATACTGAGTATACTATCATTGTTAGCCATATAAAAAATATAAGATCTATAGAAGTACCACACAGCTAAAGAGATCAAAAGCACTAACCGGTAGTATCATACAGTAGCATACATAGAGTAGCAATTCGTATCTAAACTGAGATTTAGACCTAAAAACATAGGACATCGAAACTAGACCTAACAATAAAAATGATGAATGAAATGAAAGACACAAAGAAACATTAAAGGGCCACGGCAAAAAATGATTTCTGAAAAGGATTCACAAAAGGAAATATCCCATTTGCTAACCAGCCTCGAGGGTCGCACCTGCTCTGGCACCACGTTGGCAGCAACCATCATCATCACAGCATAGGCACTAGAAGGCCGGCAATGACTGCACAGGCTCTGGCACCATGAGGCCGTGGATGGAAATCGATGCTGCGAGGTGGTGTAGCAGAGTGGAGCCTCGTTGGAGAGTTGAAGGCAACACGGTTGCGGTATAGACACCGGATGTGGTGATGCGGAGGTCGAACTTAGGAGCCAAAGTGAAGGAGGCGGATGTGGCATGGAGGAGCATGGAGGGCGGTGCCATGGATGGATATGGGGAATGGAAGAACGTGTGCTAGGGTTGCCACGGGGAATGCGAATCGATCGGGTGGGTGGGGATGTCGGGTTAAACGTGGATTGACTGAACCGAATTGTCTGCATCGGTTACAGTTCGGATGGGCTGAACCAAAGGATATTATTAGACCAGGGCTTCTTCTATCCATGGGAAGCCTAGGGCTTTAAATATATAAACTATATATATAAGGACGAGCTAATGGAAGCTTAGGGCTTCCATTAGTATCGGGAAGACCCAGCCAATTTGTCGACCCGGGCAGCACGCAGGTTTTCTGGCCTGGTCGAACCAAAGCGTAAATCATTCAAGAACAAAACATAAACGAGTTCGTCTTTTAGCGTAAACGGGATACGCGAGAAAATCGCAAACCATAAATGGTAGTTTCCGATAATATTGCATGGCATGCAGGTCAGCAGAAACTCGATCCATAAATATGTAGAGAAAATTGCATAACTGGTTTCATTTAGTAGAGTAAATACAAAATTGTTTCAACAAACCGAGATAAAATCTCCTGGGTTGTAGTCATGTTTCCGAGAATATCTCCTTGCATGCATGAACAAACTAAATAGACCATAAATGACCACAAAAAATTGTGTAAACATGACTACCCGAAATTGGACAGTGTGGTGCATATAAGAAAGGGTACTGACGGCGTCGCTTCATAGTTGACCCATGGCTGACGGCGGAGAACAAGATATAGGAGATGTTTCTTCTGCAACATGCCGCAGTGCTGCATCAGGTGCGTTAATAATTGTATAGCTCCATCGGTTTGTAAAATACAAAGTAAAATATGTTGGCCGGCGTGTAGACTCATGCAGTGGTCTACCAGCAGCGCATACACTTAAGACGCTAGGAGGAGTTCATGCATTGCCCAGCCTAACACTTGAATCTTCGAATAGTGCTGCAAGTCCACGGAGAAATGTTGTAACACCACCTGCAGAATTACGAGCGCCGAGGGTCAATGATGATAATACAATGGAAATTGTAACAATGGGAACAACAAATCAAATGGTGCTTATGAGGACCATTAGTGATCATGAACAAGATACACCTAATATCCTACGGAACCATGTAAGTTGTTTATCTTTGATTATGTCTATTCTACAATTTAATTAAATTTATGCATCATGACATTAAGAGTATAACTAATATTATATTTATTGTATTTATATTATGTTAATTCCCAGTCTGAAAGTATTGATCCAAGCATGGTGCCTAGGATCGGTATGACATTTAGAAATGTCGATGAGGCATACAATTTTTATAGTCATTACGCATATGAGGTTGGATTTCCACTTAAAAAGTATAGGGAGAGGAAGAACTGTAAGTGGTTAAATTGTTCAATGGATGATAGAAATACAGAAAGGTTAGCTAGTAATCCAAAAATCTGTAATACATCCTCGAGTAGAACACAATGCAAAGATGGTATGAAGCTAAAAAAATCTATGATGACTCCAAAGAAAATATTGTAGCCGTACGAATCGATCTAGTGCACTTAGAACATAATCATGAGTTCATTAAGAAGGATACTGAAAAGAAGCATCTACAATGCAACGAGACTCATGATCCTGAGTACATGGAGTTTCTAAGTTCAATGCATCAAAGCAGAATCCCGCAACACTGTATCATGGACTTCGTGTCTGAGACGCATGGTGGTCCTAAAAATGTACCAATTACAACAAAGGATATTGCTAATTTGTAAGCAACATATTCTTTATGAATTTAGAATATAAATTTTAAAATCTATGTCACATTAATGAGTAATAATTCTAAATTTTTTTGTACTATACAGGAAACTGGCGAAACAATGAGAAAAAATGCCAATGATGTGTCTAAGCTTTTGGCTTTTTGCCTTATGCAAAAGGGATAATCCACAATTTTTCTCTGACTTCTAGCTAGACAACGAAGGAAAAATATTGAGTATTTTTTGGTCTCATGCTAGTCAGCAAGGAGAGTATGTTGATTTTGGGGATGCAGTTACCTTTGATACAACTCATAAGACTAATTTATATGGAAAACCCCTAGGGATGTTTGTTGGTGCAAACCACCACCTACAATGCACAGTGTTTGTGTTCTCATTGTTGGGAGATGAAACTGTTGAAACATTCGAGTGGGTGTTTAATGCATTCAAGACATGCATGGGGACTGAAGGACCAAGAGTAATGTTGACATGTATGATTTATGTATATATAATAATTATGAACTTGAAATACATGGAGTATAAATTCAATAACTTGTGCATATTTACAATGCATGTGAATCATGTTTTGGTATGTACCATACGTTGTTTACAAAAATAATCATCTAAGAATGCCTAACAATGTATATTTACAGATCAAGACCATGCAATGCTAGTGGCATTACGTCGCGTCTTCCCAAACACAGTCCACAGGTTGTGTCTATGGCATGTGCAAAATAGGTACATGCCATTTCTAAATGAGTTGTATGCACGTTATGCTGAAGCGGATTTTAAGACAAAATTCTAGTCTATAGTACATCATCCATTTACTGAAATAGAGTTTGAGGCTGCATGGACAATGTTGCTTGATGAATTTAACCTGCATGAAGATCGCACTCTTAGAAAATTATATGAAATGCGTAAGGAATGTATTTCTGTTTTTTTCAAACATGACTATTGTGGGCTTATGGTCTCTACACAACATAGCGAGAGCATGAACAAACTCGTGAAGAGCGCTCATGTCGATTCAAACACCCCACTTCATGAGTTTGCGAAGCAAATGTTGAAACTACTGCATAGCAGGAAGATGCAAGAAGGAAAAGAGACGCTAGGTTGTATGGTATGTAATATTATTTATGCATTATATTGTTTAATAGGCTCACAATAAGTATCTAATTAGTACATATGCAAGGTCAAAAGGATACCACAACACTATATATGTTCGAAATTAGGGTTGCAAGGACATACACTAGGGCTGTGATGAATAGGTTCGAGGAGTCAATAAAATACGCTACTGCGTATAGGATATCACTTGATCCAGATGGAGGCGCAAATGATTGGTTGGTGCAGCATACATCGAGATCGAAAAAAATCGTGTGGGGGCAACACCAATTCAGAGTGATGGTGGATGTAGAGGTTGGGAAGTTTAAATGTGAATGCAAACAGTGGGAGCACATAGGTATGCCAGGGTTGTGATATAACATCATATGATTTATATGCTAATAATAAAAGGTGAATGTGAAATGTTGCCCCTTGTTTAAATGTAGGCCTATTTTGTGTGCATCTTATTCGAACATTCATGCACATTCAACTAGAAAGGATACCTAAGGAATACATTCTACAGCGTTACACATACTCAGCTAGGCAAGATGTGGTATTTTCAAGAGATGACAGGGAAATGAGTGGAAAGGATGGAGAGACAAAATCATATAGGCAGAAAATGTTGCTTAGAAAGGCAATGAAGGTGGTAAACCATGCTAGTATGTCAAAGGCAGGGAGTGATAAGGCCTTGCACGCAATGGATGAACTATTGGAGATGCTTGGACGTTTGGAGCCAGATATAGGATGTGATGATGCTGGTGGTGCAAGTACTAGAGAGGGAAACCATGTGGGTGTTGTTTTTTATACAATTATTCTACATTTTATTCACAACTTATTTGTTGCCAATTGTAATAATTAAACGTTCTAGGGCGAAGAGGATGATGTTGGAAACGATGAAGGTGAACATGTGTCACAATGTGATAATGAGGAGCATGTGCCAGTACGTTCACCGCAACAGGTAATATATGGCAAAAAAACAATGGCAATTTATGTATAATGCAAACACATTTGATGATTTAAACATTATTTGTAATATTGACTATAATGCACTAATGAGTAGGATGGAAGCAGAAATATTGATGCACATAATCAATCTAAGTTGCAAATGACGCTTGTTGGAAATGATGATTTTGAAGGGACACAAGATGGAGATGTTAGAAAGGTTGAAATTTTAATTTTATTAAATTACAACTATTCTGTTTATTTAATGTTCATAAGTATTTATAATTTGACATCATAACATGTGTCCCTATATATATTTTTTTGTATGGCATGTAGAGACTGGAATTTGCTGTAGATGGCATAAGCTTAGTGCGCCCAAATAATGCAAGGCCAAAGGGAAGGACGATCAAAACTAGTGAGCAAAGAGTTGTGAAACTGGGTGCGAAAGGAGAAAAGAAGAAGACTCGAAAGTGCCAAAAATGTGGCATTGTTAATGGACACAACAGTCGCACCTGCCTGTCTGTGGAGGAAAATAGGGTTAAATTGGCTAGCCTTACTAATAGAAAAAGAGGACGGCTGCCTGGGTCTAGAAATAAGAATTCAACAATGGTCCCCAGTGGAATGAGACATCCACATCAAAGAAGCATAAATTGGTTGATTCTAGAGACCATGGATCCGATGATGATAATTTGACATGATTGTGAACATACATGCAAAAATGTTCTATAGGATTCTATGAAAATGTTGTGATCATGATACTATATGATGATTGTTTATGTTAAAAGCTCACTGTATGGATTATATCTATTAATGCAACGTAATTATTTCCTATGAAATATGCTAACGGTGGATTTGTTTGGCCATATAAGTTGATATTCATTCCATGGCATAAAGTATTTTGAAAAAACTAAACAGCCGGCGCATTGAAGTCACTATGTATATACTGGCGCATATCGTAAAAAACTAAATAAAAAGGCATAAACCATTACAAATAAATGCATAATCATGACAGAGCAGAACTGAAAAGAGTACATAACATAACATAACATAACATAACATAAACAGCCGACACATTGAAGTCACTATGTATATGCTGGCGCATATCATAAAAAACTAAAGAAAAAGGCATAAACCATCACAGATAAATGCATAATCACGCTAGAATAGAAATGAAAGAGTGCATAACATAACATATATATAAATATGTCCATATAAAACATATCTGGTACGACATAGCTAGGAAATTGCTAAGAGCGCATAATAACAAAAATATTATCTGTATGCTAACATAAGCCAACAGACCATTGTGTACATAAACACCATTCAGTGATAGTAACCTAGACTAGGCTACTATTGAGAGAAATTGAAGCCAACAGAAGCCAACAGACCATCATGTTGAAACTACCATTTAGTGACAATAAACTATACTAGGCTACTACTGAGAGAACTTGAATCTTTCTAGATCTGAAAGCATGGAGTTGTTTTTGTTTTAGCGATGGAATATGATGTAATGCAGTACAAGAGTGCGAATGTCCTCTGAATTATCCTGCAAACCAATATAAGGAAAAGGTGAGTTAGACATAATTATACATACATTGTGTCATAACACAAAAAAAAGTCTAGCTATCAATTACGTGCCGGATCAATGACTGCACTGATAGCTCCATCCATGTAGTCATAGTGTTGCATATATCTCATAACAAAAATCCACAATCATTAGACCCCGCTTTCATTGTTGGGCAGTTCGTGGGGAGTTCAATAGGGTACTTCCAAAAAGCAGGGAGGGATGATCTTGGTCGAACATTTTGTATGGCTAGATTGAGCCTACTCACTATTAACCTGGCCCATGAAACCTTCCTGTCACCCAGATCCATAGGTGTACAATGGTAAGTCTTCCAGGTAGTCCCACCAAGTTCTGGCCCATATGGGTAGGAATCTAACACATGTATGCGTCCAATCTGAAAATTAACAACATACAAGGTCCAATGTCCTGCACGTAGCATGGGTACCATTATCTACATGTAAAAAAATGAAAAAGCCAAATGTTGAATACACTATGGTCGATATGCATGAATGTGATTGAAATTTAAATGCAGCAAAAATGTAGTGACAATGTGCTAGGTCGGGGAACAGAAATTTACTAATTTGTACTCATCCAGCTTCTTGAAGGAAGGCAGTTTGTTCAAAAGGTAACTCTCTAGAGTTGAAGGGTCAAAAGGATGAGGAGACTTACTATGTTGCTCCTACTCCTCAAAGTTCAATATAGCCTAATAGGATAGAGTGGTATTATGTATTTTCCATATATGCTATGCATTCAATAAAAGTGATATAAAGGTAGAAGTCATACCCCAACATTAACATCTAGGATGAGCTGGTGAGCATTCAATGAAGGAATATGTTTAGACGCATCATCGCGGACACACTCAATGAAGCATTGCATAAACACATTGTCGATACACGTGCCATCAGCAAAGAATTGTTGTATGTCACGACAATTGCCACGATGTTCACCAAAGTCAATGATATTTGTACAAATGAAAAGATTGATCATACAACAACGGAAACAATTGTTATTTGTATATATGAGATACATAATTACATAATATATCTGCAAAATACTTAACAGTGTCTAAACATTGAATTTAATCTACTACATGGGAAGAATGATTTATTGCCTTCATATATTGAATAAAACTTAACAGTGTCTATACAATTGCCACGATGTTGATCAATCAGAAAACATAACAATTTAATCTATAAAGTATGCCAGGTAACACAAATTTACGAGTCTGTACCTATCCATGTCAATGGCCTTAGAACACAAGTAGGTTCGAAGAGCGTGAGCATATTCTAATTTGGATAGGAAAATGCCTGAGGCACTAACATTTCCAATATGAGTCTTGTCAAAGACTGGGCCAGAGTCATGGTGAACTATGCCACCTGGCACGGTGTGACCTTGCTGCAGAAAAAAAAGAGAAGTATTCGTTCATCATAATATGTTAAATGTCAAATGCACAATATCAAGCCAGAAATTATATATAAGTCAAACTTAAATACTAACAGTATTGGGTGTAACAGATTCATCAGGGCAACTCTCAAAGACTCGTCGCACTTCTTGCTATCTGAGAACTAAATTTTCCACTTGACTAGGAGTCATCTGTGACTCCATCTGGGTGGGTGTCATCAATGGTTCAGATAAAAATTGATCATCAGATTGGGAGGCTGGTTGAACACATTGAAAACTATGAATTAGTGCATCATATGTTTGCATGAAGTATACATATATGATGAAAATGACAACTGACCTAGAACAGATTTTTTGCAAGATTGTGTCACGTTATCTTCAATGTCTGACCTATATGTCTCAGCCCAAAGAACCTCGTCAATCAACTCTCCAAATGTATCAGCTAGCTTTTACTGCTTCCTACCAATATTATTCAGACATTGCTTCATAGTGGCAACTATCTTGCCAACCTCTGAGTCATAAGCAAGCAACTTAGCTTCGAACTTGGAGCATTGATGTACAGGAAGCTGTTGGATCTTCGTTGACATCAGATCTTGGATAAGAGGCAGTTGGATGTTTATGTTGGGAAGTCGACCATGTTCATTTGGGTCTGCCTCACCTGATTATGGCCTTATTGTATACTGAAGTAAAAATATATATAATAAGAGAATAAATATGTTAAAGAAACAGACACACAAAGAACAGTGTGGGTATGTGATATAACCTCGAGCTGACCAACAAATGCCGATTTTGAGACGTAACAAGTCTCACTGCTGCTCCGAAACTGATAAAACCGAATGAAAATTAATAACTATGTATATGGATTGACTCGTAGCATCAAGAGAGATCATGAGATAACTACTAAAATCAATTGGATTTAAAAATAGTCATAGATAACATTGTTGTAAAAGACAAAAAAATTCTAATGTGATACACCTAACATAGATGACATCTTATATTGTGCAAAATGGAAACACTACAAAACAAATATAGTATCAAAAAAAATAAGCATAATGCTAAAATTATGATAGAAGTGAATACTCACAGGACAATAACCAAATGGTTCGCCAGCCTATCGAGGCTTACGCTTATCATCCATTGACAGTGCCTTTATGATATTCTTGTTAAAATACTTGATGCGCGGAGTGCCACTTTTGTTGTTGGGAGCAGCGGCATGGTGCAAGTGGTCCAAATAATATAGCTACATAACATATAGATATCATGTGAGTCAGATGCAAATGAAGATAAGTAAACGTAAACACATAATGTATGTATGTATTTTCATATTGCAATTGATTAATCTAATAAAAGATTTACCATATTAAGTATGAAACTTACAAGAACAACGATGGAACACCCATATATCGTCGCCAAGACGTTATTAGTGCTTCTATTGTGCCATTTCTAGGCAGCTTCACATAGGTCGCTGAAAATGAGATGGCACCAATCAATGTGAGGGAACCGCTCCAATTTTTCCGTTAGTAGAACCTCGTTGTAAGATATCGACCAGCTAGCCATTGGGAAAAGCAGCCGATTGAAGAGGATCAAAAAAACATCGAATTGAGAGGTCATCATCGTTGCCTAGCCTCAGTCTGTCCTGTAGCTTTGAAATCACAAACTCATCCTTGCTAATACTAAGGGAGGACCGAAGGGTTGCCGCAGCATTCAGTTCGTCAATATTTAGTGGCTTTCCTCCACCCGAATTTGGAAGACCCAATATCAGATGGACAGTCTGCTTGGTGATTTTCAGTTCTTTGTCTGGACCAATACGAAGAGTCATGTCTCTGGGGTCTAGCTTCTGCATGAGCCACAAAGAAGTGTCAGACATCCAATTGCATTAATTGTCATGTCAAGAATACTGGAGAAACCTTTTCTGATTATAGCTTAACGTTGACTTTCATTCAATATCTGAATGGACGCAAGAACATCTCCTGGATTACATCTGATGTTGAGTCTCTGTAAGAAAAAGGTGAACAGATGGATAAATATGTTAATAATTAAATATCATAATATTTGCATTCTTATTTTTACATAGTTCCATGGCCTATTACTGTTTTGGATTGATATGCTAAGGTAATAAAGTAAGTTGTATGTTTCAGCACAAAAAGTATGCATTGTGATTGTATGCATGATTAAAATATTGGAAAATATAAGTTTCTGCAATGTTGTAAACTCACCTGGGTCTTGTTTGGGGCATCTATTTTGATATTACACTTCTTTTTTGAGGGCTCAAAGTCATCATCATTATCCACACTAGGCATGGTGAGCTTTTTAGCATCAGCAGCAACACCTCTCTTTCTATGTTGCAGAGGATCACCATCACATCGTGTATTTGAAGGGTCTGTGGTGTTTGTCGAGTGTGGGATATCGACACTGAAGCATTCTCGACTTGATTCAATGATTAATTGCTTCGGATTGGTTGGGAGTCGATCAACCTTCCGCATAATTGAAGCAACAGCATGCGGAGCAACAATAAAACATATGTGCAACTAATAAAATGATTATTAGTGAACAAATATACATGCTGATTTTACATGTACTTTATTGACTTACATACATCAACATATAAACAAATGATTATACGAAATAATTGTACACTCTACACACTCGTCCACATTAGAATTCCTCAATTGTGTTATATGGCCCTAGCAACATAGATGGTAAGTGAACAAAACATCATAAAAGTTGTATCATTGCATTGTAGAAATTGCCATATGCATCGATGAATACCAACAGAATGTTCATATAAAATAGTATTTATCCAGTGACTAACCAGCAAAATAAACAAATGAATGCAATAACAAATACAACTTCGTAAAAAACATGAACATTCATATACAGAGATACTTATGGCAATGTCATATTAGGTTCTTACATTTTAAACAAACGAGTTTCATGGAATAAACACATCAGATGATGTAAACCTATTTAGGCCCTGTTTGGCACTGTAGCTTTCAAATACTATAGTATATCAAAACCATAATATACATTATGTCGTGACAGAAAACCATAGTTTTAGCAAAACAAGAGTAAAAACATAGTATTTCTTAATACATAACCATGTTTGACAGCACAGTTTTTGGCTTGTTTAAATTCAACCATCAGCTCGACATGATTGGTAGCATAGTTCAAATTCAAATAGCATTACCATCGGCTATAGAAGTTCAAAATAAAAAAGTCCATCAAATACATGATGCAGCAACCATCAGCCGGCAAAACGTTCCAGCAACTACCCTTAAAATCGTACAATTGCATAGTAGAAAGCAAATGCACTGGCATTTTATGAACTAGATAGATCCCATGACTTTCCCTTGCCCGAAGTCAACAAAGGTTAGAATGAAACTGTATTCATCCACACAAGAAACTATCTGCTATGAACCAAGGTTCTATTCTCATATCTCGGCAAGCAAATAGGCCAGTGCTCAAAATGGCCATATACATTTATGCATACCAACAGAATGTGCATAAAAACGATATCCAAAGACTAACAAACAAAAATAAACATTTATGCAGTAGTAGGTGACCTGTGATTTCTTTGTCATCGACGGCCAGACAATCCGTCAGAGGTTGAAACGCAGCAGCCTAGTCGCCGGTGACCTGGAATACGACGCAGTGATTAACGCCTCACAAATATGGTGCACGAGTGGTGGATAAGAAAATGGTGGAGATGAATGGGGAGATTGGAAAGTATCAATGTAGCGCATAAGATTTAGTGAGGAATGCGAGCACCTTGGGAAGGCGGACGGCCATCGGCGGGCGTCTAGGGGACCAATGTGACGCGGTGGTGGAGGATTGTCAGCAGCGGTCGGCTTGACGACACTGTCAACAGTGGCACCGATTAGGGTTGAGGGTGTGCAGTGGTGGACGCCAAAGAATCGCCCTGGCGACGCCCGAAGAATCACGGCGAGTCGGCCAGGTAAGTTGACCGTGACGGGAGTTAGGGCATAGAAGTGTTTGACCGCGTGGAAAGTGGGCCTAATAAGCCTGTATTTCTGGAACGTGGGTTCGGATGAGGTATTTATGCTAAATCAATTTTGTTGCATAAACATTGGAAGGAATTGGCGTTAACATGTTTTGACTATGGCAGGGGTAGTTGACCGCGTGGAAAGTGGGCCTGGTCCGCTTTTTCTGGTACGTGGGTATTTCTGGAGCGTGGGTTCGGATGAGGTATTTACGCTAAATCGATTTTGTTGCATAAACATTGGAGGGAATTGGCGTAAACATGTTTTGACTATGGCAGGGGTAGTTGACCGCGTGGAAAGTGCGCCTAACCCGCTATTTCTGGAATGTTGGTTCGGAGGTGGGGCTCTGTTTACGCTAAATTGGTTCTCTGCTTATGCTAAATTGGTTTGGTTGCATAGATAGTGAACGGAAGTGGGCTTAACCGGATTTGTTGGTGGCCAAGGCTCTCTACAGTTATTGATAGCCCAGGGCTCTCAATATATAAACTATATATATACACACACACTAACTATTAAGAGGCTAATGTAGACCACAGCCGTGCCCCCACCCGTCCTCTGCGCGCATGCAATCCTCTGCGTGGCGTCCCCATGCGTGGCCACGTATGCAACCGGCCCGAGTCTGCATGCCATCCTCTGCGTGGCATCCCATGTGTGGCCATGCATGCAGCGGGCTGCATGCAACCCCTAAACCTGCACATGCATCACGCATGCCAGTATGCAACTAAATTGGTGCAAGAGACCATGCATGCAAACGCCTCCGCTCCATGCAAAGCTTGCATGTGCGCAGCCATGCAAGTATGTAAATGTGAATGTCATTTGAACCATGGTTGTTTGCTTTAAACTCACATCTATCTAGCCAACATGACACACATATTTTTTGTTTTATATTTTATACTCAAGTATAATATAGACTTTTATAAAAAAAAAATAGGGGAAAATTAAAACCGGGTCGTGTTCCGGCCAACCATGATACTTTTTACATGAGTTTGCTACCTTGATGCTCTGTATGATTTTCTTTGTGTTTAAGACCAATTATAACTATGATAACTAATTTTTAGTCGTTTTGTACCGAAAATATAGATTGGTCAAGTCGTTTAGTAAAACAACATATCACACATACTTGCAAATTGTTTTCACATCATAATGAAATATATATCCATATGCAAATTAGCAAGTCAATTTTTAGAATAGTTCATAGCCATCGGTTTAGAACTTTATGCGAAAGAATGTTGGCTCTATGTCTACTTATACGAAAGAATGTTGTCTCTTCCCTTTCCTATAGGAGGGTGAAATAAGTTTTACTAGCAGCGTCGTACCGAAGGTTTCAGTAGCCTTAGTGTGCCAGTCGCTCCTCAAGATGGCCACACTGGCAGCAAAATGTTCTCTAATGAGTTGACTCGCGGCTTGACTGGGATTGTACTTTATCTCTTCTGTCAGCTAAGCTCTGGTGAATTCCTCCAGCATCAACGTTAGCACGATGGTTCGCCCAACCGAGCATGTCCCCGATTCACAAAACTATATAGTTGGGAACCTCATAGGTAGATTCATAGTAGTTAATAGTTTGCTTAAACAAACTGACGTGGTTGTTTGATCTATGCAAAAGATGGCACTGGTTGTTGGTTTTAATAGTGAAATGTCATCCGAACCATTTAACTAGCTATGTCCAACATATTATGTATTTATTTCTCTAAATATTGCCAGCTGCTCTCCAATACAAATTACATGGTTGCCTCACTATCCATTTCTAAAAAACTTTTTGGGGGTAAAGTCAAACTAAAATTTGGTGATGGCTCGTCCCCTTGCAATCGGTCTTCTATCTTTTAGTTTCTCCTCCTTAGCGTGGCTTTGCATCAATCTATGCAGAGAATTAAAGCAGATGATGTCTCCTCCAATCTTGAGAATTTTTTTGGATGACCTGATATGTTATGAGCTGAACTTTGCCAGCATTTTATCCTTTCCTCAGTTCCTCTACATGTAATTTCAGCTCATCGCGAAATGAAGGAGGCGAGGAACCACTACCACATGCAGGGCTCCTCGCGCGGCGGCGGCGGCACCGCTACCGAGCGCGACCTGGTGTTACAGTGGGGCAACCGGAAGCGCCTGCGCTGTGTCAAGGTGCAGCGCTGCGACGAGGCCGCCGCCACCGCGGCCGCCGAGAAGGCTGCAATCAGCCAGCGCCGCAGCCACAGCTGCCCAGCACCACCCAATCGGCCACACCCACCAGCACCATCGTGTTCTCAGGTCTGTGCCTTTCTCTAATTTGTTTCTTTTTTTATCATTTGTGCCGTCGTGGTGTCGATGTGCCCATTGTGTGTGCCAGCTCTCAGCATGATTGCTTTGTTTTGATGGCTACCTGTCTTTATGTAAGTAATGTAGAAATCATGCCAAAACATATTTCCCCACGACATAAAAGATAAGAAGGCCATATTTGTGAGCTAAAATAATTTTGATAGTCACAACTCACCATCTCCTTTTGATAGCCTTAGGATCTCCTTTTTATAATTTTGACCCTACAATGCAAAATTGTTCTATGGAGGTCATGGTATATCATCATATCATGTATTCAACTTAGGGTTTACCTATTTCGATTAATAGTTACACTGAACCAAATTTTGGTCGTTCAAAATGGCAGATTTCGACATTTGTTATGATTGTTGAGTTGATTCTTGATAGCATTATTAAACAGTGACCTATGTGTATACAAGTGTCCCCCGTTGCAACGCACGGGTATATATATATATATATATATATATATATATATATATATATATATATATATATATATATATATATATATATATATATATATATATAGGGAAGACGTAATGGAAGCCCTAGGCTTCCCCTACTAATGGAAGCCCCAGCCAGGACGCGGTCGATCCAGCACCCACGTTCTTACGTCAGCCATGCAGTCAACAGCAAGAATCCAGGACGATAAGCGTAAGACAATATACGAATGCATATATATGGATAAAGATGTGTAAACCATGCATAAAGGAATCTTTTGACGCCCAAATCATGTGAAACGAATATGACACTGTGGACAGCGTTTACGACTGCATAATGGCATGTACTTGACAGCATAAATCATGCAGTATGTGGTTCTAGTTCTGGCTCGGGCGGATTCCAGCGTAAACCGTGAGCTAAAACAGCGTAAATGAGTACGAAATTTAGCGTAAATCCTATATCTATTTTGTAATAGCAAACAGGGCCTAAAATTATGGCGTGAAAATCGCGTGCAGCCGATCGTACGCGGGTCCTAGCTCGGGCCGATTCTAGCGTAAACCGTGAGCTAAAACAGCGTAAATGAGTACGCAATTTAGCATAAATCCTATATTTGTTTTGTAACAGCAAACGGAGCCCAAAATTATGGCGTGAAAAATCGCGTGCAGCCGACTGTGCGTGAGTTCTGGCTCGGGCGGATTCCAGTGTGAAACGTGAGCTAAAACAACGTAAATGAATACGAAATTTAGAGTAAATCCTATATCTGTTTTGTAACAGCAAACGGGGCCCAAAATTACGACGTAAAAATCGCGTGCAGTCGATCGTGCTAGGCTTCTGGCTCGGGTGGATTTAATCATAAAACGTGAACCGAAATAGCGTAAATAAATACGAAATTGTGATGGAACCTTCCAAGTCATTAGGCCCACCTACAGTTGTCCTTGCCCTACTGAAAGGGAAATGTGCCCTTGGGCCATTTCTAAGTATTTTGGTGATTGAGTGCCAACACAAGTGCTTAAATGTGAATTTATGTCCACGGATGAACAAAGTGCAAATCATGAAGTAAAGGTATGTTTCTAAGCCTTAGTACATTGGTTTTGTGTACTAATATACTTGTCTAAGTGTTAGAAACAGAAAGAAGAAGAAAAGAAAAGAGGAGAAAAAGACTTGGCTGTGTTCAGCCAAGACTCAGCTCGGTCTGGCACACCGGACTGTCCGGTGTGCACCGGACAATGTCCGGTGCGCCAGGCTGACTCGGCGTGAAGAGGCCGCTCTCGGGAATTCGCCGACGGTGTACGGCTAAAATTCACCGGACTGTCCGGTGTGCACCAGACTGTCCGGTGAGCCAACGGTTGGCCGGGCCAACGGTCGGCTGCAAAATCTGCGCGCGACACGTGGCCGGGCCAACGGTCGGCTGCGGAATCTGCGCGCGACACGTGGCCGGGCCAATGGTCGGAAGGGGGCACCGGACTGTCCGGTGTGCACCGGACATGTCCGGTGCGCCAACGGCTCCTAGATCTGCAACGGTCGGCAACGGTCGGCAGCGCTGTTTAAGGAAAGAAATCGGGCACCGGACAGTGTCCGGTGTACACCGGACTGTCCGGTGCACCCGACGACAGAAGGCAAGATTGGCCTTCTAGATTTGCTCTCAACGGCTCCTAGCTGCCTTGGGGCTATAAAAGGGACCCCTAGGCGCATGGAGGAGACATCCAAGCAACCTTAGAGCATTCTTGATCATCCACACTCAGTCTTTGCGCATTTGTTTATCATTCTCAGTGATTCGAGCTCCGTTCTAGTGAGAACTTTGAGATAGTCTTTTGAGCTCGATTCTTGGCCGTGTGTGTGCGCATTTTGCTGTGGATTTGTGTGTGTTGCTTTCATCCCTTACTCCGTATTTCTTGTAAATCTCAAGTGTAAGGGCGAGAGGCTCCAAGTTGTGGAGATTCCTCGCAATCGGGATATTGAAAGGCAAAGCAAAACACCGTGGTATTCAAGTTGGTCTTTGGACCGCTTGAGAGGGGTTGATTGCAACCCTCGTCCGTTGGGACGCCACAACGTGGAGTAGGCAAGCGTTGGTCTTGGCCGAACCACGGGATAAACCACTGTGTCATCTCTGTGTTTGATCTCTTGTGGTATTGTGTTTTGTTGAGACTCCTCTCTAGCCACTTGGCGATTATTGTGCTAACACTTAACAAGTTTTTGTGGCTATAAGTTTAAGTTTCATAGGATCACCAATTCACCCCCCCCCCTCTAGGTGCTCTCAATTGGTATCGGAGCCGTTCTCTTCAAGAAAGGGACTAACCGCCCGAAGAGATGGATCCTAAGGGGAAGGGAATCGTGATCAACGACAAGGAGAAGGAGTCCTTCGTCAACGAGCCAAAGGACGACAAGACTACCGACTCGGGCTCGGGACACAGACGTAAAGAAGGGAAGAAGAAGAAGACAAGACGCATCAAGGAGATCGTCTACTACGACAGCGACGAATCTTCCTCTTCCCAAAAGGACGACGACAACGACTACAAAAAGACGGTCAATTCGAACTTTTCATTTGATTATTCTCGTATTCAACATAGTTCGAATTCGCATTTGCTTTCCATTCCTCTTGGCAAACCTCCACACTTCGATGGGGAGGACTACGGATTTTGGAGTCACAAAATGCGTAGTCACTTATTCTCTCTCCATCCAAGCATTTGGGAGATTGTAGAGAATGGAATGAAGTTTGATAGCTCGGATAACTCTATGCTCATAAATGAACAAATCCATAGAAATGCACAAGCTACTACTGTTCTGTTAGCGTCCTTGTGCAGGGAAGAGTACAACAAGGTGAGCGGCTTGGACAATGCCAAGCAAATATGGGACACCCTCAAGATCTCTCACGAGGGGAATGACATCACCATGCTCACCAAAATGGAGTTGGTGGAGGGCGAGCTTGGACGATTCGCCATGATAAGGGGAGAGGAGCCAACCCAAACGTACAACCGGCTCAAGACCCTCATCAACAAAATAAGGAGCTACGGAAGCACGCGATGGACGGACCACGACGTCGTCCGCCTAATGCTAAGGTCCTTTACCATTCTTGATCCTCATCTCGTGAACAATATTCGTGAGAATCCCAGGTACACGATGATGACGCCCGAGGAGGTACTCGGAAAATTCGTAAGCGGGCGGATGATGATCAAGGAGGCGAGATACGTCGACGACGCGTTGAACGGTCCAATCCACGAGCCTCAACCCATTGCTCTCAAGGCAACAAGGAGCAAGGAGGCGCTACCCAGCAAGGTGGCACAAGTTGAGGCGGCCGGGCTCAATGATGAAGAGATGGCTCTCATCATCAAAAGATTCAAGACGGCGCTAAATGGTCGCAAGGGGCAACCAAGGAAGACCAAGACAAAGGGGAAGCGCTCATGCTTCAAATGTGGTAAGGTTGGTCATTTTATTGCTAACTGTCCCGAAAATGATAGTGACCAGGAGCAAGGGAAGAATGGGAAGAGAGAGAGAGCAAGAAGGTTTACAAGAAGGCCAAAGGTGAAGCACACCTTGGAAAGGAGTGGGATTCGGATTGCTCTTCGTCCGACTCCGACGACGAAGGACTCGCCGCCACTGCCTTCAACAAATCGGCCCTCTTCCCAAACGAGCATCACACTTGCCTCATGGCAAGGGAAAAGAAGGTAGTCACTCGTAGTGCTAATACTTATGATTCTTCTAGTGATGATGAGTCTAGTGAGGATGAAATAGATTACTCTAGTTTATTCAAGGGATTGGATAGAACTAAGATAGCTAAGATTAATGAATTGATTGATGCCTTGAATGAAAAGGATAGAATCTTAGAGAAACAAGAAGATCTTTTATATGAAGAGCATGATAAATTTGTTAGTGCACAAAATTCACTTGCTCTAGAAGTTAGAAGAAATGGAATGCTTTCTTGTGAACTTTCTACTTGTAATGAAACCATTTCTTCTTTAAAAGGTGAAATTAATGATTTAAATGCTAAACTAGAAGTAGCAAGTAAATCTAACTCTTGTGTTGAAAATGTTGAAATTTGCACTAGGTGTGAGGATGTTGATATTAATGCTTGTTGTGAACACTTAGTTTCAATTTCAAAACTAAATGATGAAGTGGCTAGTCTTAATGCCCAACTTAAGACTAGCAAGAATGAATTTGATAAGCTGAAATTTGCAAGGGATGCCTACACGATTGGTAGACACCCCTCAATTAAGGATGGACTTGGCTACAAGAGGGAAGCCAAGGACTTGACAAGCTATAATGCTCCTATCTCCGCCAAGGAGAAAGGGAAGGCCCCTATGGCTAGTAGTGTTAAAAAGAACCATGCCTTCTTGTACCATGATAGGAGGCAAACTAGAAATGCTTATAGGAGTTATAATGCTTATGATGATTTTGACTCTCATGCCATGTTTGCTTCTAGTTCTTCCTATATGCATGGTAGAAATATGTCTAGGAGAAATGATATTCATCATGTGCCTAGAAAGAATATTATTCATGCTCCTAGGAAAGTAGTGAATGAACCTTCTACAATTTATTGTGCTATAAATGCTTCCTTTGCTATTTGTAGAAAGGATAGGAAAATAGTTGCTAGGAAGTTAGGGGCAAAATGCAAGGGAGACAAAACTTGCATTTGGGTCCCTAAGGATATTTGCACTAACCTTATAGGACCCAACATGAGTTGGGTACCTAAGACCCAAGCCTAAATTTGCCTTGCAGGTTTATGCATCCGGGGGTTCAAGCTGGATTATCGACAGCGGATGCACAAACCATATGACGGGGGAGAAGAAGATGTTCACCTCCTACGTCAAAAATAGGGATTCCCAAGATTCAATTATATTCGGTGATGGGAATCAAGGCAAGGTAAAAGGGTTAGGTAAAATTGCAATTTCTAATGAGCACTCAATTTCCAATGTGTTTTTAGTTGAGTCTCTTGGTTACAATTTGCTATCTGTTAGTCAACTATGCAATATGGGATATAATTGTCTTTTTACAAATGTAGATGTGTCTGTCATTAGAAGAAGTGATGGTTCACTAGCCTTTAAGGGTGTATTAGACGGCAAGCTTTACTTAGTTGATTTTGCAAAAGAAGAGGCCGGTCTAGATGCATGCTTAATGGCTAAGACTTGCATGGGCTGGCTGTGGCATCGCCGCTTAGCACATGTGGGGATGAAGAACCTTCACAAGCTTCTAAAGGGAGAACACATGATAGGTTTGACTAACGTACAATTCGAAAAAGATAGACCTTGTGCAGCTTGTCAGGCAGGTAAATAGGTGGGAGGAGCGCATCACAGCAAAAATGTGATGACCACATCAAGACCCCTGGAACTGCTACATATGGACCTCTTCGGACCCGTCGCCTATCTAAGCATAGGAGGAAGTAAGTATGGTTTAGTTATTGTTGATGACTTTTCCCGCTTCACTTGGGTGTTCTTTTTGCAGGATAAGTCTGAAACCCAAGGGACCCTCAAGCGCTTCCTCAGGAGAGCTCAAAATGAGTTTGAGCTCAAGGTGAAGAAGATAAGGAGCGACAACGGGTCCGAGTTCAAGAACCTTCAAGTGGAGGAGTTCCTTGAGGAGGAAGGGATCAAGCACGAGTTCTCCGCTCCCTACACACCACAGCAAAATGGTGTGGTAGAAAGGAAGAACAGGACGCTCATAGATATGGCGAGGACTATGCTTGGAGAATTCAAGACCCCCGAGTGCTTTTGGTCGGAAGCCGTGAACACGGCTTGCCACGCCATCAACAGGGTCTACCTTCATCGCCTCCTTAAGAAGACTTCGTATGAGCTACTAACCGGTAACAAACCCAATGTATCGTACTTTCGTGTATTTGGGAGCAAATGCTACATTCTAGTAAAGAAGGGTAGAAATTCTAAATTTGCTCCCAAAGCTGTAGAAGGGTTTTTGCTAGGTTATGACTCAAATACAAAGGCGTATAGAGTCTTCTACAAATCATCGGGTTTGGTTGAAGTCTCTAGCGACGTTGTATTTGATGAGACTAATGGCTCTCCAAGAGAGCAAGTTGTTGATTGTGATGATGTAGATGAAGAAGATGTTCCGACGGCCGCTATACGAACCATGGCGATTGGAGAAGTGCGGCCACAGGAACAAGATGAACGAGATCAACCTTCTTCCTCAACAACGGTGCATCCCCCAACTCAAGACGATGAACAGGTTCATCAACAGGAGGCGTGTGATCAAGGGGGAGCACAAGATGATCATGTGATGGAGGAAGAAGCGCAACCGGCACCTCCAACCCAAGTTCGAGCGGTGATTCAAAGGGATCATCCCGTCGACCAAATTTTGGGTGACATTAGCAAGGGAGTAACTACTCGATCTCGATTAGTTAATTTTTGTGAGCATTACTCCTTTGTCTCTTCTATTGAGCCTTTCAGGGTAGAGGAGGCCTTGCTAGATCCGGATTGGGTATTGGCCATGCAGGAGGAACTCAACAACTTCAAGCGCAATGAAGTTTGGACACTGTTGCCTCGTCCCAAGCAAAATGTTGTGGGAACCAAGTGGGTGTTCCGCAACAAACAGGACGAGCACGGGGTGGTGACGAGGAACAAGGCTCGACTTGTGGCAAAAGGTTATGCCCAAGTCACAGGTTTGGACTTTGAGGAGACTTTTGCTCCTGTGGCTAGGCTAGAGTCCATTCGTATCTTGCTAGCGTATGCCGCTCACCATTCTTTCAGGTTGTACCAAATGGATGTGAAGAGCGCTTTCCTCAACGGGCCGATCAAGGAGGAGGTGTACGTGGAGCAACCCCCTGGCTTCGAGGATGAGCGGTACCCCGACCACGTGTGTAAGCTCTCTAAGGCACTCTATGGACTTAAACAAGCCCCAAGAGCATGGTATGAATGCCTTAGAGATTTCTTAATTGCTAATGCTTTCAAGGTTGGGAAAGCCGATCCAACTCTTTTCACTAAGACATGTGATGGTGATTTGTTTGTGTGCCAAATTTATGTCGATGACATAATATTTGGTTCTACTAATCAAAAGTCTTGTGAAGAGTTTAGCAGGGTGATGACGCAGAAATTCGAGATGTCGATGATGGGCGAGTTGAACTACTTCCTTGGGTTCCAAGTGAAGCAACTCAAGGATGGCACTTTCATCTCCCAAACGAAGTACACACAAGATTTGCTAAAGAGGTTTGGGATGAAGGACGCCAAGCCCGCATAGACGCCGATGGGAACCGACGGACACACCGACCTCAACAAAGGAGGTAAGTCCGTTGATCAAAAAGCATACCGGTCAATGATAGGTTCTTTGCTTTATTTATGTGCTAGTAGACCGGATATTATGCTTAGCGTATGCATGTGTGCTAGATTTCAATCCGATCCGAAGGAGTGTCACTTAGTGGCTGTGAAGCGAATTCTTCGATATTTAGTCGCTACGCCTTGCTTCGGGATCTGGTATCCAAAGGGGTCTAACTTTGACTTGATTGGGTACTCAGATTCCGACTATGCTGGATGTAAGGTCGATAGGAAGAGTACATCGGGGACGTGCCAATTCTTAGGAAGGTCCCTGGTGTCATGGAACTCTAAGAAACAAACCTCCGTTGCCCTATCCACCGCTGAGGCCGAGTACGTTGCCGCAGGACAGTGTTGTGCGCAACTACTTTGGATGAGGCAAACCCTCAGGGACTTTGGCTACAATCTGAGCAAAGTCCCACTCCTATGTGATAATGAGAGTGCTATCCGAATAGCGGAAAATCCTGTTGAGCACAGCCGCACAAAGCACATTGACATCCGGCATCACTTTCTGAGAGACCACCAGCAAAAGGGAGATATCGAAGTGTTTTATGTTAGCACTGAGAACTAGCTAGCCGATATCTTTACCAAGCCTCTAGATGAGAAGACCTTTTGCAGGCTGCGTAGTGAGCTAAATGTCTTAGATTCGCGGAACTTGGATTGAATTGTAGCATACATGTGTTTATGCCTTTGATCATGTCCATTCTACATTTTGTTGCTTATTATGGTGCTCAAGTTGTACAAACACTCCCTGGACCTCACAAGTCCGTTGCAAAGTGATGCACATGTTTAGGGGGAGATGTGTTACAACTTGACCCTTTGAGACTAACCATATGCTTGAGTTTGCTTGATTTAGTCTCGAAGGAGAATTGAAAGGGAAAAGGTGGACTTGGACCATGAAAGACTTCCACTGCACTCCGATGAGAGGGTAACTTATTCCAAGTCCATCTCATGAACTCTTATTGCCATTTGCTCTAAATTGAAGATTTTGGTGAGGCAATGGGGTTAAAGGGCCAAGATTGATCCCGTTTTGTTGCTTGATGCCAAAGGGGGAGAAAATAAAGGCCAAAGCAATAAATGGATCAGCTACCACTTGAGAAATTTGAAAATAGTAGAGTAGAGTTTTTGGTTTGTCAAAACTCTTTTATTGTCTCTTTTGTCAAAAGTTGGCTTCTTGTGGGGAGAAGTAGTAATTATGGGAAAAAGGGGGAGTTTTTGAAATCTTTGATCAATCTCTTTTGGAATGACTCTCTTTATGCTTCAACATGTGTGTTTGACTTAGAGATAGAGATTTGAGTTGGATTTGCAAAAACAAACCAAGTGGTGGCAAAGGATGATCCATATATGCCAAAATTGAATCAAAATAAATTTGAGTTTTATTTGAAGTGAGTTTGCACTTGTTCTAGTTGCTTTATGTTGTGTTGGCATAAATCACCAAAAAGGGGGACATTGAAAGGGAAATGTGCCCTTGGGCCATTTCTAAGTATTTTGGTGATTGAGTGCCAACACAAGTGCTTAAATGTGAATTTATGTCCACGGATGAACAAAGTGCAAATCATGAAGTAAAGGTATGTTTCTAAGCCTTAGTACATTGGTTTTGTGTACTAATATACTTGTCTAAGTGTTAGAAACAGAAAGAAGAAGAAAAGAAAAGAGGAGAAAAAGACTTGGCTGTGTTCAGCCAAGTGTTGGAACTTGCTCTCAACTGCAAGGGGATCCAACACGGGTGAACGGTGATGACAACAGGGCACTCGCGTGTGATGGCAAAAGCTCTGTTAATCTGGCCTCTCACGGGCACTGTACAGGGGTATTTATAGGTACCTGAGCGCGCAGCACCTTGAGCTAAGGACGCATGTGCCCTCAGGTACCTAGGTTATCCCAAGAATATTCCCATAAAGCGAGGTTACAGACCGTAATTACAGGAATGCTTTTACAACATAGGCCTGTAACGCAGGGCGGCCAAGCGGGGCCCATTACGACGGGCCGGATTGCACGTGGGCCTCCGAGCTGGGCGAGGCCGCGCCGTGGGATGCCCTTCGTCGCCAGTCTTCGCCTGGAACGGAAGGAGCGAAGGGTGTCCCCGCCTGCTTTGTTTCTGTCAGTTCAGCTGCTGCAGCGAAGGCTTCGAGCGAAGGGTGGCGCCTTTGCCTTCGCCCCAACATTTGCCCTCCGAGGGACCAGTTCGACAAAGTCACCTGGTGCCGAAGACGTCGTTAGATGGCGGAGACGCTGCCCTAGCTGCTAAGGTGATCCGCCAGGGTTTTTACTGGCCCGCAATGATCTGCGCCGCAAATCGGGTCACTCGATCCTGCGAAGCCTGCCAGAAGTTTTCCCCTCGGTCAGGCGGCCCTTCGCAGTATACAAAGCTGATCGCCCATACATGGCCTCTCCAGCGCTGGGGTCTCGACATTGTCGGACCCCTGCCCACCGCTCAGGGGAACCTTAAGTTCGCCTTCGTCGCGGTCGAATACTTCACCAAATGGATCGAGGCACGGGCTGTCTCTACAATAACATCAAAGACTGCCCAAAAATTCTTCTGGCAGAACATCGTTTGCCGCTTCAGAGTACCGTCCGAACTAACAGTCGACAACGGCAAGCAGTTTGATAACCAAGACTTCAAGGATTTTTGTTTCTCCATTGGCACCAAGCTTGCCTTCGCCTCTGTCTATCATCCGCAGTCTAACGGGGTCGTGGAGCGCGCCAACGGGAAAATCTTCACAGCTATCAAAAAAATGCTCCTTGATGAAAAAAAGGGCAGATGGACCGATTTCTTACCTGAGGCAGTCTGGGCACTAAACACAACTGAGTGCAGGGCGACCGGGTTTACTCCCTTCCGTCTTCTATACGGATCGGAGGCCATGACCCCGCAAGAAATAAAGCACGGGTCCCCGCGAACAGTTCCGTCAGCCGTCCCAGATGTGGACGAGCCAACTTCAAAGGATCTCATCGACGGAGACCGTGTCTTCGCCCTACAGGCCCTGAACAAGTATCAAGCCCAGACCAAAGCATGGCGCGACCATTCAGTCACCCCGAGGGAGTTCAGCGAGGGGGACCTCGTACTCATTCGAACAGCTCGGACGGAGTCCAAGGGCAAGCTGGAGCCCAGGTGGGAGGGCCCTTTCATCGTCAAGACAAAAGCTTCCCCCAGCGCTTACAGGCTCACAACGCCAAACGGCGAGGACCTGGAGCACTCCTGGAACATCGATAACCTCCGCAAATTTTTTGTTTGACTCCTCAGGGCTGTCTTCGCCCTTGTTATTCGCAAAAACAATCTTGCATCGGCCCGCACTCTTTTCCTCCCGGGGGTGAGGTTTTTAACGAGGCGGAGCCATGTAATATATGCGTGAAAAATCCCCCGCAAAGACATGCGTCGAAAAAGACCGCGATGACGGTCTTCGACATTCGACCACCACGAGGTCACTGCGAGGCTAAGCGCTAGCTACCCTCGCGTGCGACAAATCCGCGCAGAAGTCGCCGAAGGGTGCAGCCGGATTAGCACAACAAGTGCGGAAAAAAAACCTAAGTCTATCGCGAAGACTATCCGCGCAGAAGTCGCCTAAGGGCGCAGCCGGATTAGCACAACAAGTGCGGAAAAAAATCTACGTCTATCGCGAAGACTATCCGCGCAGAAGTCGCCTAAGGGTGCAGCCGGATTAGCACAACAAGTGCGGAAAAAAATCTAAGTCTATCGCGAAGACTATCCGCGCAGAAGTCGCCTAAGGGTGCAGCCGGATTAGCACAACAAGTGCGGAAAAAAAATCTACGTCTATCGCGAAGACTATCCGCGCAGAAGTCGCCTAAGGGTGCAGCCGGATTAGCACAACAAGTGCGGAAAAAATCTAAGTCTATCGCGAAGACTATCCGCGCAGAAGTCGCCTAACGGTGCAGCCGGATTAGCACAACAAGTGCGGAAAAAGAAATCTAAGTCTATCGCGAAGACTACCCGTGCAGAAGTCGCCTAACGGTGCAGCCGGATTAGCACAACAAGTGCGAAAAAACCGAAGACTATCTGTGCAGAAGACCGGACTAGCTCAACAAAAGGCTGAAACGACAACATCAAACCATCCACGCCAAGACCAACTATAATCACACCAACACAGCGCAACAAAACAAACCAGACAAAGTACACAACGCCTTCGCACACACATATGCACGCGAGGGCACACAACTTCATCATACAAGCCTCTACATATACAAGCGAGGGCACCACACTCTACATCGGCTCAACCTTAGGAATAATTCCCATCTCCCTATAATTAAATAACATTATCCTGAGCTCCTCACCCGCAAAAAGACTTCGCAGTTCCCCTTCACCTATAGTCTCGGCGGTCGGCAAAGATAACAGTTCCTGCCGACCAGCCCCACTTACGCCAAGCCGAGCCCCCTCCACCCCACTAACCATACGTTTCGCAACTGCCCTTCGCCGCCGTCGCCCGGTGCGAGGACCTGGCACATCTCCTGCATCCGCGGCGTGCGGCAAGGCCTCCGTCGCAGCCACATCCAAGGCCTCGAAGTAGTCCAAGTCCTCCGACGACTCCGTCCACTCAATCGAGCTCTCATAGTTAGCGCAGTCAAAAAACTCAGATGAAGAACCACCACAGTCATTACCATCTTCCGCGGTCGTAATTACAGGAATGCTTTTACAACATAGGCCCGTAACGCAGGGCGGCCAAGCGGGGCCCGTTACGACGGGCCGGATTGCACGTGGGCCTCCGAGCTGGGCGAGGCCGCGCCGTGGGATGCCCTTCGTCGCCAGTCTTCGCCTAGAACGGAAGGAGCGAAGGGTGTCCCCACCTGCTTTGTTTCTGTCAGTTCAGCTGCTGCAGCGAAGGCTTCGAGCGAAGGGTGGCGCCTTTGCCTTCGCCCTAACACCAAGACTCAGCTTGGTCTGGCACACCGGACTGTCCGGTGTGCACCGGACAATGTCCGATGCGCCAGGCTGACTCGGCGTGAAGAGGCCGCTCTCGGGAATTCGCCGACGGCGTACGGCTAAAATTCACCGGACTGTCCGGTGTGCACCGGACTGTCCGGTGAGCCAACGGTTGGCCGGGCCAACGGTCGGCTGCGAAATCTGCGCGCGACACGTGGCCGGGCCAACGGTCGGCTGCGGAATCTGCGCGCGACACGTGGCCGGGCCAACGGTCGGAAGGGGGCACCGGACTGTCCGGTGTGCACCGGACATGTCCGGTGCGCCAACGGCTCCCAGATCTGCAACGGTCGGCAACGGTCGGCAGTGCTGTTTAAGGAAAGAAATCGGGCACCGGACAGTGTCCGGTGTACACCGGACTGTCCGGTGCACCCGACGACAGAAGGCAAGATTGGCCTTCCAGATTTGCTCTCAACGGCTCCTAGCTGCCTTGGGGCTATAAAAGGGACCCCTGGGCGCATGGAGGAGACATCCAAGCAACCTTAGAGCATTCTTGATCATCCACACTCAATCTTTGCGCATTCGTTTGTCATTCTCAGTGATTCGAGCTCCGTTCTAGTGAGAACTTTGAGATAGTCTTTTGAGCTCGATTCTTGGCCGTGTGTGTGCACATTTTGCTGTGGATTTGTGTGTGTTGCTTTCATCCCTTACTCCGTATTTCTTGTAAATCTCAAGTGTAAGGGCGAGAGGCTCCAAGTTGTGGAGATTCCTCGCAATCGGGATATTGAAAGGCAAAGCAAAACACCGTGGTATTCAAGTTGGTCTTTGGACCGCTTGAGAGGGGTTGATTGCAACCCTCGTCCGTTGGGACGCCACAACGTGGAGTAGGCAAGCGTTGGTCTTGGCCGAACCACGGGATAAACCACTGTGTCATCTCTGTGTTTGATCTCTTGTGGTATTGTGTTTTGTTGAGACTCCTCTCTAGCCACTTGGCGATTATTGTGCTAACACTTAACAAGTTTTTGTGGCTATAAGTTTAAGTTTCACAGGATCACCTATTCACCCCCCCCCTCTAGGTGCTCTCACCTATGGACCTCAGACAACCCTGCAGATGCCCCTGAATCACTTGACAAGTTCGATATCTACTTTTCTTACCATTTCCAAGAGCGTTTCACCCGTCACGCAGACATTACAGATCATCGGAGATACGATAATGCGGAAGCGGTTACATGAACTTACCTTTATTTAAAAAGTAAGACAAAGTTATATATTACAAACCAGGATATAACTTATGAGTGCAAGGTAGTATTATTACACATCCAGGGAGGCAAAAACCCCTCCCGATAAGTCTTTAAATAAAAGTTCTTATGGAGGAACTCTTCCTCCCGCAGCTTTACTCTTGCTTTTCTTCTTTTGGAACCACATTGGAACAGAAACAACAAAAGTTTGTTGCTTCCTCACCTAAAAACAATAGGGAATAAAACCCTGAGTATGGAATTACTCAGCAAGACTTAGCCGACTATAGAAAAGACTCTCAAGGGTATGCGGGTTATAAGGGAGTCAAGGTAAGGTTTCTCAATGATCAAAAACTCTGTTTTACAGAAATGCTTACTAAAAGTGGATCCTTAAAAATCTAGTTTTATTGTCAGGTTAAGTAAAATTGCCTACATCTAGAGTTCTTTCTACCCTAGTTCAAAACACTTGACCTGCACTAGCCAATTTTCTTAACAAGCCTTTTATCTTTACTGGAATTCTACGTATAGGGCAGTGACCAAGTCTTCATAACCGCGAAGGTACGGTGATCCGAATCGATTATACTCAGCTGAGGATCTCCGATCACACGACATATGTAGCACTTAACCCTTGCATATGTCAACCCGCCACTGGGGTTCTTAAGAACAGATCAGGTTCACGTCAACCGAGAGCACAGATACACCACCGTCCAGCCTCTTGCCACGGAGGGTACACGCAACTCTCGCCACCGCTCAACGCCCATTGCGTGTTATCTTATTCTGGCCTTAGTCTGCCCAAGGCAAGGCTTACCCATGACGAGGCATGTGACCAGTTAAAGGGTCCTCGGTCAGCAAGCCTACATCGACACGGTCCTTAATCAAATTCAAGGAAGGCAATGCAGGAATTGTTTTATCAATCAACTCCTATCACCTAATGCAACAAGCAAGTGATAAAGATCTTTAAATCACAAGGAGGTGGAAAATGCACCGGGGCTTGCCTTCGTTTATAGGTGAGTCAGGCTCGGATCCGCAGATTTCAAAGTAAAAACAATTCCCTGCTTGAGGTTCCGCAAGTGGTGGTGGTGAAGGCTTCTCCTCTTCTACCTCAACCTCTTCTTTGTTTTCTAGAGATAACCATATATATGTATATAAGAATGAATGCCATGTAATGCTCATGAGAGTGCAAAGATAATAAGAATTTATTATTTAAAGTTCTTGAATACAATTTTCCTTCACGGTTCTCCGGGAAACTAGGGTTTCCGGAGTCAGTAAAGGAATTCAAAGGGCAGGGGGGTAGGGTTTTGGGTTCTAAGTATCAAACAAGGTCCAAATCAAACCAATTTCTACCCAAGGCTTCTAAATAATGTTTAAAGTTCAAATAAAAAGTTTGGGCATTTTTTGACTTATTATCTATTTTCTAAAAATCCAGAACCAATGTTTTAAGCTATTTTAAATGATCCAAAATTCCCTATTTGTCCTAAAAATCATAAAACTATTTTTATTAAATATTATGGAAAATAAGGAATCTAGGAAAATTGGTTTGACATTTTTAGGATTTTCTACAATTTTCTAAAATTGTTAGAGTCCTGCACAAAAAAGAAAAGGAAAAAGGATAAATAGTCCTAGGCCGGTTTTAGCCCAGGCGGCCCAAGTCCACACAGAAACGCGCATGCGCCCGCGCCCGCGCTGGTGGCTTTGCAGAAAGGCCCTCGTAGCTTTGGATATCCATTAAGAACCCGTGGCTACTGTTCAACGTCTCACTGACAGCTACAAAAACACCCCCGCGCTTCTATCCTTTTTCAGTTCGAAGTCCACGGCGGCGGTAAGCGCGGCAGAGCTCCGACGAGCTCCAGGACCGGCCAAACGGGGCTACGACTAGTGCTTCCGACGATCGACACCAAATTCAAGTCCTATCAACGGGTTCCCCTCAATCAATTTCAAAATTGGTGGTCTACCCTGCTCTGTCCACGGTGACAGTGCGGAGAATCAAAGGAACAGCGTGTTCCCGACGACCCATGGAAGTCTAGTTCAATTGGACGGTTCGGTGAGCATCAAGAACACGGGAGGGTGGTGGAACAATAACACAGAGGGCGAGATCGGACCTGAGTTGAGCTAGCCGCGGCGAGGTGTTCTTCGCAGTGGCGGAAACCGAATTGGGGAGAATTCAAAATTCATGAGCTCTGGCGAACGATTGAGGGTGGGAGCGGGGGCTTTGGTTTCGTGATGACATAGCGTAGCTTCCCCGGCCTTCAATTTATAGAGGGCTTAAGCGGTGGCGCGCAATTTGGCCGAGCAATGCTGGCGGCCGGAGATAGGGAAGAACACTGGCGCAGCGGATTCGTGTCTACCGTCGTGGCGACTTCACCGGCGACGATTAGACGACTATTAGAGAGTTACGGCGATGCGACGGAGGTGGCAGAGCATGTGGCACAAAACCAGCAGACGGCCATCACCGGTGAACTTATCCAAACCTGCCACGGAGAGCTTGGTACGGCAACCGGAGTTGTTTACTGGCCGGGGCTTATCCACGGCGGCGACATTTACGTGACCCCGAGCGTTATCCAGGCACTGGTGAGCGCGAATCACCTCACCGGCGGGAATCGTGGCGCGAGGGTTGTCGGCGGTGAGGATCACTGGACCTGATCCGATCGGCTACTGTACCATGGGATGCTTCTTTAGTGTGCCTAACAGTCATAGTTTAGGGCCAATTCTCTCTCAATTTTCTATGGCATCTCACCCAAAGATCTGCAGCAAAGTTGTAGAGCTACAAACCAGCTACAATTCCACTATAAGAACTGAACTCAGTTGAGCACTAGATCATGCTTGAATTCCTGTGCAAAGTCACTGCAGTTGCAATGTCAGTCTGAATTTCAGACATTAAACAGCCTGACAGCCTGACTTTGAGTGTGATTATCTCCAATTTCTTCATAACAACCTTGCTTACACTCTTAAGCAAAATTGTTCTCCTTTGTTAGGTCTACAAGTTTGATGTGGTGATCTAAGGCAAAAACCCTAGAATTTGAAAGCTACAGAGCTCCAAAGTTAAGCCAATTCTCTGATTTTTTAGACTTAGCCTATATAGAATTGAAATGGTGCTTTTTGCAATTAGACCCAAAACTTAGGGTTTAACTTGAAAATCCACATATTTGTGATCCATATGACTTAAGACACTTTATTATTATAGTTTTTGCACTTTAGTCCAAAAGTGGACTAGTTTTGCACATAGGCCCCTAGGGTTTGGATTTAGGGTTTTCCAGGGTTTCAATTAGGGTTTCTGGTATCTCAAGGGTGTAAATGTAACTTAAACCCATCCTTAGTACTATTTTATGACTATTTTACTTAGTCTTTGGGGTTTTCTCTATTTGGATCTTATTTTACCCTACAGGATCCCCTTTAGGGTTAAGTATCCTATACTAGGGTCTTATTTGCAAAATTCTATAACAATACAACTTGTTTGAAATTTTTACCTAGTAAATGCACTCCAGGTGTGTCAAACATATGCAAATGCCAATGCTCATGATGCTATGCTCAAATTTTAGTAACAGTAACACCAGGGGTGTTACATCCTTCCCCCCATAAAAGAATCTTGTCCCGAGATTAAAGGTCCTAGGGTAAGTAGTGGAAAAGGAAATGCTTCACGTTTTTATTTCCTAAGTTTTGGTACAAGGCAGGGGTGGGTTTGGGGCTCACTCCTTTATTACAATAATGTTGTACACTTTACAAATTACAAGAGGCTAAAAATCCTGGGAAATTCTTATCTAAGAAGTCTTGAGTTTCCCAAGTAGCCTCATCTTCGGAATGCTGGTTCCATTGTATCTTGTAAAACTTGAGAGTTTTTCTTCAGGTAATCCTGTCCTTTTGATCCAAGACTCGAATAAGATGTTCAGAATATGTCAAGTCTGGTTCAAGGACAACATCTGTCACTTCAATGGTTCGATCTAGAACCCAAAGACACTTCTTTAACTGAGACACGTGGAACACATTATGCACAGCAGACAAGGTTTCGGGTAGTTGGAGTCAGTATGCCACTGGTCCACATTGCTCAAGTATAGGAAAGGGACCAATGTACCGGGGTGCAAGCTTCCCTTTAACTCTGAAACGCGATACGCCCTTCATTGGTGAAACTTTTAGGTAGACATAATCTCCTACTAGAAAATATAAGGGTTGTCGTCGCTTGTCTGCGTAACTTTTCTGACGGGCTTGAGCCTTCTTCAAATTATGAACTATTTTTCGAACTTTTTCTTCGGTTTCTTTCACCATATCAGGCTTGAAGAAGTACCTTTCTCCCGGTTCAGACCAATTTAGCGGAGTACGACATCGTCGTCCATATAAAGCTTCGAAGGGTGCCATCTTGATACTTTCTTGATAGCTATTATTATATGAGAACTTTGCTAATGGTAAACATTCATCCCATTTTTGTGAGAAGTCCAACACACATGCCCGCAACATATCTTCCAGTATCTGATTTACCCTCTCAGTCTGCCCACTGGTTTGAGGGTGATAAGCTGAACTGTGGAGCAATTTAGTACCCAGGGATTTATGAAGTTCTTCCTAGAATTTGGACACGAATTGCGATCCACGATCTGGCACTATCGTCTTCAGAATACCATGCAAACTGAGAATACGGGCAATGTATAATGCTGCATAAGTGGCCACTGTGTATTTTGCCCTGACGGGTAGGAAGTGGGCAATCTTTGTGAGTCGATCAACGATAACCCAGATAGAATCATAACCTTTGGCAGTCCTCGGCAGTCCCACAATAAAGTCCATACTAATGTCTTCCCATTTCCAGGTTGGGATTGGTAGAGATTGTAATGGACCAGCAGCCTTCATGTGTATGGCCTTGACACATTTACAAGTGTCACATTTAGCCACATAGCGTGCAATTTCGATCTTCATCTTTGTCCACCAATAATGCTGTTTCAGATCTTGATACATCTTAGTGCTTCCGGAATGAATAGAATAGCGACTAAGATGGGCTTCATCTAGAATTTGATGGCGGACTTCGTCATTTTTAGGTACCACTATGCGGTTGTTGAACCATACCACACCTCGGCCATCTTCTCGGAAGCAATTGGCTTCTCTGGCTCTTATCTTCTCCCGTATATGTTTCATACCCTCATCATTTTTCTGTGCGTCAATTATCCTTTGTAAGATGACTGATTCCAGCTTCAAGTGATTTGAAGTCCCATACTGAATTATTCCCAGGTTCAAATTCTCCATCTCCTGGCATAATGTAATGTCAGAAGTCCTCATTGTTAGACAATGGCAGGAAGCCTTGCGACTGAGTGCATCTACCACTACATTTGCTTTGCCTGGGTGATAATGGATCTCCAATTCATAATCCTTGATCAACTCGAGCCATCTCCTTTGTCTCATATTGAGTTTAGACTGGGTAAAAATGTATTTCAAACTTTTGTGGTCTGTATAAATATGACAGACATTTCCCAGTAGATAATGACGCCAGATCTTCAAGGCATGAACCACTGCAGCTAGCTCCAGATCATGAGTGGGATAATGCTCCTCATGCCGGCGTAACTGCCTTGAAGCATATGCGATTACTCGGCCCTCTTGCATTAATACACAGCCGAGCCCACTGCCTGATGCGTCACAATACACATCAAAGGGCTTATTAATGTCTGGTTGAGCCAACACTGGAGCAGTGGTTAACAATATCTTCAATTGCTCAAAAGCTTCATTACACTTTGAAGACCAATTGAATTTAGTATCATTCTTCAATACGCTTGTGATTGGCTTCACAAGCTTAGAAAAATCTGGTATAAATCGGCGGTAATAACCAGCCAGTCCAAGGAAACTTCAGACTTGATGAACAGTGGTTGGGGGTTTCCATTCCAAAATGTCTTTGACTTTACTGGGATCTACCGCAATCCCCCTGGCAGACAGTACATGTCCCAGAAATTGAATTTCTTCTAGCCAAAACGCGCACTTACTGAACTTGGCATATAATTGATGTTCTCTCAAACGCGTTAACATGATCCGTAAATGTTGAGCATGCTCCTCTTCATTCTTTGAATATATTAAAATATCATCTATGAAGACCACTACAAATTTGTCCAACTCGGGCATAAATACCGAGTTCATCAAATAAGTGAAGTGGGCCGGAGCATTCGTTAGTCCGAAAGACATTACCAGGTATTCAAATAATCCATACCACGTAGTGAATGCGGTTTTTGGTATATCGTCGGGCCGAATACGGATCTGATGATAGCCCGATCTGAGATCAATCTTGGAGAATACCCTCGCCTTGGTCAGTTGATCAAATAAAATGTCAATTCGTGGAAGAGGGTACTTGTTCTTGATAGTGACCTCATTCAGGGGTCGATAATCCACGCACATCCATAATGTTTGATCCTTCTTGACGAATATGGCTGGACAACCCCATGGTGACGAGCTTGGCAGGATGAATCCTTTCTCTAGTAGATCTTGTAATTGAATCTTCAGTTCTGCCAGCTCATTTGGAGGCATCTGGTACGATCTTCTAGAAATGGGAGCCGTACCGGGCTTCAACTCAATTACAAACTCTACATCTCTTTCGGGTGGCAATCCAGGCAAATCCTCTGGAAAGACATCTGGGAACTCGCATACTACCAGAATATCCTTGATCTCCGGTATAATGGCTTCATAAACTTTGCCAGTAGTTTTGGTTGGAATGGGGATAGACAAAAGAATTTCTTCTTGATTATGACTCAACCTGATGGTTCTCTGATCAGTGTTGAGGGTTGCTTTATGTCGGGCCAACCAATTCATGCCCAAAATCACATCTATGTCTTGGCCTTTCAGAACAATCATATTAGTAGGAAAGTCCCATCCGGTCAATGTTACGGGCACTTGGAAAGCCACTTCCCTAGTAAAGATTTGTCTCCCAGGTGACTGAATTTTAAACCCTTCTTTTGATTCATGGTATGAAATGCAATATTGCTCCACAAATTTCTTGCTGATGAATGTATGTGAAGCACCAGAATCAAAGAGAATAATTGCGGGATGATTGGCCACAAGGAACGTACCCATCATTACCGGTTCACCGTCCGGTGTGGTGGCCACTTGAGTGTAATAAATTCGTCCCGTCTTCTTTGTATTCTTGCCCGCATTTCCCTGAGCTTGAGAAGAATTCCCAATACCTTGTTGATTGTTTGTGCGATTTTGCTTCGGGTAAGGGCAATCCTTAATAAATGCCCAGATTTTTCCGCAATTGAAACAACCTGTTGATGAACTGGGAAGGGCCAGAAAACGAGTACTAGGGGCACCCGGCTGACTTGTTGCAGTAGGGGCAACATTGGGACGGATGAACACTGGTTGTTTGAATGGGAAGGAGGGTGGGCGTGTTGAAGAACGACCCTGATTAAAAGGCCAGATAACTAACTGTTGCCTTTTCTCAGGGCCCTGATTAGGCCTGTTACCTCCACTCCCCTTGGTTTTTCTAGAACTTGTATACTTAGATTCGACTGCCAGCGCTGTGCTGACAGCCCTTCCATAGGTGATCGATGCAAGTAGCCATTTTACTTTGCATCCAATCATTTAAACCCCTCATGAAACAGTTCTTCTTCTTTGTGTCGGTGTTGACTTGGTCAATTGCATACTAAGATAAGTGATTAAATTTATTGAGATACTGGGTGACAGTATCTCCACCTTGCTTCAACTTCATGAATTCTTCCTGTTTCATGTGGAGTACTCCTTCAGGTATGTAATGTTCACGGAAGGCCAGCTTGAATTCTTCCCTTGTAATCTGATGATGGGCCGGCTGAACGGCCACAAAGTTCCCCCACCAAGTGCTAGCAGGGCCACGCAATTGCTGAGCTACAAATAGGGGCTTCTGAGTTTCAGAACACCGAAGAAGTCCAAATTTCTGCTCAATGACGCGGATCCATTCGTCCGCCTCTAAAGGGTCTTCTGCCTTGACGAACAACGGGGGACGCGTTTCGGAGAAGTCCAAATAAGATGTCTCACGGGGCCCTTGCGGATAGCCCCGCCTGCCTTGTTGTTGAAGTTGCTGACCTGCCATCTCCCGCAGGAAGCGGGTATTATCTGCTGTAGCATTTACCAAGGCGGCGATAGCCTCGGCAAGTGTGGGAGGGACTAGAGGTGGGTTTGGTGTTGCCTCCCTCCCACGGGAGGTACTAGCCCCATCCTGCGCATGAGTCCGGGAAGGCATCTGTGGCAACAAACATTGGAAAAAAATATGATATGCCAAAGAAAACCATCCATTTTACATTACTAAAAAGAGTAATGTTATAGACTCGAATTTTTACAACAGGATTACACCACTCATTATACATTACTACTATTTCTACTACTATATTATTCCTGCTTCCTATCACTCTTGGTAGCCTCACTGTCGGGCGTAGGAGACCACTCATCGACCAACTTCATGGAGGGAGGGGGCCTGAAAAGGTCCAATTCACCACCAAAAGCTTCTCCCGCTACATGAGAAGGTCCGGCTTCTGTCCCGACAGAATCCGCAGGTGCATTGGGGTGCAATTGTGAATACAGTACATGAACTTCTTCATGTAGAGTATTGCAATAAGCCTGTAGGTTATCGATGGCTGAGCTAAGCTCTTCTACTCTGGCTTGAGCTTTTGCCTCCTTAGCCCAGGCAATCGAATAAGACTGAACCACCCAGTCGAGTGCTAAATCTCGATCTACGAGCTGATCTTGCAGGCGGCGGATGTCGCTTCTTAATTCATTGATTCTATCGCCATCCGCAACCCAGATATCAGTCCGGCATCGGAGTTCTGTTTGAAGCCGATTCACTTGCGCTTCAAGATCCCCGATCGGATCATTACTCCCACTACTGCTATCCTCATGTCTTGGGGCAAGTTGATGACATGGCACACCAATTGGGCTAGTATCCTTTCGCGCAGTTTTCCTTGTGCACGGTGTTGGGGGCCTTCGGCTTCCGAAGGTCCTCAAAAACATGATTTAACAATGTTTCTGGAAGTATAATGCATGAACAGGTACCTTCGGACTTGAGTTGAAACCACAGCGTGAAGAAGCACAAGAAGGAGTACGAAGGATAGCGAGAAGCCGAAGCTGTGCGCAGGAGAGCTTCGGCGTGATAGCAGAAAAGGAAAACCGACTTAAAGATGAAAAGGCTATTCAGACCCCGATGGATTACTATAGAGTTATTAGCAAATGTAAAGGGCATGTGTGTAATTTTACATGGGCTGCGTCCCGTGCCTATAAATAGATGAACAGTAACCTCGTACTATTCAGGCGGACTGGGCATTCGCTTTTTGCGTCACGCTTGTGCCCTTACTTTCCTTCGAACCGAAGGTACATTAATAATTTGTTATTGTTAATACAGTAATGCGAATAAAATAAGTTAATAACAATGTTTAAAGTGTTTATATTATTTTTCATATTTTGTGTATGAATCCTTCTCCATCATTTATTGTGTTTATGAAGGCTTGTCTTTTATAACCTTCGTCCGGGATTCATTATATCCGAAGGGAGATAATGCTTCGAAGGACGAAGGGCTTTGACATTTAACACTTTTTATGTTGCCTTGTTCTTAACTCTTAGCATTTGAGAACAAGTTTCCAACATTGGCGCCCACCTCTGGTGAACTCACTTCCACTTTTTGAGTTTCAAACATCTTCGGCAAGCATAGACCTTCGTCATGCCGCCAAAGAAAGCTTCAGCAACAGGGGCTGCCGCTCTGCAGCCGCTGGACCCCAACCAGGACACCCTCTCTCTTCAGGAGGCCCGAAGCCAGAAAAGGAAGGCCATCAGTCCAACGCCTCAGGAGGACGACTTGGACCAAGAGATCAGAAATATGGAGCTGCTCCATCAGCAAATGCAAAGGAAGAAGGAAAAGATGGCTAGGCTGGCTGATCTGCAAAGGCAGATAGACAAAGCCTCTGAAGAAGTTCACCATCTTACTCAAGATGAGCAGAACCGAAGGCCTCAGTATAGAGAGCTTCATCAAGATGGCTTCTTCAACGAAGATGACTGGTATGAGAATTTTCATCATGGAAATTTTGCCTTTGATGATGCTTCTCCCCTATCAGCAGAACTGCAGGCTATGCCTTGGCCTCCGTCCTACAAGCCACCTCAGCTCCCTATGTACGACGACCATTCAGATCCGAAGCAGTTTCTGATGAGTTATGAAGCAACGATATCTTCCTATGGTGGCAACACTGCAGTCATGGCAAAGTCTTTCGTCATGGCTGTCAGGAATGTTGCACAAACCTGGTACTCCTCCCTTCGGCCAGGAACAATCACATCATGGCAGAAGCTAAAGGATATGCTGATCACCAGTTTCCAAGGGTTCCAAACGAAGCCGGTTACCGCTCAAGCTTTATTCTAGTGCACCCAGGATCACGAAGAGTATCTTCAGGCATATGTCCGAAGATTCTTACGCCTGAGGGCACAAGCGCCAACAGTACCCAATGAAATTGTCATTGAGGCCATGGTTAAGGGGCTTCGGCCGAGACCTTCAGCCCAATACTTTGCCAGAAAACCCCCTCAGACTCTGGAGAAATTGCTTCAGAAGATGGATGAATACATCTGCGCTGACAATGACTTCCGACAGAGAAGGGAGGAAGCTTACATGTTCTCCGAAATATCCAGGGGCTTCGGAGGGAGATTTCATCCCAGACATGTCAGATCGATTCATTCCACTCAGAATGATGACAAGGGAGGTCAGCAGCAGAGGCCGCAATATTCCTCTCAGGCTTCGGGGCAGCAGCAGAGCTATCCTCGACCTCCAGCTCCAAGGGGTAGAGGCGCCAGGGGCTTTGGAGGGAGATTTGGGGATTAGCCCAGGAAGATTTATTGTCTATTCTGTGGTGAGGACAAGGGCCATACCACCAGGATGTGCCATGTTACCATCCAGAAACAAAAGGAGATAGCAGAAGTTGCGGCCCAACAGACCTAGCCGAAGCAAGTCATGCACACTGCTTCGTACCATTCGCCATACATTCCAGAGTATGTAGGCAACCACCCTGCAGCTTCTGTCGCTTCGGCAAGCCAACCTCAGGCATCCTGGCAACAGCTTCCCCCTCCACCGCCAATGCAACAAGGCCAGCAGCCAGAAGGGAGTCAACATCCCCACCTCCAACGGAACTTCAGAGAAGAGTCCGAAGCTCGCACAGTCAATAGTACTGTGCCAGAATCGAAGCATATTTACTGACAAATATCCTACTTCGACAACAGTTTTTACATTCAGTATCATTTTCTTTTTTAATAAGGAACAATTATTGAAAGCTTAAGTGTTTTTGCCGTTTTTCAAAACTTCTTGTAATAGTTTCGTTTTTTTGCCACAGTAAAAGTATACCTTCTCCACAGGGTAGCGGAGTGCCAAAGTATAAGATTTATGATTACAAGGGGAATTTCCGAAATAACAAAAAGTCGTTCCTAAGGGAGCACAGTGTAAGTTTTCTGCTCAAAAGTCGTTCCGAAGGGAATGCAGAGCCTACAGCGAAAAATAAACGCTGATTCCGCTGAAAGTAAAAGGCGAAGAAGCTCCTAAGGGAGGCTTACAGCGAAAAATAAACGCTGATTCCGCTGAAAGTAAAAGGCGAAGAAGCTCCTAAGGGAGGCTTACAACGAAAAATGAATGCTGATTCCGCTGAAAGTAAAAGGCGAAGAAGCTCCTAAGGGAGGCTTACAGCGAAAAATAAACGCTGATACCGCTGAAAGTAAAAGGCGAAGAAGCTCCTAAGGGAGGCTTACAGCGAAAAATAAACGCTGATTCCGCTGAAGTAAAAGGCGAAGATTATTTTGCATAACATCACATCATTACATCATTTTTGCATAGCATAACATCATACATCATATCGCATCAATAGCGCAAGAAGGGGATCGATATTGATAGTTGGAGATTGTTTCGAAGAAATAATGCCAAGGCACAAAAAATTAAATTTTGAAGAAACATACCCTCATCAAAGCTCCGAAATGAAAAGATTTATCGAATATTGATTTTACGAAGATTGGATGTTTTTATGAAAGTAAGGATATTATTTACGAAACATGAAAAGAAGGGAAGGTGTTTTTTTCGCCGAAGGCTCAAAAACGGTATGTATGTAAAGTTTCATGCATCGTAAAGAATTGAACTATAGATAGCTTATATATTACATTCAAAGTTACAAAATATTACACATGTTCAATAAATATTACATTCCAAATGTTTTACAATAACATCTAGTCTTCCCTTAGAACTATTTCTGTAGCTTCGTTCAGTAGTTGATCAACAACTTTATCCATGATAGCTTCAGCCATTTTTCTAATTTCGTCGTCCCCCTTCACGTGGGGGTCCGCCGATGGCTTGGCAGGCTCTGAGGGGCGAGAAAGTGCGGCTGTGTTACAAAGCGTAAACAAGTTCGAAATCAAAAAATTACAACAGAGCCAAAAACTGCTAGTCAATACCTATTTGCACTTCGACATCCGCACTTTTCTCAGCGGTCTCTGCTACTTTTCTAGCGCCATGAATACCTTTCTCGCTCTTTCATATAATTCCTTGGGCCATCTCCCGGCCACCGTTGTCCCAGATGTCGGTAAAAAATTTTCCACCGATCAGGCTCGCTTCGGCCGAGGGGTCTTTTATATCTTCAGAAGACAAGGCGGCTTTGGATTGTGCCAAAAATTTCACATGGTCACAGCCTTTCCTCTCCAAAATAGTGGCAATCCCTCGGGCACCCGAAAAGGCGCATATGTCTCCACGGCTATTCAAAACTTCTTCAAAAGCTTCAGCTTCGTGGCTGATCCATCCAAGTGGGCCTTCGGGGTCACCCCTTATGAAGTTCTCTTCACTTGAGAATGTGCCAACGCTGGCGAAGCTGGTTCTTATTTTCTTAACACATTCTATAGATTTTTCATAACACTTTTTCCTAGATGCACGAAGCTCTTCAACGTTTCCTTCTAAATGATTGGCCCATTGTTCACTAATTTCTCGTTTTGTTTCTTCAAGTGTGCACTCTTCTTTAACTCTGACTAGTTGTTTTCGAAGATCTTCAATTTCGCGTTTCTGAGCTTCGGCCTGAGTTTTGAAAGCAGCTTCGTCTTCTTTTATTTTATTTAACAACGAGTGCAATATTTTATCTTTTTCGAGACCTTCGTTCCTTAGCTCAATTACTTCGGAACGAAGGTTGCTCAAGGCTATGGTATACCCTTCGTCTTCAACGTCTTTTTGTGCCCTGAGGGCATTGCTAAGTATAAGACCCTAGAAAAAAATGTGTTTGTAAGTAAGTTTAAGCAAATGAAAAACCTTGGTTTCAAGAAATTATTCAGAGATTTCATTTTTTTCACCTTTAAACTATTGTACGCTAAGCTGTCAGCCAGCTCGTTCTTTGACAACACTAAAAGCCCGTCTTCTAGTGTTGGGAATCCGAAGCTTCTGCTCATCTCCCGACAGACTGAAATTTCCTTGCTATCAGGGAGACAATACAAGAAGTCTTCTTCTCCACTGCCATTGAATATCAACGCCCCCTTGGGATATTTCAGTCTTTGGGCATAGAACTGAGCCTCTTGCTTTTCTTTTTCAGTCAACTCCTTCCCCGAAGCATGTCGTAAAATATAATTGGAAGCTTCGGAAAAGGCTTCGGAGGCAGCAGTGCCAGTTTCTTCAACAAAAATTTGTTTTGCTGTTTCTGTTTCTTTGGTTTCCAAGGACTTTACCTTGGAGGGCTCTGAAGGCCCAGCTTCAGTCTCAGCTTGGTGCTTTGAAGCTTCGGCACCAAAGGCTTCGATTTGCACTTCGAGAGTTTCGACAATTTTCTTCGGAATGGTGCTTGAAGACTTTATAGTCTCCAATACATCCAGTATATTAACCATTCTTTTTCTTTTGGTGGTCAATACTGGACCCTTTTGGCTTTTTGGCACTTCAACTTTTGCTGAAGGACTTAAAATTTCGAATGACCTTGTTTCTTTAGCTTTCGGTTCTTCTATCTCCTTTATCTCCGGCATTGTGACCGGCTCTTCAATATTCTTCAGGGGAGCCGGCTCCTTGGCTTTGGGGGCCGAAGAGGATTCACCGACAAACTCGGGCACTGTGGCCGGTTCAATATAGCATGGACGGTGCGTAAGAACCTTTATCTTTTTCCTCTTCGGCGCTGGCTCACTAAGAGCGCCTGAGGCGGCTTCCTTCGCAGACGCCATATCTTTCCTTTTTTGACCCCGTGTTGGGTAACGGTAGTCAGGATACACGAGCCCAATGGCATCAAATACTCGGTTGAGCCTTTTCTTCTTCTGGCCTCCGAAGGCTGCGGACAGTGCAGTATCTTCTGCCTTCGAGTATGGCCCAAGCAGTTCATCGCTTATGGCCTCAATACTTTTCAGCCAGTCGTCATCTGGCTCAACGAACTTATCTCCGTACTTGAAGGTGAATTTTAACCTAACCAGTCCACCTTCGTTAGGTTCATCAACGGTTTCTTTTGGCATTTCCCAGTTATCTGCAAATGGCCATACTCTGAAGGCAATGTGCTCCTGGATCAAGTCCCTTGTCCCAATGAAAGAGCAAACTACTCCGAAGGCTCTCCGGCATTCTTCAGCTACTTCGTCAATTTCTACCTTCGGTTTCCGAAGGCCAAAGCGCTACCAGATAGGCGCATAATGATACCTTTAATGTCTTCTCGTGTTTTCAAGTCGTTTTTCACGTAGAACCATTCCTTCATCCAGTCCCCAGGCCATCTTTTCCGAAAAGTTGGCACGGGACAGCTTGACCCAGAGCGGGCACCAAAGCTATAACAGCCAAAATTGTTGTGATATTGTTCCTTACCCCATGGTTTTGTCTCATACAATAACTCATGCATATTGCAGAAACTTTTCGCATTTGGTTCCAAACCTTGGCTCTTCGCGGCCCATACGAAGATTCCCATCCTTATGATTGCTTCAGGAGTAATTTGATGAAGGTAGATTTCAAATATCTTCAAAACTTCTACCACGAAGCTGCTCAAAGGAAACTGAAGTCCAGCCTTAAAGAAGCTTCGGAATATCACGACTTCATTTTCCTCAGGAGTTGGACAAGTTTTCTCCCCTTCGTCAGCCCTTACAATAGTCAAATCCCGAAAATATCTGCCTCTCATATTGACAAGATGACTTTGTTTGATGCTTGATTTTCCAAAAACTGCATGGCTTGGTCGCCAAGGTCGATCTTCGGAATCTTCACCGCCACTTTCCACATCGTAGCTGTCGCTATCATCAGTGTCTTCAGACAAACCCTCTAAAATCTCCCTAGTAATCTTCTCTGTATTTGTCTTTGCTATTGATTCAAGGAAGCCGAGATTCATCTCTTCGGAAAGGCTTAGCTTCGACTCAGCGACAGCTTTCTTGTCTTCAGACATCTTCGAAAATACTGAGAAAGTGCTCCCAAAGCCGAAGCTTAAAAATTTAAAAAAGCCAAGCAAGTGTTGGTGCCCAGGAGCTAAAAATTGAATAAGCAAGAGCAGATGGCAAGAAAGCGTGTCAAATGAGCTCGTGGTATGCTCTTATTTATATGCCTGGTGCGTTGCATGCTGGAGGGCCCGCTTGTCAGTGGCTGTTGCTATTCTAGCAAAGGGAAGGTGTTTTTTTGGACCTTCGGCTCAGGGCCTTCGTCCATGTCGCAATCTGAATTTATCATTCTAACAAATTAATATTGCGAGGGGCTACTGTTGGGGGCCTTCGGCTTCCGAAGGTCCTCAAAAACATGATTTAACGATGTTTCTGGAAGTATAATGCATGAACAGGTACCTTCGGACTTGAGTTGAAACCACAGCATGAAGAAGCACAAGAAGGAGTACGAAGGATAGCGAGAAGTCGAAGCTGTGCGCAGGAGAGCTTCGGCATGATAGCAGAAAAGGAAAACCGACTTAAAGATGAAAAGGCTATTCAGACCCTGATGGATTACTATAGAGTTATTAGCAAATGTAAAGGGCATGTGTGTAATTTTACATGGGCTGCGTCCCGTGCCTATAAATAGATGAACAGTAACCCCATACTGTTCAGGCGGACTGGGCATTCGCTTTTTGCGTCACGCTTGTGCCCTTACTTTCCTTCGAACCGAAGGTACATTTATAATTTGTTATTGTTAATACAGTAATGCGAATAAAATAAGTTAATAACAATGTTTAAAGTGTTTATATTATTTTTCATATTTTGTGTATGAATCCTTCTCCATCATTTATTGTGTTTATGAAGGCTTGTCTTTTATAACCTTCGTCCGGGATTCATTATATCCGAAGGGAGATAATGCTTCGAAGGACGAAGGGCTTTGACATTTAACACTTTTTATGTTGCCTTGTTCTTAACTCTTAGCATTTGAGAACAAGTTTCCAACACGCGGCGGCATTTTTCTAAGGGGAAAATTTTATTAACATAGTTCTTAGCATGATGCATGTGTAATTACAGAACCAACCTTAGTTGATTCAACCTTCTATACATTGCACTCCTCCTACCTGGTCTTTCGTATAAATTCTTCAGAAATAGTAGATAAGAAGGGAAGAAATTTTCTAGATGAGTCTGTAGAAATTTTTTTTGAAGATGCCTCATAATATCTGCAGAGAAGGGCTTCGCTCCGATACCAGCTATGACGGAACCTTCCAAGTCATTAGGCCCACCTATAGTTGTCCTTGTCCTACGGACCTCAGACAACCCTGCAGATGCCCTAGAATCACTTGACAAGTTCGGTATCTACTTTTCTTACCTTTCCCAAGAGCGTTTCACCCGTCACGTAGACATTATAGATCATCGGAGATACGATAATGCGGAAGCGGTTACATAAACTTACCTTTATTTAAAAAGTAAGACAAAGTTATATATTATAAACCAGGATATAACTTATGAGTGCAAGGTAGTATTATTACACATCCAGGGAGGCAAAAACCCCTCCCGATAACTCTTTAAACAAATGTTCTTATGGAGGAACTCTTCCTCCCACAGCTTTACTCTTGCTTTTCTTCTTTTGGAACCACCTTGGAATAGAAACAACAAAAGTTTGTTGCTTCCTCACCTAAAAACAATAGGGAATAAAACCCTGAGTATGGAATTACTCAGCAAGACTTACCTGACTAAAGAAAAGACACTCAAGGGTATGCGGGTTATAAGGGAGTCAAGGTAAGGTTTCTCAATGATCAAAAACTCTGTTTTGCATAAATGCTTACTAAAAGTGGATCCTTAAAAATCCAGTTTTATTGTCAGGTTAAGTAAAATTGCCTACATCTAGAGTTCTTTCTACCCTAGTTCAAAACACTTGACCTGCACTAGCCAATTTTCTTAACAAGCCTTTTATCTTTACTGGAATTCTACGTATAGGGCAGTGACCAAGTCTTCATAACCGCGAAGGTACGGCGATCCGAATCGATTATACTCAGCTGAGGGTCTCCGATCACACGACATATGTAGCACTTAACCCTTGCATATGTCAACCCGCCACCGGGGTTCTTAAGAACAGATCAGGTTCACGTCAACCGAGAGCACAGATACACCACCGTCCAGCCTCTTGCCACGGAGGGTACACGCTACTCTCGCCACCGCTCAACGCCCATTGTGTGTTATATTATTCTGTCCTTAGTCTACCCGAGGCAAGGCTTACCCATGACGAGGCATGTGACCAGTTAAAGGGTCCTCGGTCAGCAAGCCTACATCGACACGGTCCTTAATCGACTCAGACGGAGACACTACACCAAGACTCTCTTCTCGTGCAAGTCAACCGCCCGGTTTCATTTTAATCATTTCAAACCCAAAGCTTGGTACCTGTAGAGGTACATCTTTTCCGATGTTGAACCCATCATGGCCATGATGGATCCACCATCAAGTTTTGCTTTCAAAAACATCCCACCCTCTTTGGCCATATCATCTTTGGTAAAAACAAAACATTTGTTTTTCTAAGGCAAGGCTAAGCATTAAAAACCTTTTGTAAAACGGTAATCAGGGAAGGTAATCAAATTCAAGGAAGGCAATGCAGGAATTGTTTTATCAATCAACTCCTATCACCTAATGCAACAAGGAAGTGATAAAGATCTTTAAATCACAAGGAGGTGGCAAATGCACCGGGGCTTGCCTTCGTTTATAGGTGAGTCAGGCTAAGATCCGCAGATGTCAAAGTAAAAACAATTCCCTGCTTGAGGTTCCGCAGGTGGTGGTGAAGTCTTCTCCTCTTCTACCTCAACCTCTTCTTCGTTTTCTAGACATAACCATATATATATATAAGAATGAATGTCATGTAATGCTCATGAGAGTGCAAAGATAATAAGAATTCATTATTTAAAGTTCTTGAATACAATTTTCCTTCACGGTTCTCTGGGAAACTAGGGTTTCCGAAGTTAGTAAAGGAATTCAAAGGGCAGGAGGGTAGGGTTTTGGGTTCTAAGTACCAAACAAGGTCCGAATCAAACCAAATTCTACCCAAGGCTTCTAAATAATGTTTAAAGTTCAAATAAAAAGTTTGGGCATTTTTGGACTTATTATCTATTTTCTAAAAATCCAGAACCAATGTTTTAAGCTATTTTAAATGATCCAAAATTCCCTATTTGTCCTAAAAATCATAAAACTATTTTTATTAAATACTATGGAAAATAAGGAATCTAGAAAAATTAGTTTGACATTTTTAGGATTTTTCTACAATTTTCTAAAATTGTTAGAGTCCTGCCCAAAAAAGAAAAGGAAAAAGGATAAATAGTCCTAGGCCGGTTTCAGCCCAGGCGGCCCAAGTCCACACAGAAACGCGCCCGCGCCCGCGCCCACGCTGGCGGCTTTGCAGAAAGGCCCTCGCAGCTTTGGATATCCGTTAAGAACCCGTGGCTACTGTTCAACGTCTCACTGACAGCTACAAAAACACCCCCGTGCTTCTATCCTTTTTCAGTTCGAAGTCCACGGTGGCGGTGAGCGCGGCAGAGCTCCGACGAGCTCTAGGACCGGCCAAACGGGGCAACGACTAGTGCTTCCGAGCGATCGACACCAAATTCAAGTCCTATCAACGGGTTCCCCTCAATCAATTTCAAAATTGGTGGTCTACCCTGCTCTGTCCATGGTGACAGTGCAGAGAATCAAAGGAACAGCGTGTTCCCGACGACCCATGGCAGTCTAGTTCAATTGGATGGTTCGGTGAGCATCAATAACACGGGAGGGTGGTGGAACAATAACACAGAGGGCGAGATCGGACCTGAGTTGAGCTAGCCGCGGTGAGGTGTTCTTCGCGGTGGCGGAAACCGAATTGGGGAGAATTCAAAATTCGTGAGCTCTGGCGAACGATTGAGGGTGGGAGCGGGGGCTTTGGTTTTGTGATGACATAGCGTAGCTACCCCGGCCTTCAATTTATAGAGGGCTTAGGCGGTGGCACGCAATTTGGCCAAGCAATGCTGGCGGCCGGAGATAGGGAAGAACACTGGCGCAGCGGATTCGTGTCTACCATCGTGGCGACTTCATCGGTGACGATTAGACGGCTATTAGAGAGTTACGGCGACGCGACGGAGGTGCCAGGGCACGTGGCACAAAACCAGCAGACGGCCATCACCGGTGAACTTATCCAAACCTGCCACGGAGAGCTTGGTACGGCAGCCGGAGTTGTTTACTGGCCGGGGCTTATCCACGGCGGCGATATTTACGTGACCCCGAGCGTTATCCAGGCACTGGTGAGCGCGAATCACCTCACTGGCGGGAATCGTGGCGCGAGGGTCGTCGGCGGTGAGGGTCACTGAACCTGATCCGATCGGCTACTGTACCAATAGGATGCTTCTTGAGTGTGCCTGACAGTCATAGTTTAGGGCCAATTCTCTCTCAATTTTCTATGGCATCTCACCCAAAGATCTGCAGCAAAGTTGTAGAGCTACAAAGTAGCTACAATTCCACTATAAGAACTGAACTCAGTTGAGCACTAGATCATGCTTGAATTCCTGTGCAAAGTCACTGCAGTTGCAATGTCAGTCTGAATTTCAGACATTAAACAGCCTGACATCCTGACTTTGAGTGTGATTATCTCCAATTTCTTCATAACAACCTTGCTTACACTCTTAAGCAAAATTTTTCTCCTTTGTTAGGTCTACAAGTTTGATGTGGTGACGTAGGGCAAAAACCCTAGAATTTGAAAGCTACAGAGCTCCAAAGTTAAGCCAATTCTCCGATTTTTCAGACTTAGCCTATATAGAGTTGAAATGGTGCTTTTTGCAATTAGACCCAAAACTTAGGGTTTAACTTGCAAATCCACATATTTGTGATCCATATGACTTAAGACACTTTATTATTATAGTTTTTGTACTTTAGTCCAAAAGTGGACTAGTTTTGCACATAGGCCCCTAGGGTTTGGATTTAGGGTTTTCCATGGTTTCAATTAGGGTTTTTGGTATCTCAAGGGTGTAAATGTAACTTAAACCCATCCTTAGTAATATTTTATGACTATTTTACTTAGTCTTTGGGGTTTTCTCTATTTGGCTCTTGTTTTACCCTACAGGATCCCCTTAAGGGTTAAGTATCCTATACTAGGGTCTTATTTGCAAAATGCTATAACAATACAACTTGTTTAAAATTTTTACCTAGTAAATGAACTCTAGGTGTGTCAAACATATGCAAATGCCAATGCTCATGATGTTATGCTCAAATTTTAGTAATAGTAACACCAGGGGTGTTACAGAAATTTACGTAAATTATAGACCTGTTTCGTAACAGCGAATGGGGCCCGAAAATTACGGCGTGAAAATTGCGCACGTTCGATCGTGCACGGATTCTGGCTCGGTCAAATTTCAGCGTAAAACGTGAACCAAAACAGTGTAAATGGGTACAAATTTTAGCGTACATCATCAATTTATTTCATAATGACGAATAGGGCCTAAATTATGGCGAGGCGCGGGTCGAACTCCTCCAGGCAGCGGGATGATGCAGGTGGGCACGTTCTTCGACGACATGATGACGATGAGGATGTCCCTGAGCGCCGCCGACTCCTTCACGCGCTTGAGCAGCTCGTACCAAGTCATCCCAGGCACCACCGCCTTCCTACTGTTGTTGGCCTTTGGCGCAGGGGACAGCGCCACAAACGCTGGAGCGGCAGTGGCGGTGGCCATCACAGAGACGGACCGGACAAACGTCATTGCCATCGGGCCTAGGGTGCGCCGCCGCCGTCCGTCCACTTCGAGAACGCTGTCGCCGCTTGCGCGCCCGCCTCGGGAGCGTCGCTGTTGCTTGTTCCTGGTGGAGCGCCACCGTCGGTCGCCTGCCTCGGGGCGGCACCGCTGCTGGCCCCCAGGATCACCGACGCTCGCACGCCCGAGGGAACCGCCGTCGCCGCTAAAACCTAATCCCTGGCGGCGTGGGGGTGTTTTTATAGTGGCGGCGTGGGACTAGATAACTGCGAGCGCGTGGGTGGGATCGTGGGACCTATGCACGTAATATGCGGGACGAAATCTACGCGATGTCCCATAGATTTGCATAAATTGTTACACACATCAGCATAACTCGTATTATAATTTGTCGTAAGCAGTTAGGTATAATAAGCCAAAAGAGTCTGGTGCGGTCTGTGCACCTGGTCGGTGGGTGGTCGGGGCTTCCAATAGTTATACAGAGCCCAGGGCTCTAAATACTATATATATATATATATATATATATATATATATATATTAAAGACGGTTCAAAACGGCCTCTGTCCCGGTATCCACATCGGCACAATTTTTCAGGACCCAACGATCAATATTCGATGACGCACGACCGTTCCTTCTCCCTTCGCCTCCCCGTCCATGCAGGAAAAAAATTTGGTGCAGCCGGCTACAAACCAGAATGTTTGCAGCCTCTCTCACAAAAAGAAGGATAGACCCCACCTGCAGGTCCGTCAGGTAATGTTTTAGTTGTATTATTGCTGCTTCGGGTGGGGTATATCCTCCTTTTTATGAGGGGCTGCAAACATTCTGGTTTGCAGCCGGCTGCACCAAATTTTTTTCCTCCATGCATGGCTCCTCCCGTTGTCGCCTCTGCGGATCTACGCGCCCGTCCACTCCCTCCAGCAAAACCCATGGCCTCTCGCACGACCACCCCTCCTGCTCCTGCCCACCTCCGCATCCATGACGTGTCCCTCTTCTTGCAGCTCCTCCCACTCCCTCACACGCATGCCCCGCGATGCTGTGGTCAACTCACAGGCCATAGACCTGTCTGCTCCCACGAACGATGAAGCCACGTGGCATGACTGCACAGGCCTGATGCCTCCACCACCCGAGTCCTCCGGATTCAGATCCACTGACTTCGCTCATTTTAAAGTCACCTGCAGTCACCACATCTCCACCGTTTGATATTGATCCAAAGATCCTGCTGCTACTAGCATTTGAAACACAAATATACTACATACAGCAGGCTGGAACTGAGGATCGGTCCAAAGCACACCTTGCTCATAGAAACAGAGAGCTTCAGATACAAGGCACACAGTCCAACTAATCCAACCACAAAATAAATTCTTACACATATTCTTCATACAAAATATAACTGAAATGTTTATTATAACACATTGTTCTAAATAACCCTTCTAAGTAAAGTTAAAATATTTCTCTGGTGCATAGATCATTGGTCATTGGTACCTGCAGAGTTAAGTCATAGAAAGAGCTCAGTAACAAAAAAAACTAAATTTACTTTTTTAACTTATAAATAAGATTACCATCAAAAGCTCAGTGAAGCTAGAAATAGCTCCATATTCTTCAACATTTGCATTGTTATATGTAGAACAATTATCTAATGTCATTTGTGCTTGCAGACCCTCACTCCTAGGCTCGTCTTGCTAGCAGGAGAATTAAGCAAATGATTTAAAGTAAAATCCCAGCATACTAAATGAGAGTATTATTTGAACACGTACCATTGTCTTTTTCCCTTGCATTGTAGTTTTGCACTCATCTTTTTTTCTTAGCATGCGTTTTTTGTCAAGCCATGTTTTTTTTTCTCTTTGATGTGCTTGTCCGGATCGTTTTTTTCTTTAGGCGTTGACTGAGAAAGTCATTTGACACCTCAACATTAGCATCAGTTGCATTTCCAGGACTTAGACTTAGGTCTCCCGAGGTAATCCTACAAGCATGCATTTTTTCTTCAACTTGCTTAATAAGCAAGTCTAGAGTGCTATCTATTAATAAGCAGCAATCCAATGAGCCAGCTACTGTGGTTCGCGACTGCTGTCAAAAAAGGCGGTAAAAGTTTCTGTCTGACACTTTCTTCCCGCCATATATGTGGCACAATGGGTCAGTCCACTTTACAGAAGATAATGTAAATTTTGATATGCTACGTTAGATAGAGAAAGAACGGTGGAGATGTGGTGACTGCAGGTAACTTCAAAACAACCGAAGTCAGTGGATCTAAATCCGAGTCCTCCACCCACCCGTCGATGGTTTTAATGACGGCGGAATAGGGTTTCCCACCGACCGACGACACCATCCTTCTCGACCGCTGGCAACGGCTTCAACCGCGTAAGGTTCGTGCTTCACGTCGCCTCGCCTGCTATTTCTCCCTCCCTTCATGTGCTTTACAAGCTCTCCAAACTTTCTCCTCGTCGTCCTTGCGTCCATCACTTGTCGCCCCGACACTCATTCCCATGTGTCTCTCAAACCTCCTGGTCCTCGTCATCGTGTCTATCCCAGCTCCGCTCCACCACGCTTGCAAAAGCGAGAACTTCCCTCGGATCGTCGTTTCGTGTCCATCCTGGCGACGATGCGCTCGCCGACATTGTCTTCGTGTATCTCTCGTATCCCGTCGCTTCCCTCGTTCTTCTGGAATACATCCATCCATGCACATCGTCGTCCCCTGCCTCGCGTTGTTGTACTTCACGTAGATGATCCATTTGGACGTGTGAACGGGCGCATGGGGGACTTCAATTGACGAGCATGGGAAGCATGGTAAAGCTACCGTGGATCGTGCTTGTAGGTTGTTTGATCAAATGTCCCAATAGTATTTTTACCTACCACTGTTACTACTTAACTTGCTTGTTGTATACGCCTGTTGTGGATCGTGCGGGCAGACTGTTTGAACAAATGCCCCAGCAGTTCTTAAAGCTACCTTCATTGCATAGCTTGCTTGCTTGCTGCAGACACTGCTGAAATACAGTTATACTATATCTTTTATTGTTTGGGTGTCACACCATTACATAGCTTTGGTTGATGCATACGCTACTGCAGGAGATTTAGGGCCTATTTAGTTTGTGACTAACTATACCACACTTTGCCTAAGGTTAGTTGTTCGAATTGAAGAACTAACCTTAGATAAAAAAGTTATGCAAAGTGTGACAAGTTAGGCAATGAACCAAACAGACCCTTATATCGTCCTGACTATTGTTTCATCAACCACCTTACACATTACATATAGCAGTACAGATTAAGGCTGCACATGTCTAATAATGCACACTAATTGTAAATTTGCAGCCCAAGGCTGCACATGTCTAATAATGCACACTAATTGTAAATTTGCAGCCCGCTTATATATCCAGCTGATCAACATTGTGATTGGTTCACATTGCAAGAACTTCTATAAGGTGGGTTGTTATCCACAGTACAAACTTCATCAGTACATCCTCATAAAAGTGCATATCAAATTGCATGGTGAAATGTGTATTTTCAAATTCGTCTTTAAGTGAACTCAGCTAATTATATGGATACTCATAGTTTTTTGTTACCGATCATACATGGTTATTAAAGCGTCGTTTAAACGACTATTAAGTGTCGTTTAAGCGCTAAAACATGATTAGAAGTTAAAACGTTCGTACGTTTTTTTAAAAACAGTGTAGAACGTCTGTTTTGGATGTCTAAGCGTCGTTTAAATGTCAGAACGTGCGTTTTGGACGTTTTAAGCCAGACGTCAGCCATCGTCGACCATCCTCAACCGCCCTCTAGGTACGCCGCCGCCAACCAGTCATTGCCCCACAGTTCGCCAACTAGCCGGTGCTCGAGCCGCCACTGCCAACCAGCCAGTGCTCCAGCCGCGGCCGCCAACCAGCCAGTGCTCTAGCCGCCGCTGCCCACTGTGGCTGCCTACTGATATATGCCATTCTACTGTGTGTGTTGCAAGAAGCCAGGAAGCACACAGTTTTTGGAAAGCTTGTTGTTGGAAGTAGATGTGCAATCCCTGATTCAACTCCTATTGCAGCACCTATTGATCCATTTGATATAAAGATTTTGGGGGCATTTAGCTAAAGTGTGGCAGTGAATTTCAATTTCAATGGCAACAAATAGCGAGGCATTGTCTGCCGGTCAAAGTAATGACTCATATGACCCACTCAAAGATCAGTCACGAAGGCCAAAGTCAAATGATCCAGGATGGAAATATGCATACTATATTGAGGCGGGAAAGCGAGAGCGGATTCAATGTGCTTTATGCCCCAAACAAATAAAAGGAAGTATCAAGAGGTTGAAACAACATCTAGCTGGTGGCTATGGAGACATTGTCAAGTGTCCTAACCATAAACCCTTGAAAATTCTACAATATCAAAGCAGGTGTTGATGAAGGCTATGTTGGAGAGCTAAGGGGTTGCTTTAACGAGGTGCTTGTCAAAATGGTGGTAGGTGAGGATCTTAGAGAGAAGATTGATGCCCAAGCTGTTCTTTATGAGAACCAAAGAGAGGCATTTGCAAATCCAATGGCTATAAAAATGCACAAACAAGGAATCCACGTAAGTATTCTAAAATTGATAGCCTTCCATCCATTTTCAGCATGTAACATATAATCTTTGTTCTTGCCATTTTAGTAGATTGGTGGCTTGCATATGGTGGTCGTACTATTGAATTATATAAGTTTGCAAGACGGATTGTTAGTCTTTGTGCTTCATCATCCGGTTGTGAGCGGAATTGGAGTACATTTAAATTTGTAAGTGAGCTAGTCAAATTATTCAATTTCTATTCGCCACTACTTTTTATCCTTAGTTCTTCATTGGTTAAATGGTTACTTTTATTTGCACTTGTAGATGCATACCAAAAAGAGGAATAGGTTAGAGCACAAAAGGTTGAATGACTTCGTAAATGTTTCATACAACAGAAAGATGGCTGATAGGTTTCAAAAAATACGTGAGGAAGGAAAAAACTTTGATCCTTTGATTTTAGAAGACTTTGATTGGGACAATGAATGGGTTGATCCATTAGCTAATTCTTCTCATGTTATCAATGCTCTTGGAGATGATTTCAATTTATCATGGGACCAAGTTGATGAAGCTATTGGTGCATCTACACATCTCAGAGGTCGTAATTTTCCTAGGAGAGCTGTTGGTGGGTGTGTGAGAAGGAATGAAGACCTTGAGGAAGAGGAGGCTAATTTAGCAAATGAAGATGACGAGGATGAGGAATATATTCTTGATGATCTTGATGTGGAAGATGAAATTGAAGGAAGCAATAGTGGAAACGATGGTGATGATCAAGGCATGGATGCTCATGGTCTTAATATTGATGAGTTCGATGATGGTTACTAATTGTAACACCCATAATTTGGGGGTATAAATTTCTTTCTAATGACCATCCAAATTCAGGTGTTACTCTTCTCTATCTCACTCTAGCTTCACTCTCTCTCTCTTTCTCTTTTAATTAGAGTTAGTTGTATTAGTCAAGGATCAATTATTTTATTTTGCCCCAAAACCTATGAGTCATGGAATGTTGCATCATATTGAGTACTGTAAAAACCCTATGATTTGTATTAGATGTTGGTTGAATGTTTGGTTACTCTGACCATAAAATACAAGAGAAATATCTAAGACTTGGACTTTTTTTCTACAAAGTGTATCAATATATATATATATATATATATATATATATATATATATATATATATATATATATATATATATATATATATATATATATATATATATAATAGAAATATGAGTACTGTAAAAATATATCATATGAAGAATTAAATGGGAATTATTTGGCATTATAAATATTAACATTTTATATAAATTTGGTCAGATTAAAGTATTTAACATGATATTACATTATACTAGTTTGTTTGTTTTGTGACAAGAGTACACGTATACCGTGATGCATGCTTGCAGAATAAGAGCCAGCTGACAAGCAGGCAGGGGTAATAATAGTCGGAATCTTCCACGTGAAAGAAGAAGAAATTTACCAGCAGGCACTTTATGCATGCTACTGTTTTGGCTAGCAGTCCTATGATTGAATGTGCGCTATGCACATGCGTTTATGTGTAGATGGGAATATCTCGAAAAGAGCAAATATTCTTCATGGGGGTGTGTACAGTGCACGGAGGACAAACACAACACACAATATATATTTCTCTCAGCTCTTTTTTTTTGGTAATAAGTTGTCATTATCGTGGAGTGTGGTGCTGAGGATCGGAGCAGCTTCAATCACTCACGGTATCCAACTCCCAAACCTCCCTAATACTCTGGAGTCTGGACCCAAGAAGAGACGCAAAAACCAAATCAAGGAACCTGAAATGCCTTAGATACGACATAAGTAGAAGGACAAAACAAGAATTTTGGTGATTGGATGGCTGCCAGAGTAGATGGACACCTTAGATACGCCAGAGTCTATGAAAGTCGACTTGGTTCGACTCACGAACTGACTTATCGAGCCAACGAGTATTATATGTTCATTATGATTTTATGTAACAAATTGTTATTATTTTGGTGATTGATTTTATGATCAATTATTTTATTTTGCCCCAAAACCCTATGAGTCATGGAATGTTGCATCATATTAAGTCTTTGAATTGTTGCACATATTTGATTTGGTTTGAATTTGAATCGAAAACCCTAGAGAAAATAAATAGAAAAGCAATTAGAAATTCCCTGGAAAATAGAAAAGCCAATTCAGCCCAAGTCGGCCCATTAAGCCTAGCCCGCGCCCGCGCATCCCTGTGCCTGACAGGCAGACCCCGCCTGTCGGCGCAAACCCGAGCGCCCTCTCTCCCTCGCTCTCTCACTGCTCCGTGGGGCCGAGCTGTCGGCGCCGTTGCTCGGGCCCACGCCCGCTCTCCCTCTCTCTGCCCCACCGTCCCTACCTGTCAGCTCGTCCCTAACCTCTCGCCCACGATCTCCCGCCGTGGACGCGCCCAGGACCGCGCGTTCTCCGGCCACGTCCGAGCCCCCATGCCCCTTTTGAGCCCCGCACCCTGCTTGCCCACCTCCCCTCTCTCATTTGCGCCCTCTGCCCAGCTCCCTCGCCCTCTCGCTCGCTCTGCCCACGCGAACCGAGAGCCCCGCCACCGCCCGCCGACGACCCTAGCTTGCCTGTTCTGTGGCCACTGTTGCGCCCGTGCCCCATCCAGTGTCACGGTGAGCTTCGCCTTACCGTCAGCTACTCGGGACACCCTTTGGTGTGCCCTCCCTCTCTGTCTCGTCCGGTCCACGCTCACCGGAGCAGTTTTGCGCAGCCGGAGTCCCACCGCCGTCGACCCAAGGCTCCACCGCACCCCCACCATTCTCCAAGCGTCCCGGAATTCGCACTCGAGGTGAGCAACCTTCCCATACCTTTATTTCACCAAGTATCGCCCCAGAGCCCACGCATATGCTCGTCGGAGTTAGCTGCACCGCCGCGGAACCTTTTCCATCGCGGTCTGCGTTCTCTAGCGCTCCCATGCTGGTTCTGCGCCCACGGTCGTGTTCGCCGTGACGCGCTGAACGTGTCTGACCCTTTCCCTAAGCCACCAGAGCCCCGCCGTGGCCAGCCAACTCATCTCCGGCAAAACTCTCGCCGCGGAACCGAGCGGCGCCACCGCGCCCAAGTCCGCCCCCTGTCGTTAGATCTCGGCCGTCCACCCGAGATCGGGTGGTTTAGACTTAACCCGAGCGGATCTCATCGTAGCCCTCCGATCTAGATCCAGCCGCTCTCCCCTCTCCCCCTCACCCGTGCCTCTGCCTCTAGGCCCGGCTGGTCAGCCCGCCCTGACCCGCTGACGCCCTGGCCCCGCTTGTCAGTCATGCCTGCACGCCTGCGCGATCTAATCTCAGCCGTCGGTTTCTGATCCAACGGTTGAGGGAGCCCGATACCCCTTCGTGTGGTTGTTTTGCTTAAGAACCCCCTGGTTTTAGGAAATCAACCCGCCGTCCTCTGTTTTAGCGCATAGGTCCCTGGTTTCTTTAGAATAGCCCCCTGGATTTTAATTAGTTACATATTTAGCCCTAATTTCATATTTCAAACTTCAAAACTTGTTTATTTCATATCTTTTTCATATGAACTCCAAATTTAGTGGTTCAAATTGCAAAATGCTCACTAGATTATTCTCTGTTCAAATAAAATATGACCACCTGTAATCTGTATACTTTAATTTTTACACTTAGAATATAGAATTAAAGTATATGTTGATTTATTTATTTAATGAAATAAATAAAAGGAGAATCCTAGGAGTAAAGTATATTCAATTTTATGAGATTAGTGTTATGCATCACATGGATTTATTTTTGGCTTAACCTTTAGGTCTTAATGACATAAATAGAATTAGGAATGTAATTATGGATAACACTTAAAGGATATCAAATTCCTAAATAAGAGTAGTTCATCTTATAATTTAATATCTACTTGTTTAATTACCTCTTAACCTTTTATGAGCCATGTTCCAAACACTTAGAGAGTAATCAATCCTCCACTTAAGATTAGTCCATTTTATAACTTGATATCATTCCCCTACACTTAATACTATACCTTTTTGAGTTGTGTGCTAATGTTTGTACATGTTTGATGTGTTGTTCATTTATACTTTTCCAAATGTATTGAATGTATGCTCGCTTTACTTAGACAACGAGCAGTCCGAGGTTCCTGAGTGTGTTGTTGGAGACCTCCTTGAGCAACAACCTGGTGAAGGCAAGTGTCCTCAGACCTATCATGTCCTACTTTACTTTATAATTCACTGTCCCGCATTACATTATTGAAACTTAATGATTGACTAGTCTGTATTTCCCTTACCCTTGTTTACCTTTTTGGGTTAATCATGGTTAGCTTATGCTATTGCCTTAACTTAATCAATGAACATGATGTGATCTTTTATGATACGATGATGTTATCCCGATGAGGTCCTTATGATTACTTTAGGGGGCTCAGACTGTTTCCTGAGTACCTCTCCGTAAGGACCTGTTTGGGGAGTGACAACCCGGGATAACAGTGCAACCATGAGGGTGGAATGGGATGCCCTTAGCTAATTAATTAGAGGAACCAGAGGAGTAGTTGGCTTCGCCGTGGAGCCGTCAATGGGGTCCGGGCACAGTACTTGCTCTGCCGAGGCTAGTTGCAGAGGTTCTTTGATTTGGTTTTGTTAGTCACCCTTCCTCTGGGGACATGTACTATGTTTATCAAACTGGAGAAACCTAACGGGCGGCTATGACCTCTGGGAAATCTTTGTAAAGGCTACGTAGTGAGACCCTGCTAGGTCACCTTGGTAGTGACCAATGGGGAGGCTAGAACCCCGGGCAGAATGGGAATCACGGCTTGTGGGTAAAGTGTGCAACCTCTGTAGAGTGTTAGAAACTGGTATATAAGCCGTGCTCACGGTTATGAGCAGCCTTGGGATCCTCTTCGATTAGAAGAACTTGGTCCACTTTTATGATGATGATTAACAATGATGATTATAATTCTTATCTTTGGTATTTCCTCTTGGAGGGAGTACTTCTGGGTAATAATTGTGTTATTACTAAAATTTGGCTCTACTTATATTAATAAAACTTGACCAACTAAAAGCAACTGCTAAACCTTAACTCCACATACAGCTGATCCACTTTAGCCAAACGGGACATTTGCTGAGTACGTTGATGTGTACTCACCCTTGCTTTACAAACCACCCCACCCCAGGTTGTCCCCACTATTCTCAGTGCTCAGGAGGTGAAGCTGGTAACATGGAGGACTTTGAGGAGTTCCAGGACTACGACGAGTCACGAGTTCTAGTTTACTTTAGTGGCAAACCCCCAGTCAGCTGTCTGTGTAGGCTTATCTTCTATGTTTCGTTACTCCGCACTTCGATGTTATTGTTAAAACCTATGGATATGTCTTAGACTCTGTTTGTTAAACCATTTAGTTAACATTAACGTATAGCAATGAGATGTTTGTTGTTGTATGCTTGTGCTGTTTGTCTTTGTGTTATGACTAATTCGCCTCTTTGTGATGTGTGTTGATGTGTTGTGGCCCTTGGTCCGCAATGGCATCAGTTTACTAGGTGAGTGCCATAGAGTTAGGTAGTTGGGTGTTCCCCCTTTTCTCTCTTTAATCCATCTATACTTGCCTTTTCTATATATACCCTTTCCTCTTGCACCTGTCCTGGTGGCATCCTACAATCTCTTTTAATCAGTCAAGATCAGAGTCGGAAACATCTTCACCCAGTGCATATCAATGCTCTTGTTAAGGGGGTTAGCCGCTAACCCCAATGAAGACAATACGATCAACATCAACCAACAAGAATCAAGTGGCGCAACGGAAGTGTGTGTGGGTCCTAACCCATAGGTCCAAGAGATCCTCAAGAATTGCATCAGTTTGTCTCGAGCATCTGAAGGTCAAAGCAACCAGTTCACAAGTTAAGCTTGCAGATTCAAAGTCAACTCAAGAAAGCCGTGAACAGCCTATGAACCAACCTTGTTTTCTTGCTAGCTTCTTCTTGAATCTTGGGGTGAGATTCCTGGTAAGCGGGTTAGATTTGTAACACCCTGAATTTGGGGGTATGGGGGTATAAAATTTCTTTTCAAATATCCATCAAATTTAGGTGTTACCTTATTTTTTCTCTCTTTTTTCGCTCCTTTATTAACTTCTTCCCAAGTAATAGGGAATGATACTTCAAACATAGTTACTAATAAAACCCTACAAGAATTGTTGTTATGTATCATGCTGGAAAATATGTTTTGATTGATGAAATTATTGGATGTGCATTTGCTTAATTGTTTTTGCACTCGACGCTAAATTCAAATGATAGAAAAAATAAATAAAGAAAAGAGAAAGAAATAGAAATAGAAAAAGCCTAGCCTACCCTCTCGGCGGCCCGATGCCCCTCCCCGCAGCCCAGCAGGTGTTACCTTCTTTTTTTCTCTCTTTTTCGCTCCTTTATTCACTTCTTCCCAAGTAATAGGGAATGTTACTTCAAACATAGTTGCTAATAAAACCCTACAAGAATTGTTGTTGATGTATCATTCTGGAAAATATGTTTTGATTGATGAAATTATTGGATGTGCATTCACTTAGTTGTTTTTGCACTCAACGCTAAATTCAAATGATAGAAAAAATAAATAAAGAAAAGAAATAGAAATAGAAAAGGCCTAGCCTACCCTCTCGGCGGCCCGATGCCCCTCCCCGCAGCCTAGCTCCTCATGGCCCATCCCGCGGGCTAGCTCTGCGCGCGAGCCGCCTAGGCCCAGCAGCCGCGCGCTCTCCCATCGCCCTGCCCAGCCGCCGCACTCCAGCTCGGTCAACCCCACGCGTGGCGCCTCACGCCCAGGCCATGATTGGTCGTGCGCTGCCCCTGGCAGCGGGGCCTAGCAGCCAGCCCGCGCCAAGCACCATGCCCGCGCGCTCCAGCCGCGTCTCCCACCGTCAACCGCGCCCACGTCGCGCACGTTGGGCAGATGCACGCCCGCTCAGGGCCCTACCCGCCCCGTTGCTCCTCTTCTCCGTCAAACCGTACGCCCGAGCCTCACGCATCTCTTTCTCATGTGCAGTTCAGTGCCATCTTCCTTCTTGCCCTCGCACAGCCGCCGAGCAGGCCCTATGTCGCGCCCCTGCGTGCCATGCCATGGTCGTGCTCGGCTTGCCTCGCTCTGGCCGCGTTTTGCCTGTACATCATGCCGTCGTGCGTCCGCCACTGCGCAGCCCATGCGCTCATCATCGCCGCTGCGTCTCGCCTCGCCCGGAGCAGCCTCGCCCCACCGTGTCGCGCCATTGCCTTGTCCGTTGTCGCTAAGGAAAGATGTCTACCTCTCCCCGCGCCCGCGTCCGACAATCCCGTGAGCGACCGAGAGGCCCGCTGACGATGCTCTAGCCCCTCCCCTCTCCCCGCGCCCGCGTCCGACGATCCCGTGAGCGACCGAGAGGCCCGCCGGCGATGCTCTAGCCCCTCCCCTCTGTTGCGCGCGCTAGGTGCGACTAGGGCCCTTCACCGGCGCGGCTCTCCCAGCCCCTGCACTGAGAATGCCCGCTACCATGGCTGTCCAGCCTTGACCTCGCTCTGTGGGCCGTGGCCATAGCCATGAACCTGCTGCGTCGTTCGGCGCCAGCGCGACCATGCGGTGTGTGCCTCGGCCCCGGCGAGCCGCGTGCCGCCTAGCTGGTCAGCCTGCCTCGTGTCCTGTAGTTGCCTGCTTGTGTCATCCGTGCTGATGCGGGAAGGAGAAGGATGGAGAGAAGAACTACCCTGTGGGGTTCACCGTTCACCCGCATGCAGCATGCAACATGCAACCCCCACGGGTGATCTTGTTTTTTCTGTTGTTATCGTCATGCAATAGAGATTAGAAGCTATGTGTGGGACCCACTTGCCGCAGGCACTGCATGTAGCAAGGCCTCCACGATCTGCACGTAGCCAGCCAAATGGAACTGCCCCCTCATAATAGATTCTATATTGTCTGTGGCTACTCTCTATCTGGCTCACCCTCCCTATGGTTGGCTCCAGCAAATAGAATCACGCCACGTAGTAACAATCCACGCATTACTAATTACAGTTAACTTTTACGTTAGACGTCCGAATTATTCCGCTTCAGCTCTGTTATAATGTCGTGCGCAAGGTAAGAACATTATTCGCAACATATGTTTTTATTTAGTTAATAATTATTTATTTATTCGACGCTTATAAAAAATAGAAATCTAATTAAAACTAATTCATAATTTACGCTTTATAAACATGTGTTAATGTGATTAACGTCAACTTAAATATTTTGATTTAATACTTATTTAATATAGATGTGACGTCTCACTACCGGAATCGAACATAACGGGGCGGGGTTGCGCGCGAGCCGGGTGACGTAGGTGCACAAGAGTACTTCGCGCCACAACCATCTCTTTTTTATAGGTTCTACGGACCTGCTTCATCTGGTAAAAAAGAGTCATAGATATGCCTGTAATTAGAAGGAAGAACCGCCATAAAAATCTTCCTCGTGTATCGTCTGTAGCAGAACTATGAACGGGAGCTAGCAATCCGGACCGTATTGAAAAGGTTCCTGAGACACAGCATGGAAGAGTCAAAATATTCAGAAGCGAGGTCCAATAATGAAGAAGGGGTAGAATTACTGAATGAATAAGAGCTGTGGCTAATACCCGAGGCATAAAAGACGCATTTTCTACGGGATCCCGAAACCACCAGCCACCCCGACCTAATTCATGATGAGCCCACCAACTTCCTGGCGAGATGCCAAGGCTATTTTACACTCGGTAAAGGCTTTGCCGAGTGTAACACTCGGCAAAGAACACTCGGCAAAGATTTCATCGGCAAAGGGTTCTTTGCCGAGTGCTTTTTTCGGACACTCGGCAAAGACTTTGCCGAGTGTCAAAAAGCACTCGGCAAAGAAAAACACTCGGCAAATTAAGAATCAAAAAAAATTTAAAAAAAACAACAAAACATTTTTTAAATTCTAGAAACAACTCTCCAACCCTACCTTATTACCTTACCCGTTACCCTATCATTTTCACTATTATTTTGAATCAAACTTATATGTTTTGTAAATGGTGAGATTCGAACTCGCAACCTCTCTCTCGCGCATACCCTCCTATACCACTACACTACTACACCAATTATGTTTATATTACGTTTTCATTCCCCATGTACTATAACAAATCGAGAGTAATTTGATTATTTAAGGCACTAAATGAGTTCATTTGAAAATGTGACCAACTATAAAGTTGCATAACTTTTTGAGATCTAAAAGTTTTATTTTAATAGTTTCTACATCCGAGACCGTTTATAAAATTTGAATTTTAAATTTAAAAACTTCACACGAAGTTTTCAATGATAAGATGATTTCAAATAAAAAAATTGTCAACTACAAAGTTTCATTACATTTCAAGACCTACAACTTTTATTTTGGTGGTTTTTCCATCCGAGACAGTTTGAAAAATTCAAATTTCAAAATTCAAACATAGTTTTGCATAACAAGATGATTTCAAACTAAAACATTGTCAACTACAAAGTTTCATAACTCTTCAATACCTACAACTTTCATGTTGGTGGTTTTTCCTTTCGAAGTCGTTTTCAAATTTCAAATTTTAAATTTTTTAAATTCAGACGTAGTTTTCGTTGACAATATGACTTCAAATGAAAAAGTTGTCAACTATAAACTTCTATAACTTCTCAAGATCTACAAAGTTTATTTTGGTTGTTTGGTAATTTGTTTATCTCAGACGATGGTTCTAACAATATGCACAAATTCTATACGTCTCTCTCGTAGTTTCATAAACTACGAGAGAGATATAGGTTTTATGAACAAATTTATTTTTATTTTGTCATATGAAGAAATGTTCAATATATAAATTGTACATCATGATGAGTTATACAAATTTGTAGTTGAAAACTTTTTCATTTGAATTAATTTACTACTTTAAAATGTGATTTTTAAATTGTCTTTGCCTAGTGTTGGAGAAAAAACACTCGGCAAAGAGCTCTTTGCCGAGTGTTGTATTTGTGACACTCGGCAAAGAGCCCTTTGCCGAGTGTCAAAAAAATACACTCGGCAAAGAAACTCTTTGCCGAGTGTCAAAAATAAAACACTCGGCAAAGAGCTTCTTCGCCGAGTGTTTTCTTTTACCGAGGGTTTTTGCGTGGCACTCGGCAAAGAGCTCTTTGCCGAGTGCCCGAAATAAAACACTCGGCAAAGAATATGGCACTCGGCAAAGAGCCAAATTCCGGTAGTGTCTGTTAGTTCTCGCATGCCACTTCTCTTATAAATTAATAATTTAGACGCTACGAATTCTATGTAACACAGATATAACTTGTCGAGCTTTGAAATATGACTTCTACTCAAATTATAATTCGGATTAAATCTAAATTAGATATTACTCTGAAATATCTTTCATATATGTTTTATAATAATTAAAATCAACTTAGGAATCTAGGTTTGTGTTAGGAACATTATTTTGTCACGACACAAGTTTTAATAAATTAGTTAATTATTTGTTCATCCGATATTTATTAGAATAGCAATTTAAATAAAACTAATTTTATAGTTTTATTTGCGTTTTTATAACACATAGTAATGTGATTAATGCCAACTCGCATGTTCTAAATTAATACTCGTTTACAATAAACACAATAATTGTTAGTGATTCTCGCATGTCACGAGTGCTGTCACGCACGATGTTCACGCGTTGTCGCACGCATTATTTCGCGTGTCATTCGCGCATGGTTTACACGTCGTCGCGTCATTCGCGTGTTTCGCGCGCCGCTTTTGTGTATCACGTGGGTTGCACGGTGTCTGCTCGTGATAATAAATTATTTTTGCTTATAATCACTCATGTTAACAACGTTAATATGTCGGGTCACGTATTTTAAATAATTTATTTAATATTTGCTCGACTAATGTCAATTAGATTAATATTCCTATTTGATTATGTATAGTTTTCGACTTGCGCTTTGATAATAAACATTACCATGGTTAATGTTAACTTAAATACTTTTAATTTATTTAATATTTGTTTAGTGTAAACTGTAAACGTGTCACCTATTTAGTTTTTCTCACCTGTCGCGTATGATGTTCCGCACGCGGTGGCGTGCTGTTTCACGCGTCGTCAGCGTGCTAAGTCACGTGTGGCCGTACATCGTTCACGCTTTGTTTTGCACGTCACACACCTTGTCGTGTATCGCCACATGTCATTCACGTGTGACGCACGCGTCGTTTTACGTGTAGTGCGTATTGCCATTCACGCATGTCATACGTGTCCACGCGTCGTTCTGCACGCCGTCGTGTTGTTTCGTACGTCGTAAATTCGCCTCGCTTAGAATATCTCGCTTTAATTAAATTTCTGGTTTATCTGACAGCTGTTAGTATAGTAGGTTAATCAAAACTAAATATTAGATATAATTTATATTTGATAATATCGAATTAAAGGTTATAGTTATACTTGTTCAGCGTAAACACGATATCTTCTCGACCATAGCTCCGACTGTCGCATTTCTCTTCGTCGTGTGACCATAATAGCACACTCTATTTCGTATTGCGTGTTTTTATTATGTTTTTCTTTGTATGGTGTAATATTCTTATGCATATATATGTTTGTTTGCTTGTGCCCGTTCGTCTTCGATGCGTGTCGCAAATAGATCGTGAGCTTTTCCCGAGCTTCGAGGAATCGACGATCAGGCTTCGACGACCAAGTGATCAAGTTCTTCGAGTTCTACAAAGTTAAAGACCCTGAGCATCTGTTCGGTGAAGGCAAGTGTCCTCTGACCCATTATGTCATATTTACATTATAATTCACTATCCCGCATAACATAATCAACCTAAGGATTGACTAGCTTTCTATTTACCCTGTCCTTAATTACCTTTTGGGTTACTATGGTTAGCTTCATGCTATTGCTTTACTTTAATCAATGAACATGATGTGAACATTTATGATATGATATTGTTATTATGATTATGATGATGATCTTGTGATACTTTAGGGGACTCAGGCCATTTTCCTGAGTACCTCTCCGTAAGGACCTGTTCGGGGAGTGACAACCCGGGATAACAGTGCAACCATGAGGGTGGAATGGGATGCCCTTAGCTGAATAATTAGATGAATCTAGGGGTACAGTTGGCTTTGCCGAAGGGGCGTCAATGGGGGCCGGGGCGTAGTGCTCGCTCTGCCAAGGGGGTGCAGAGGTTCATTCGATTTGGTTTTGTTAGTCACCCACCTTGTGGAGGTGTCCTGTGTTTGTACGACTGACGAAACCTAACGAGTAGCTATGCACCAGGGGAGTCTTTGTAAAGGCTACGTAGTGATACCCTGCTAGGCCACCTAGGTAGTGGTCAATGGGGATTAGCTCTCCCCGGGCAGAAAGGGAATCATGACTCGTGGGTAAAGTGTGTGACCTCTGCAGAGGATTAGAAACTGATATATCAGCCGTGCTCATGGTTATGAGCGGCCTTGGGATCCTCTTTGATTAGAGATATAGATGATCTTCAATGGTTCTATTAATGGTTTTGGTTCGATGATGATAATGATGTTCCTCGATGAGGAAATGGTTCACATGTTGGTTATTGCTAAAACTAGGCTCCCACTAATAATAAATGCCTGACCAACTAAAAGCAACTGCTTGAGGTTAACCCCATATAAAGCTAGTCCACTTCAGCCAAACGGAACATTTTCTGAGTACGTTGAAGTGTACTTACCCTTGCTTTCACAAAACACCAGGTTGCCTTTGGTGCAATATATGCTCAGGTAAAGAAGAAGGCATCAAGGCGGATCTCCAGGAGTCCCAGGACTTCGACGAGTTCGAGGATTAGGCTAGCGACCTCCCCCAGTCAGCTGCCTGTGGTGGGTTAATTTACATTGGCTACGTTTCTATTATGTGCACTTTGATTTATATTATGTAAATGACTCTAGTCTTTAATATTATTACTTACTCTTTATTGTATTATGAGCATTGTGTTATGATGAGTCATTTATGTAATCGCTATGTACATGAATTTCTGATCTTGGCACGTACATGGTTCGTATTCGGTTTACCTTCCAAAACCGGGTGTGACATAAGTGGTATCAAAGCCCTTGCTGACTGTAGGACCGCTGACCTAGAGTAGCATTAGCCATATTAAGGACTTATTGATTGTTACTTCTCCTCATCCTTGATTCTGCTTCAAAATATTAGTCACCTCGACTAATTCTACGTTGTGCTCCTATATGCCTGAGAGCACCTAGAGGGGGGGTGAATAGGTGATCCTGTAAACTTGAAACTTAAGCTACAAAAAACTTGGTTAAGTGTTAGCACAATAATCGCCAAGTGGCTAGAGAGGAGTCTCAACAAAACACAATAACCACAAGAGATCAATCACAGAGTTGGCACGGTGGTTATCCCGTGGTTCGACCATGATCAACGCTTGCCTACTCCACGTTGTGGCGTCCCAACGGACGAGGGTTGCAATCAACCCCTCTCAAGCGGTCCAAAGACCCACTTGAATACCACGGTGTTTTGTGTTTTGCTTTGCTTTTCTTAATCCCGTTTGCGAGGAATCTCCACAACTTGGAGCCTCTCGCCCTTACACTTAAAGTTCACAAAGAAGCATGGAGTAAGGGAGGGATTAGCAACTCACACAAGACACAAAGACCTCAGCAAATACGCACACACACTACCCAGACTTAAGCTCAAAAGACTAGCACACTAGAACGGAGCTTAAATCACTAGAATGTCGAACAAGTGCGCAAGAATGAAGTGTGAGTGATCAAGATTGCTCAAGGAATGCTTGGTGTTATCCTCCATGCGCCTAGGGGTCCCTTTTATAGCCCCAAGGCAGCTAGGAGCCGTTGAGAGAAATCTTGGAAGGCAATTCTTGCCTTCTGCCGACTGGCGCACCGGACAGTCCGGTGCATCACCGGACACTGTCCGGTGCGGATTCCCTTCCTTATTTGGCGAAGCCGACCGTTGGAGTCTGAGAGCCGTTGGCGCACCGGACACTGTCCGGTGCACACCGGACAGTCCGGTGCCTCCTTCTAGCCGTTGGCTCGGCCACGTGTCCCGCGCAGATCGTGCGGCCGACCGTTGGCCCGGTCGACCGTTGCCTCACCGGACACTGTCCGGTGAATTTTAGTTGTACGCCGCCGTTGAAGTCCCGAGAGCAGCCTGTTCGCCAGGCCAGCCTGGCGCACCGGACACTGTCCGGTGCACCACCGAACAGTCCGGTGCACCCAGACTGAGCAGACCTTGGCTGAACAAAGCCATCTCATTTCCAATTGAACTTCTCCTGTTTCCAGCACTTAGACACAATACATTAGTCCATAAAACAATGTACTAAGTCTAGAAACATACCTTTTGACATGTTTTGTACTTTGTCCACCACATTGCATATATCAACACAAAAGCACTTGCGTTGGCACTCAATCACCAAAATACTTAGAAATGGCCCAAGGGCACATTTCCCTTTCAATCTCCCCCTTTTTGGTGATTTATGCCAACACAACATAAAGCAACTAGAACAAGTGTGATATCAATGCAAATGAAAACCAAAAGTTGTTTTGAATCAATTTTGGCATATATGGATCACTCTTTGCCACCACTTGGTTTGTTTTTGCAAATCAAACTCAAATTCCTATCTCTAAGTCAAACCCACTTGTAGAGACATAAGGATAGGTCTTCCAAAGGAAATTGATCAAGGAATTCAACAACTCTCCCTTTTTCCCATAATCAACATTTCTCCCCACAAGAGGCCAACTTTTGACAAAAGAGACAATAAAAGAGTTTTGACAAACCAAAAGCTCTAATCTCCTATTTTCAAAATTTCTCAAGTAGTAGCTGATCCATCTATTGCTTTGGCCATTATTTTCTCCCCCTTTGGCATCAAGCACCAAAACGAGATCAATCTTGGCCCTAAAACCCCATTGCCTCACCAAAATCTTCAAATAAGAACATAAGCAATAAGAGTACATGAGATGAACTTGGAATAAGTTACTCTCTCATCGGAGTGCAGTGGAAGTCTTTCATGGTCCAAGTCCACCTTTTTCCCTTTCAAACCTCCTTTGAGACTAAAACAAGCAAACTCAAGCACACGGTTAGTCTCAAAGGGTCAAGTTGTACCACAGCTCCCCCTAAATATGTGCACACGGAGTGTTTGTACAACTTGAGCACCACAAGTAAGCAACATAATGCATAAGGAACATGATCAAAGGCATAAACACATGTATGCTATAAATCAATCCAAGTTCCGCGAATCCAGGACATTTAGCTCACTACGCAGCCTGCAAAAGGTCTTTTCATCTAAAGGCTTAGTGAAGATATCGGCTAGCTGGTTCTCGGTGCTAACATGAAACACTTCGATATCTCCCTTTTGCTGGTGGTCTCTCAAAAAGTGATGCCGGATGTCAATGTGCTTTGTGCGGCTGTGCTCAACAGGATTTTCTGCTATTCGGATAGCACTCTCATTGTCACATAGGAGTGGGACTTTGCTCAGATTGTAGCCAAAGTCCCAGAGGGTTTGCCTCATCCAAAGTAGTTGCGCGCAACACTGTCCTGCGGCAACGTACTCGGCCTCAGCGATGGATAGGGCAACGGAGGTTTGTTTCTTAGAGTTCCACGACACCAGGGACCTTCCTAAGAATTGGCACGTCCCCGATGTACTCTTCCTATCGACCTTACATCTAGCATAGTCGGAATCTGAGTACCCAACCAAGTCAAAGTTAGACCCCTTTGGATACCAGATCCCGAAGCAAGGCGTAGCGACTAAATATCTAAGAATTCGCTTCACGGCCACTAAGTGACACTCCCTTGGATCGGATTGAAATCTAGCACACATGCATACGCTAAGCATAATATCCGGTCTACTAGCACACAAATAGAGTAAAGACCCTATCATAGACCGGTATGCCTTTTGATCAACAGACTTACCTCCTTTGTTGAGGTCGGGGTGTCCGTCAGTTCCCATCGGAGTCTTTGCGGGCGTCCTTCATCCCAAACCGCTTTAGCAAGTCTTGCGTGTACTTCGTTTGGGAGATGAAAGTGCCGTCCTTGAGTTGCTTCACTTGGAACCCAAGGAAGTAGTTCAACTCGCCCATCATCGACATCTCGAATTTCTGCGTCATCACCCTGCTAAACTCTTCACAAGACTTTTGGTTAGTAGAACCAAATATTATGTCATCGACATAAATTTGGCACATAAAAAGATCACCATCACAAGTCTTAGTGAAAAGAGTTGGATCGGCTTTCCCAACCTTGAAAGCATTAGCAATTAAAAAGTCTCTAAGGCATTCATACCATGCTCTTGGGGCTTGCTTAAGTCCATAGAGCGCCTTAGAGAGCTTACACACGTGGTCAGGGTACCGTTCATCCTCGAAGCCAGGGGGTTGCTCCACGTACACCTCCTCCTTGATCGGCCCGTTGAGGAAAGCGCTCTTCACATCCATTTGGTACAACCTGAAAGAATGGTGAGCGGCATATGCTAGCAAAATACGAATTGATTCTAGCCTAGCCACAGGAGCAAATGTCTCCTCAAAGTCCAAACCTGCGACTTGGGCATAACCTTTTGCCACAAGTCGAGCCTTGTTCCTCGTCACTACCCCGTGCTCGTCCTGTTTGTTGTGGAACACCCATTTGGTTCCCACAACATTTTGTTTGGGACGAGGTACCAGTGTCCAAACTTCATTGCGCTTGAAGTTGTTGAGTTCCTCCTGCATGGCCAACACCCAGTCCGGATCTAGCAAGGCCTCTTCTACCCTGAAAGGCTCAATAGAAGAGACAAAAGAGTAATGTTCACAAAAATTAACTAATCTTGAACGAGTAGTTACTCCCTTGCTAATATCACCCAATATTTGGTCGACGGGATGATCCCTTTGAATCGTCGCTCGAACTTGGATTGGAGGTGCCTGAGGTGCTTCTTCCTCTTCAACTTGAACATCCTGTGCTCCCCCTTGATCATGCGCCTCCACTTGAGGTACCTGTTCGTCATCTTGGGTTGGGGGATGCACCATAATTAAGGAAGAAGGTTGATCTTGCTCCTGTTGTTCCAGTGGCCTCACATCTCCAATCGCCATGGTGCGCATTGCGGCCGTTGGAACGTCTTCTTCATCTACATTATCAAGATCAACAACTTGCTCTCTTGGAGAGCCATTAGTCTCATCAAATACAACATCGCTAGAGATTTCAACCAAACCCGATGATTTGTTGAAGACCCTATACGCCTTTGTATTTGAGTCATAACCTAATAAAAACCCTTCTACAGCTTTGGGAGCAAATTTAGAGGTTCTACCTTTCTTCACAAGAATATAACACTTGCTCCCAAAAACACGAAAATAAGACACATTGGGTTTGTTACCAGTTAGCAGCTCATACGAAGTCTTCTTGAGGAGGCGGTGAAGGTAGACCCTGTTGATGGCATGGCAAGCCGTGTTCACGGCTTCCGACCAAAAACGCTCGGGGGTCTTGAACTCTCCAAGCATAGTCCTCGCCATATCGATGAGCGTCCTGTTCTTCCTCTCTACCACACCATTTTGCTGAGGTGTGTAGGGAGCGGAGAACTCGTGCTTGATCCCCTCCTCCTCAAGGAACTCCTCCACTTGAAGGTTCTTGAACTCGGACCCATTGTCGCTCCTTATCTTCTTTACCTTGAGCTCAAACTCATTTTGAGCTCTCCTGAGGAAGCGCTTGAGGGTCCCTTGGGTTTCAGATTTATCCTGCAAAAAGAATACCCAAGTGAAGCAAGAAAAATCATCAACTATAATAAGACCATACTTACTTCCTCCTATACTTAGATAGGCGACGGGTCCGAAGAGGTCCATATGAAGCATCTCCAAGGGTCTTGATGTGGTCATCACATTTTTGGTGTGATGAGAGCCTCCCACATGTTTCCCTGCTTGACAGGCTGCACAAGGTCTATCTTTTTCGAAATGAACATTAGTTAGACCTATCACGTGTTCTCCCTTTAGAAGCTTGTGAAGGTTCTTCATCCCCACATGTGCTAAGCGGCGATGCCACAGCCAGCCCATGCAAGTCTTAGCAATTAAGCATGCATCTAGGCCGGCCTCTTCTTTTGCAAAATCAACCAAATAAAGTTTGCCGTCTAGTACACCCTTAAAAGCTAGTGAACCATCACATCTTCTAAAGACAGACACATCTACATTTGTAAATAGACAATTATATCCCATTTTGCATAATTGACTAACAGATAACAAATTATATCCAAGCGACTCAACTAAAAACACATTAGAAATAGAGTGCTCAGATGAAATAGCAATTTTACCTAACCCTTTTACCTTGCCTTGGTTCCCATCACCGAATATTATTGAATCTTGGAAATCCTTGTTCTTGACGTAGGAAGAGAACATCCTCTTTTCCCCCGTCATGTGGTTTGTGCATCCGCTGTCGATAATCCAGCTTGAACCCCCGGATGCATAAACCTGCAAGGCAAATTTAGGCTTGGGTCTTAGGCCAACTTTTGTTGGGTCCTACAAGGTTAGTCAAAATTGTCTTAGGGACCCAAATGCAAGATTTATCTCCCTTGCATCTTGCCCCTAATTTCCTAGCAATTACCTTCTTACCCTTTCTACAAATGGTAAATGAAGCATTGCAAGCATGATATATTGTAGAGGGTTCATTAACTTTCTTAGGAATATTAACAACATTTCTCCTAGGCACATTATGAACAACATTTCTCCTACCAACATTTCTATCATGTACATAGGAAGAATTAGAAGCAAACATGGCATGAGAATCAAAAGCATCATATGCATTATAACTCCTATAAGCATTTCTAGATTGTCTCCTATCATGGTACATAAAAGCATGGTTCTTTTTAGCACTACTAGCCATAGGGGCCTTCCCTTTCTCCTTGGTGGAGATGGGGGCCTTATGGCTTGTTAAGTCCTTGGCTTCCCTTTTGAAGCCAAGTCCATCCTTAATTGAGGGGTGTCTACCAATCATGTAGGAATCCCTTGCAAATTTTAGCTTATCAAAATCACTTTTGCTAGTCTTAAGTTGGGCATTAAGACTAGCCAATTCATCATTTAATTTGGAAATTGAAACTAGGTGTTCACTACAAGCATCAATATCAAAATCTTTACACCTAGTGCAAATCATGACATGTTCTACACAAGAGTTAGATTTATTTGCTACTTCTAATTTAGTATTTAAATCATTGTTAATTCTCTTTAAGCTTGATATAGAGTCATGACATGCAGACAATTCACTAGAAAGTATTTCAATTCGTTTAACTTCTAGAGCAAGTGAATTTTGTGCACTAACAAATTTATCATGCTCTTCATATAAAAGGTCCTCTTGTTTCTCTAAGAGTCTATCTTTCTCATTCAAGGCATCAATCAATTCATTTATTTTATCAATTTTATTTCTATCCAATCCCTTGAACAAGCTAGAGTAATCTATTTCCTCATCGCTAGACTCATCATCACTAGAAGAATCATAAGTAGTACTGTCTCTAGTACATACCTTCTTCTCCTTTGCCATGAGGCATGTGTGACGCTCGTTGGGGAAGAGGGATGACTTGTTGAAGGCGGTGGCTGCGAGTCCTTCATTGTCGGAGTCGGAGGAGGAGCAATCCGAATCCCACTCCTTTCCTAGATGTGCCTCACCTTTGGCCTTCTTGTAATTTTTCTTCTTTTCCCTCTTGCTCCCGTGTTTCTGGTCACTTTCATTATCGGGACAGTTAGCAATAAAATGACCAATCTTACCTCATTTGAAGCATGAGCGCTTCCCCTTGGCTTTGGTCTTGCTTGGCTGTCCCTTGCGACCCTTAAGCGCCGTCTTAAAGTGCTTGATGATGAGGGCCATCTCTTCATCATTGAGTCCTGCCGCTTCAACTTGTGCCACCTTGCTAGGTAAGGCCTCCTTGCTTCTCGTTGCCTTGAGAGCAACGGGTTGAGGCTCATAGATTGGACCATTCAGTGCGTCGTCCACGTACCTCGCCTCTTTGATCATCATTCGCCCGCTTACGAATTTTCCAAGGACTTCTTCGGGCGACATTTTGGTGTACCTGGGATTCTCACGAATATTATTCACCAAATGTGGATCAAGAACGGTAAAGGACCTTAGCATTAGGCGGACGACGTCGTGGTCCGTCCATCGCGTGCTTCCGTAGCTCCTTATTTTGTTGATAAGGGTCTTGAGCCGGTTGTATGTTTGGGTTGGCTCCTCGCCCCTTATCATCGCAAATCTTCCGAGCTCGCCTTCTACCAACTCCATCTTGGTGAGCAAGGTGACGTCATTCCCCTCATGAGAGATCTTGAGGGTGTCCCAGATTTGCTTGGCATTGTCTAAGCCGCTCACTTTATGGTACTCGTCCCTGCACAAGGAGGCTAACAACACAGTAGTAGCTTGTGCATTTCTATGAATCTGTTCATTAATAAAAATAGGACTATCCGAGCTATCAAACTTCATTCCACTTTCCACAATCTCCCATATGCTCGGATGGAGAGAGAACAGGTGACTACGCATTTTGTGGCTCCAAAATCCGTAGTCCTCTCTATCAAAGTGAGGAGGTTTGCCAAGTGGAATGGAGAGCAAATGAGTATTTGTACTTTGTGGAATACGAGAGTAGTCAAAAGAAAAGTTCGAATTAACCGGTTTCCTTCTCTCGTAGTCGTTGTGGTCGTCGTCCTTTTGGGAAGAAGTAGACTCATCGCTGTCGTCGTAGTAGACGATCTCCTTGATGCGTCTCGTCTTCTTCTTCTTTCCATCTTTGCGTCTGTGGCCCGAGCCCGAGTCGGTAGGCTTGTCATCCTTAGGCTCGTTGATGAAGGACTCCTCCTTATCGTTGATCACGATTCCCTTCCCCTTAGGATCCATCTCTTTGGGCGATTAGTCCCTTTGTGAAGAGAACGGCTCTGATACCAATTGAGAGCACCTAGAGGGGGGGTGAATAGGTGATCCTGTAAACTTGAAACTTAAGCCACAAAAACATGGTTAAGTGTTAGCACAATAATCGCCAAGTGGCTAGAGAGGAGTCTCAACAAAACACAATAACCACAAGAGATCAATCACAGAGTTGGCACGGTGGTTATCCCGTGGTTCGGTCAAGACCAACGCTTGCCTACTCCACGTTGTGGCGTCCCAACGGACGAGGGTTGCAATCAACCCCTCTCAAGCGGTCCAAAGATCCACTTGAATACCACGGTGTTTTGCTTTGCTTTTCTTAATCCCGTTTGCGAGGAATCTCCACAACTTGGAGCCTCTCGCCCTTACACTTAAAGTTCACAAAGAAGCATGGAGTAAGGGAGGGATTAGCAACTCACACAAGACACAAAGACCTCAGCAAATACGCACACACACTACCCAGACTTAAGCTCAAAAGACTAGCACACTAGAACGGAGCTTAAATCACTAGAATGTCGAACAAGTGCGCAAGAATGAAGTGTGAGTGATCAAGATTGCTCAAGGAATGCTTGGTGTTATCCTCCATGCGCCTAGGGGTCCCTTTTATAGCCCCAAGGCAACTAGGAGCCGTTGAGAGAAATCTTGGAAGGCAATTCTTGCCTTCTGCCGACTGGCGCACCGGACAGTCCGGTGCACCACCGGACACTGTCCGGTGCGGATTCCCTTCCTTATTTGGCGAAACCGACCGTTGGAGTCTGAGAGCCGTTGGCGCACCGGACACTATCCGGTGCACACCGGACAGTCCGGTGCCTCCTTCTAGCCGTTGGCTCGGCCACGTGTCCCGCACAGATCGCGCGGCCGACCGTTGGCCCGGTCGACCGTTGGCTCACCGGACACTGTCCGGTGCACACCGGACAGTCCGGTGAATTTTAGCCGTATGCCGCCGTTGAAGTCCCGAGAGCAGCCTGTTCGCCAGGCCAGCCTGGCGCACCAGACACTGTCCGGTGCACCACCGGACAGTCCGGTGCACCCAGACTGAGCAGACCTTGGCTGAACAAAGCCATCTCATTTCCAATTGAACTTCTCCTGTTTCCAGCACTTAGACACAATACATTAGTCCATAAAACAATGTACTAAGTCTAGAAACATACCTTTTGACATGTTTTGTACTTTGTCCACCACATTGCATATATCAACACAAAAGCACTTGCGTTGGCACTCAATCACCAAAATACTTAGAAATGGCCCAAGGGCACATTTCCCTTTCAATGCCCCCTTGCCAAAAGTATTTTATTCTAGTATGGTCCATACTTCTCTCAATCTATTAGATCTGATCTCACTCTTGTGCTTGCGACATCTTTGTAAATACCCCTGACCATAACCTTCTTGTCTTTTTGGGATTCTTTCCTCTTTCGTCATTAAATTGCTACCATCTGGCGAACTCTAGTCCTTTGGTATTGACATGCTTGTATCCCTTTAATACTCTTGTTTCAAATACTTGCCTCTAAATTTCTACTGCCTACTTAGACATTTCAGTTTATATGTCCATGACATTCCTATCTTTTGAGACCCTTTCCCATTCTGTTGTTAAGTCGTTATCTTTCGGCAATTTCTATTCCCTTGGTCTTGTTATGCTCCTGTCGGCGTTTCGACCCCGTGGGGTCCCTGGACCGACGAGTAAATTGTCGTCGCGTGTCCCAGCCCAGATGGGTCAGCGCGAGGCAGAGCATGAAGGGGGGTAGAAGAGAGGGAGAAAAGGGGAAAACCGGCGGCCTCCGTGTTGTCCCGCGCCCAGGTCGGGTGCGCTTGCAGTAGGGGGTTATAAGCGTCGTGTGGGGGGAGAGCGAGGGACTCTACGCGACGTCCCGTCCTCCCGCGCGGCCAACCTCCCCGTAAGAGAGCCCTGGACCTTCCTTTTATAGGCGTAAGGAGAGGGTCCAGGTGTACAATGGGGGGTGTAGCAGTGTGCTATCGTGTCTAGCAGAGAGGAGCTAGCACCCTAAGTACATGCCGTCGTGGCAGCCAGAGAGGTTTTGGCACCCTGTTCATGTGATGTCGTGGCCGTCGGAGGAGCATTGGAGCCTTGCGGAAGGACAGCTGTCGGGGCTGTCGAGTCCTTGCTGACGTCTCTTTGCTTCCGTAAGGGGCTGAGAGCTATCGTCATCATGGAGCACGTGGGGCGCCATCATTATCTGTTTTTCGGGGCGAGCCAGATGGGACGCCGGTCCTGTTACCCATAGCCTGAGCCAGCTAGGGATAGGGTAATGATGGCCCCCCTATGACGTGGTCGGTCCAAACCCTAGGTCGGGCGAGGCGGAGGCTCCTCTGAGGTCGGAGTCGAGTCGGTCTTCCGAGGTCGAGGTAGTGTCCGAGCCCCGGGTCAGGCGAGGCGGAGTTCGTCGTCTTCCAGGGCCGAGCCTGAGTCCGAGCCCTGGGGTCGGGCGAGGCAGAGTTTGTCGTCTTCCGGGGCCGAGCCAGAGTCCGAGCCCTGGGGTCGGTCGAGGCGGAGTTCGTCGTCTTCCGGGGCCGAGCCCGAGTCCGAGCCCTAGGGTCGGGCGAGGCGGAGTTCGTCGTCTTCCGGGGCCAAGCCCGAGTCCGAGCCCTGGGGTCGGGCGAAGTGGAGTTCGTCGTCTTCCGGGGCCGAGCCCGAGTCCGAGCCCTGGGGTCGGGCGAGGCGGAGTTCGTCGTCTTCCGGGGCCGAGCCTGAGTCCAAGCCCTAGGGTCGGGCGAGGCGGAGCTCGTCGTCTTCCGGGGCCGAGCCCGAGTCTGAGCCCTGGGGTCGGGCGAAGCGGAGTTCGTCGTCTTCCAGGGCCGAGCCTGAGTCTGAGCCCTGGGGTCAGGCGAGGCGGAGTTTCCTATGGCGCCCGAGGCCGGACTTGGCTGCTGTCAGCCTCACTCTGTCGAGTGGCACAGCAGTCGGAGCGACGCAGGCGACGCTGTCTTCTTGTCAGGCCAGTCAGTGGAGCGGCGAAGTTACTGCGGTCACTTTCGGCTCTGTCGACTGAAGGGCGCGTGACAGGATAAGATGTCAGGCCATCCTTGCATTAAATGCTCCTGCGATTCAGTCGGTTGGTGTGGCGATCTGGCCAAGATTGCTTCTTGGCGAAGACTGGGCCTCGGGCGAGCCGAAGGTGTGTACGTCGCTTGAGGGGGTCCTTGGGCGAGACGTGAATCTTTCGGGGTCGGCTGCCCTTGCCCGAGGCTGGGCTCGGGTGAGGCAAGGTCATGTCCCTTGAGTGGACCGAGCCTTGGCTTAATCGCACCCATCAGGCCTTTGCAGCTTAGTGCTGATGGGGGTTACCAGTTGAGATTAGGAGACTTGGGGGTACCCCTAATTATGGTCCCCGACAGTAGCCCCCGAGCCTCAAAGGGAGTGTTGATACTCGCTTGGAGGCTTTTGTCGCACTTTTTTGCAAGGGGACCGGCCTTCCTCGGTTGCCTTTTGTTCTGGTGGGTGCATGCGAGCGCACCCGCTGGGTGTAGCTCCCGAGGCCTCGGAGGAGTAGTTTGACTCCTTCGAGGTCTTAGTACGTTTTGTAATGCTTCGGCCGGTCTAGCTGCTCCCTCATGCGAACTGGCCGTAGCCCGGGTGAACAGTCAAGTCCCAAGTTCTCGGGCTGGTATGTTGACGCTGTCAACGGTTTGGCTGGAGCCGGTTTTGCGAGAGCAGCCCCCGAGCCTCCGCATAGAGCGAGAGGACGGTCAGGGACAGACTCGGCTTTTTACATACGCCCCTGCGTCGCCTTTCCGCAAGGAGGAGGGGGGGAAAGCGCCATGTTGCCCTCGGAGGGCGCCGAACATGGTGTCTCCAGTGAGTTGCTAATGGGTAATCCGAGCGGACGCCCGTGCCCCATTTGTTAGGGGTCAGCTAGTGGCCCAGAGGCGCGCTCCAAAAGTACCTGCGGGTGACTTGCCGGACCCGGTCCCCTTTTGACGGGGTCCGAGGGCTCGATGCCTCCCTCTGGTGGGATTCCATTACAAAATCGTTCCCGTTGGTCTCGGAAATGTCCTAGGGTACCTCAGGAGCGCAGCCCGAGCCTTGGTTATGTATCGAACATACCCAGGGTCATCCCTCGCTCTACGTCTGAGGCGGCTGCCGAACCCTTCGGGGGCCAGCCTTCGAACCCCTAATCAGTAGTGGGCGAGGAGCCCGAGTGGCCTGAGGCGGCCGTTGAACCCTTTCGAGGGGCTGGCCTTCGAACCTCTGACCAGTAGTCGGCGCGGAGCCCGAGCGCTCTGAGGCGGCTGTTGAACCCTTCCGAGGGGCCAGCTTTTGAACCTCTGATCAGTAGGGGGCTCGGGGCCCGCTTCCTTCGCGGAGAAGGATCCCTTTCGGAGTATCCCCTTTTCCGACCCCTGAGGCAAGAGAGAGAAAGAGGAAATGAAAAGGATACGAAATCGAATGACGTGGCACACCTTTTTTGACGCGGTCATTATGGCGGAGGTGAAGCGTCGCCTGCTTCGCGTGCCAAAGGTGCCGCCTGCCCTGTCGCAGAGTTAATGCGACGGGACGAGTGCTTCACGGGGCGGCCGTTGCACATGCGCGAGCCGTTCGAGGAACAGAACGCGGACGTGTCGTCTTCCATCGTGGGAGAAGGTCCTTTCGCTATCCTAAGAGGGGACGTGAGCTTGCTGACGACTCGACTGCCGCTTCCGCCCGCCTGCCACCACCATTACTGCCGACCCATTTCTGGCCGCCGGTTATATGATGTGTGGGCCTGGGCCTCCATGCTGGATGCGTCGAAGTCGAAAGGGTGCGTCCCCGTAGGTGCGGTTGCACGCCGCCTGCATGGTGGCCCGCCCTTTCACCCGCTGGCCTGGGTGAATGTGGAGGAGTGCTCGTAACCGCTAGGCAGTTGCGTGCACCGTGGGCGGCGGTTTGGCCCTATCTGCCCTACGCCAGCTTGCATGACATGCAGGGCCTAGCCCCCGTGTCGTAGGGGGAGGACCTTGGAGCATATTGGAGAAGACTCAGCCCGCGACGGCTGAGGACGCAAGTGGGGAGAGTTGCCTTTAAAAGGAGGGTGACCCCCTCGAAAGGCAACCATGTCTTCGCGCTCTCCTCATGCGTTGTGTCTTTCCACATGCCGAGGCCCAAACATACTGTTGTTGTGTTGTAAAGCTGCGTCTTTTTTTTCTCTGTTTCGAGTATCAAGACTTGTTCGTCGGTAACAGAATTGTTTGTTCGAGCGAGAGTTGCTTTTCACGGAAGGTGATGAGTGAGGTATCCGTATCCCGGAGGCGTAGGAGTCCCTCGGCTCGTTCAGTCTTGCCGCTTACGTGTACTCTTACTCGTCTGTAGGATTATGCTAACGATGTAGTCGAGAAGACCCGAAAAACCGTTTCGGCAGAAAGGTCTCGAGCATTAAGACTTGTTCGATCGGCGGAATCGCTTATCCGATCGTGAGTTACTTATCATAGAAGGTGATGAGTGAGGTATCCGTATCCCGGAGGCATAGGAGTCCCTCGGCTCGGTCAGCCTTGGCTGCTTACGTGTACTCCGTCATTTTCAGGACCCCACTTTTGAAGTAGTCAAAAAGCACGAAAGACATTCTGGTAGAAAGACTTTTTCCAAGGAAAATTTTGACGCAGAGGGGGTTCCCCCCTTCTAGCCCCCGAGGGAGGGTCAGGCTTTGCCGAGGCAAGGCTGACCCTTCCTTGATGGTTAGACTTTGAACGTGAACGAGGTGTACGAACGACTAGAAAGCATCTTAAGGGTAGAAGCGACGTAGCTGTCGGATGTTCCAAGCGTTGCTGTAGACCTTGCCTCGACTGTTGGCCAGCTTGTATGTCCTGGGCTTCAGAACCTTGGCAATGACGAACGGCCCTTCCCAGGGAGGCGTGAGCTTGTGCCGCCCTCGGGCGTCTTGTCGCAGCCGAAGCACCAGGTCGCCCGCTTGGAGGTCTCGGGACCGAACCCCTCGGGCGTGGTAGCGTCGCAGGGACTGCTGGTACCGCGCCGAGTGTAGTAAGGCCATGTCCCGAGCCTCTTCGAGCTGGTGCAGTGAGTCTTCTTTGTCGGTCTGGTTTCTTCGGTCGTCGTACGCCCTCGTCCTCGGGGAACCGTATTCTAAGTCCGTGGGCAAGACAGCCTTGGCCCCATAGACTAGAAAGAACGGTGTGAAGCCCATGGCTCGGCTTGGCGTTGTCCTCAGACTCCAGACCACCGAGGGGAGTTCCTTCATCCATCGCCTGGCGAATTTGTGGAGGTTGTTGTAGATCCTCGGCTTGAGTCCTTGCAGAATCATGCCGTTGGCACGTTCCACCTGCCCATTCGTCATGGGGTGAGCCACGGCGGCCCAGTCCACCCGGATGTGGTGATCCTCGCAGAAGTCTAGAAACTTTCTACCGGTGAATTGGGTGCCGTTGTCGGTGATGATGGAGTTCGGGACCCCAAAGCGATGGATGATGTTGGTGAAGAATGCCACCGCCTGTTCGGACCTGATGTTGTTCAGGGGACGGACCTCGATCCACTTGGAGAATTTGTCGATGGCGACCAGCAGGTGCGCGTAGCCCCCGGGTGCCTTCTGCAAGGGACCGACGAGGTCCAGTCCCCACACAGCAAACGGCCAGGTGATGGGTATTGTCTGCAGAGCCTGAGCGGGTAGGTGGGTCTGCCTTGCGTGGAATTGACACCCTTGGCAGGCGCGGACAATCCTAGTGGCGTCGGCCACCGCGGTCGGCCAGTAGAAACCTTGTCGAAAGGCGTTTCCAACAAGGGCTCGGGGCGCTGCGTGATGACCACAAGCCCCCGAGTGTATTTCTTGTAAGAGCTCCTGGCCTTCGGCGATGGATATGCACCGCTGGAGGATGCTGGATGGGCTGCGGTGGTAGAGCTCCTTTCCATCACCCAGTAAGACGAACGACTTAGCGTGTCGCGCCAGTCGCCGAGCCTCGGCTCGGTCGAGGGGCAGCTCTCCTTGGTGGAGATATTGCAGGTACGGGGTCTGCCAGTTTCGATTAGGCTGGACCCCACTCCGCCCTTCTTCGACGCGCAGTGCCTCACCCTCGGGGGCCTAGGGTGCCTTGGGCCGAGCCGAGGGCGCCTCGAGCTGTGCCGAGGGTGCCTCGGGCTGGGCCGAGGCCTTCTCGGGCTCGGGCGTGTCGTCGATCTTGACTGAGGGTTGATGTAGGTCTCAGGAGAAGACGTTCGGGGGAACCGTTGTCCGCCCCGAGGCTATCTTAGCCAGCTCGTTCGCAGTCTCATTGTGTCGTCGGGCGATGTGGTTGAGCTCGAGCCTGTAGAACTTGTCCTCCAGGCGCCGAACCTCATCGCAGTAGGCTTCCATCTTCGGGTCGCGGCAGTGGGAGTTCTTCATAACTTGGTCGATGACGAGCTGCGAGTCGTCGCGAGCGTCGAGGCATCAGACCCCTAGCTCAATGGCGATGCGCAACCCGTTGACCAGTGCTTCGTACTCAGCCACGTTGTTGGACGCCGGGAAATGGAGGCGTAGTATGTAGCGTAGGTGTTTCCTGAGGGGCGAGATGAAGAGCAGGCCCGCGCCTGCCCCTGTTTTCATCAGTGACCCATCGAAAAACATGGTCCAGAGTTCCGGCTGGATCAGAGCCACCGGGAGCTGGGTGTCGACCCATTCAGCCACAAAGTCCGCCAAGAATTGGGACTTGATGGCCTTCCGAGGGGCGAACGAGATCGTCTTGCCCATGATTTCCACCGCCCACTTTGCAATCCTACCCGAGGCCTCTCGGCACTGGATGATCTCCCCCAGGGGGAAGGATGACACCACAGTCACCGGATGAGACTCGAAGTAGTGTCGCAACTTCCGCCGCGTCAGGATCACCGCGTACAACAGCTTCTGATTTTGCGGGTAGTGGATTTTGGTCTCAGATAGTACCTCACTGATGAAGTAAACCGGCCTCTGGATGGGCAATGCATGCCCTTCTTCTTGTCTCTCAACCACGATCGCGGCGCTGACCACTTGAGTGGTAGCGGCGACGTAGATCAAGAGGGCTTCTTCGGCGGCGGGGGGCACCAAGATGGGCGCGTTCGTAAGGAATGCCTTCAGGTTCCCAAGGGCTTCCTCAGCCTCAGAGGTCCAAGTGAAGCACTCAGTCTTTCTTAAGAGGCGGTACAGAGGTAGGCCTCTTTCGCCGAGGTGCGAGATGAAACGGCTCAGAGCCGCGAGGCATCCCATGACCCTCTGTACGCCTTTCAAGTCCTTGATGGGCCCCATGTTGGTGATGGCCGCGATTTTCTCCGGGTTGGCCTCGATGCCCCGCTCAGAGACGATGAACCCCAAGAGCATGCCTCGGGGGACTCCGAAGACACACTTCTCAGGATTGAGTTTTACGCCCTTTACCTTGAGACACCAGAATGTCGTTTCAAGGTCGGAAAGGAGGTCGGAGGCTTTCCTCGTCTTGACTACGATGTCATTGACATAAGCCTCGACCGTTCGACCAATGTGTTCGCCGAACATGTGGTTCATGCACCTTTGGTACGTCGCACCCGCATTCCTCAAACCAAATGGCATAGTAACATAGCAGTACATGCCAAAAGGTGTGATGAAAGAAGTCGTGAGCTGGTCGGACTCTTTCATCCTGATTTGGTGATACCCTGAGTAGGCATCGAGGAAAGACTGGGTTTCGCATCCCACAGTGGAATCCATGATTTGATCGATGCGAGGCAGAGGATAGGGAACTTTTGGGCATGCTTTGTTTAGACCAGTGTAGTCTACACACATCCGCCATTTCCCTCCTTTCTTTCTCACAAGCACGGGGTTGGAAAGCCATTCGGGATGGAATACCTCTTTGATGAACCCTGCGGGCATCACCTTGTGGATCTCCTCGCCTATGGCTCTGCGCTTTTCTTCGTCGAATCGACGCAGAGGTTGCTTCACGGGTCGGGCTCCAGCTCGGATATCCAGCGAGTGCTCGGCGACATCCCTCGATATGCCAGGCATGTCCGAGGGACTCCACGCGAAAACTTTGGCGTTTGTGCGGAGAAAGTCGACGAGCACTGCTTCCTATTTGGGGTCGAGCTTGGAGCCGATCTGGATCTGCTTGGAGGCGTCGTTGCTGGGGTCGAGAGGGACGGACTTAACCATCTCCGCTGGCTCAAAGTTGCCGGCATGGTGCTTCACGTCTGGCGCCTCCTTGGGGAGGCTCTCCAGGTCGGCGATGAGGGCCTAAGATTCGGCGAGGGCCTCGGCATACTCCACGCACTCTATGTCGCATTCGTACGCATGTCAGTACGTGGGGCCGACGGTGATGACCCCGTTGGGGCCCGGCATCTTGAGCTTGAGGTAGGTGTAGTTGGGGACGTCCATGAACTTGGCGTAGCATGGCCTCCCCAATACCGCGTGGTAGGTTCCTCGGAACCCGACCACTTCGAACGTGAGGGTTTCCCTTCTAAAGTTGGAGGGAGTCCCGAAGCAGAAGGGCAGATCGAGTCGTCCGATGGGTTGGACACGTTTCCTGGGGATGATCCCGTGAAAATGCGCCGCACCGGCCTAGACTGAGGACAGATCGATCTGTAGGAGCTCGAGGGTCTCGGCGTAAATGATGTTGAGGCTGCTGCCTCCGTCCATGAGGACCTTGGTGAGCCTGACGTTGCCGATGACGGGGTCGACAACGAGCGGATATTTCCCCTGGCTCGGCACGCGGTCGGGGTGATCGCCCTGGTCGAAGGTGTTGGGCTTGTCGAACCAGTCTAGGTAGACTGGCGCCACCACCTTTACTGAGCAGACCTCCCGACGCTCTTGCTTGCGGTGCCAAGCCGAGGCGTTCGCCACTGGCCCACCGTAGATCATGAAGCAGTTGCGGACCTCGGGGAACTCCTCTACCTGGTGATCCTCCTTCTTATCGTCGTGGGCGGCCCTGCCACCCTCCGCAGGTGGCCCGGCCCTGTGAAAGTGACGCCGAAGCATGGCGCATTCCTCAAGGGTGTGCTTTACAGGTCCCTGATGATAGGGGCACGGCTCCTTGAGCATCTTGTCGAATAGATTGGCACCTCCGGGAGGTTTCCGAGGGTTCTTGTACTCAGCGGCGGCGACAAGGTCCGCGTCGGTGGCGTCGCGTTTCGCTTGCGACTTCTTCTTGCCTTTCTTCTTGGTGCCGCGCTGAGCGGACGCCTCGGGAACATCTTCCGGCTGGCGGCCCTGGGGCTACTTGTCCTTCCGGAAGATGGCCTCAACCGCCTCCTGGCCAGAAGCGAACTTGGTGGCGATGTCCATCAGCTCGCTCGCCCTGGTGGGGGTCTTGCGACCCAGCTTGCTCACCAGGTCGCGGCAGGTGGTGCCTGTGAGGAACGCGCCGATGACATCTGAGTCGGTGACGTTGGACAGCTCGGTGCGCTGCTTTGAGAATCGCTGGATGTAGTCTTGGAGAGACTCTCCCGGCTGCTGGCGGCAGCTTCGGAGATCCCAGGAGTTCCCAGGGCACACATACGTGCCCTGGAAATTACCGGCGAAGGCTTGGGCCAGGTCGTCCCAGTTGGAGATCTGCCCCGGAGGCAGATGCTCCAGCCAGGCCCGAGCGGAGTCGGAGAGGAACAGGGGGAGGTTGCGAATGACGAGGTTGTCATCGTCCGTTCCACCCAGTTGGCAGGCCAGCCGATAGTCCGCGAGCCACAGTTCCGGCCTTGTCTCCCCCGAGTACTTCGTGATGGTAGTCGGGGTTCAGAACCGGGTCAGGAACGGCGCCCGTCGTATGGCTCGGCTGAAAGCCTGCGGGCCGGGTGGTTCGGGCGAGGGGCTCCGATCCTCCCCGCTGTCGTAGCGTCCCCCACGCCTGGGGTGGTAGCCTCGGCGCATCCTCTCGTCGAGGCGGGCTCGATGGTTGCGGTGGTGGTGCTCGTTGCCGAGGCGTCCCGGGGCTGCAGGCGCTGTGTTGCGCGTGCGCCCAGTGTGGACTGAGGCTTCCCGCACGAATCGGGAAGTCACGGCGCGGTGCTCCGAGGGGTATCCCTGCCTTCGGGAGGCAGAGCTCTCGGCCCGTCGGACCGTGGCATCCTTCAGGAGATTCTTGAGCTCTCCCCGGATCCGCCGCCCTTTGGTGGTTGATGGTTCCGGCATTGCGCGGAGAAGTATCGCTGCCGCAGCCAGGTTCTGGCCGACTCCACTGGAAGCCAGTGGTGGCCTTGCCCTGACGTCGTCGGCGATGCGGAGCTGGATGCCCTGGGGTAGATGACGCGCTTCTCCGGCCGGAGATTGGTCTACCCATTCTTGTCCGATGTTCCGGCGGAGCGGCTCAAGTGTTCCTGCCCCCTCGTCGAGCCTGGCCTTCATCTCGCAGATTTGCTCGAGCTGTGCGTCCTGACCCCCCGTAGGGACTGGGACCACAGCTAGCTCCCGAAGGATGTCAACGCGAGGCGCAGGCCTAGGGGGATCACTGTTTTCCGGTATACCAAGATGGTTGCCTTCGTCGGGACCCCCTAGATCGACGTGGAAACATTCACGACTTGGGCCGCTGTCTCCGTCACCAAAGCTGTGGCTACCGTCGGAACAATCGGAAAGGCAGTAGTCGCATGCGGTCATGAAGTCCTACATGGCACTGGGGTTACCGAGCCCGGAGAAATCCCAACCAAAGTCGGGCTCGTCATCTTCCTCGGAACCCGAGGGTCCGTAGGTCGAGACGGCCGTCAGCTAGTCCCAGGGTGACCGCATATGATACCCCGGAGGGTTGGTGCATGCCTCTATGAAGGCTTCCACCAAAGCGGGGTCGCTTGGTGGGTTGAGGCCGAATCCAAAAGGCATGAGATGGGAGTCGGTTGGTACCTCTTGGTCGACAGGTGGTGACGTTGTCACGTCAGGGGCAGACTGCACCGTCGTCTCAGGTACGAGGGTGACGCCTAGTAAGTCCTTCGCGAGCGTGCTGGCGTCGTCCGTCCACTTGGAGTTGGCATGTTGCGGGGACATTTTCTGAGTACGTTGATGTGTACTTACCCTTGCTTTCACGAAACACCAGGTTGCGTTTGGTGCAATCTATGCTCAGGTAAAGAAGAAGGCATCAAGGCGAATCTCCAGGAGTTCTAGGACTTCGACGAGTTCGAGGATTAGGCTAGCGACCTCCCCCAATCAGCTGCCTGTGGTGGGTTAATTTACGTTGGCTACGTTTCTATTATGTGCACTTTGATTTATATTATGTAAATGACTCTAGTCTTTAATATTATTACTTACTCTTTATTGTATTATGAGCATTGTGCTATGATGAGTCATTTATGTAATCGTTGTGTACATGAATTTCTGATCCTGGCACATACATGGTTTGCATTCGGTTTACCTTCCAAAACCCGGGTGTGACAAGATGCCCCTACGTTATCCTCGTATGTCAAAGCATGCTCCATTACTTTCCATTCCCTTAGGCAAACCACCATATTTTGATGGTGAAGATTATTGTATGTGGAGTGATAAAATGAGGCACCATCTAACCTCACTCCACGAAAGCATATGAGACATTGTTGAATTTGGAGCACAGGTACCAAAGATGGGGGACAAGGACTATGACTCGGACGAGGCCGCCCAAATTAGGCAATTTAACTCCTAAGCCACGTCTATACTCCTCGCCTCCTTATGTCGAGAGGAGTATAACAAGGTGCAATGGTTAAAGAACGCCAAAGAGATTTGGGACGTCCTCAAAACCATGCACGAAGGGGACAAGGTGACCAAGATCACCAAGCACGAAATGATCGAGGGAGAACTTGGTCGATTCGTCCTCAACGAAGGAGAAGAGCCACAAGCCATGTACAACCGGCTCAAGACCATGGTGAACCAAATGCGCAACCTCGCGAGCACCAAATGGGATGACCATGAGATGGTCAAGGTTATTCTTAGATCCCTCGTATTTTGCAATCCTACTCAAGTTCAATTAATACGTGGGGATCCTAGATATAAACTAATGTCTCCCGAGAAGGTTATTGGCAAGTTTGTGAGCTTTGAACTAATGATCGAAGACTCCAAACACATTATCAACTTGGAGCAAGGCACCACCTCCACACCCGAGGTGCAACCCGTTGCATTCAAAGCAACGGAAGAAGAGAAGGAGGAGTCTACATCAAGTAGGCTTCCAATCAATGCCTCCAAGCTCGACAACGAGGAAATGGCGCTCATCATCAAGAGCTTCCGCCAAATCCTCAAGCAAAGGAGGGGGAAGGACTACAAGTCTCACACTCCCGCTCCATGAGGGTGTGCTACCGGTGTGGTAAGTCCGGTCAATTTATTGCTAAATGTCCAATTTCTAGTGAAAGTGACAGGGACGAAGACAAGAAGGAGAAGAAGAAGGAGAAGAAGAGATACTACAAGAAGAAGGGTGGCGATGCGCACATGTGTCGAGAATGGGACTCCGATGAGAGTTCCACCAACTCCTCCGACGACGAGGACGCTGTCAACATCGTCGTCAACAAGGGACTCCTCTTTCCCAACATCAGCCACAAGTGTCTCATGGCTAAGGACGACAAAAAGAAGAATGTACACTCTAGAGCCACCCCCAAATATACAACATCTAGTGATGAGGGTAGCTCTAGCGATAATGAAGATGATTTACTTGCTCTTTTTGCCAACCTTAACATGGAACAAAAGAAAAAATTAAATGAACTAATTGAGACCATTAACGGAAATGATGATCTCTTGGAAAGCCAAGAGGACTTCCTCGTTAAAGAAAACAAAAAATTTGTTAAACTGAAAAATGCTTATGCTCTTGAAGTAGAGAAGAATGAAAATTTGTCTAAGGAGCTTAGCACATGTCATGATTCAATTTCTTGTCTTAGAATTGAGAATGATGATTTAGTTTATAAGATTGAAGAATTGAATGTTTGCAATAATTTGATTTCCTGTCTTAGAGATGAGAATGCTAGATTAAAATCTAAGATAGAAGAATTAAATGTTTGCAAACCATCTACATCTACTGTTGAGCATGTATCCATTTGCACTAGATGTAGAGATGTTAATATTGAAGCTATTGATGATCAACTTGCCATAATTAAACAACAAAATGATCACATAGCTAAATTAACTGCTAAAATTGCCAAGCATGAACTTGAAAGTGAAAATTTTAAATTTGCTAGAAGCATGCTCTATAATGGGAGATGTCTTGGCATTAAGGATGGCATTGGTTTCCAACAGGGGAGCAATGTCAAGCTTAATGCCCGGCAAAGCTCCCATGGTTCAAGATAGTGAAGGTTACATTTTATATCCTGCAAACTATCCTAAGCACAAAATCAAGAAAATTCAGGCTAGGAAACCTCATACTATTTCTCACCATGCTTTTATGTATAAAATGAGGCTTCTAGTTTTAGGCATACCACTCATGTTAAAATGCCTAAGAAGGAAATTCCTACTGCATCAAATGAGCACAATGTTTCATTTAAAACTTTTGATGCTTCTTATGTGCTAACTAACAAATCAGACAAAGTAGTTGCCAAATATATTGGGGGCAAACACAAGATCTCCAAGACTCGTGTTTGGGTACCCAAGGTGCTTGTTTCTAACGTCAAAGGACCCAAGACTGTTTGGGTACCTAAGAACAAGGCCTAAATTGTTTTGCAGGTTTATGCATACGGTGGCTCAAGTTGGATAATTGATAGCGGATGCACAAACCACATGACTGGGGAGAAGAGAATGTTCTCCTCCTATGAGAAAAATGAAGATGCCCAACGAGCTATCACATTCGAGGATGGAAATAAAGGTTTGGTCAAAGGTTTGGGTAAAATTGCTATATCACCTGACCATTCTATTTCCAATGTTTTTCTCATAGATTCTTTAGATTACAATTTGCTTTATGTTTCTCAATTATGTAAAATGGGCTACAACTGTCTTTTTATTGATATAGGTGTTACTGTCTTTACAAGAAGTGATGATTCAGTAGCATTTAAGGGAGTGTTAGATGGTCAGCTATATTTAGTTGATTTTAGTGATAACAAAGCTGAACTAGACACTTGCTTAATTGCTAAGACTAATATGAGTTGGCTCTGACATCGTCGACTTGCCCATGTTGGAATAAAGAATCTTCACAAGCTTCTAAAGCGAGAGCACATTTTAGGACTAACAAATGTTCATTTTGAGAAAGACAGGATTTGTAGCGCATGCCAAGCAGGGAAGCAAGTTGGAGTCCATCATCCACACAAGAACATAATGACGACGGATAGGCCACTTGAGTTGCTCCACATGGACCTATTCGGCCCGATCGCTTACATAAGCATCGACGGGAGTAAGTACTGTCTAGTTATTGTGGATGATTATTCTCGCTTCACTTGGGTATTCTTATTGTAGGAAAAAATCTTAGGCCTAAGAGACTTTGAAAAGATTCTTAAGATGGGCTCAAAATGAGTTCGGATTAAGAATCAAAAAAATTAGAAGCGATAATGGGACGGAGTTCAAGAATTCTCAAATTGAAGGATTTCTTAAGGAGGAGGGCATCAAGCATGAGTTTTCTTCTCCCTACACCCCTCAACAAAATGGTGTGGTGGAGAGGAAGAATAGAACTCTATTTGATATGGCAAGAACCATGCTTGATGAATACAAGACTCCGTACCGGTTTTGGGCAGAGGCGATTAACACCGCCTGCTAGTCCATCAACCGACTCTACCTTCATTGAATCCTCAAGAAGACATCATATGAACTCCTAACCGGTAAAAAGCCCAATGTTTCATATTTTAGAGTCTTTGGGAGTAAATGCTTTATTCTTATTAAAAGAGGTAGAAGTTCTAAATTTGCTCCTAAAGCAGTAGAAGGCTTTTTACTAGGTTATGACTCAAACACAATGGCATATAGAGTCTTCAACAAGTCCACTGGATTGGTTGAGGTTTCTTGTGACATTGTGTTTGATGAGACTAATGGCTCCTAAGTGGAGCAAGTTGATCTTGATGAATTAGATGATGAAGAGGCTCCGTGCGTCGTGCTAAGGAACATGTCCATTAGGGATATGTGCCCAAAGGAATCCGAAGAGCCCACACAAGTACAAAATCAACCATCATCTTCCGTGCAAGCATCTCCACCGACTCAAGACGAGGATCAGGCTCAAGATGATGAAGATGAAGATCAAGAGGAGGAGCCACCTCAAGAGGAGGACATGGATCAAGGGGGAGATGAAGATGATCAAGACAAGGAAGATGATCAAGAGGTAAAGGATCAAAGACCGCCACACCTAAGAGTCCATCAAGCAATTCAAAGAGATCACCCCGTCAACTCCATTCTTAGTGACATTCACAAGGGGGTAACCACTAGATCTCGAGTTGCTCATTTCTGTGAACATTACTCTTTTGTTTCCTCTATTGAGCCATATAGGATAGAGGATGCATTAAGAGATCCGGATTGGGTGGTGGCAATGCAAGAGGAGCCTACAATTTCACAAGGAATGAGGTATGGCATTTGGTTCCACGTCCTAATCAAAATGTTCTACGAACCAAATGGGTATTCCGCAACAAGCAAGATAAGCATGGTGTGGTGACAAGGAACAAAGCCTGACTTGTGGCCAAAGGTTATTCACAAGTCGAAGGTTTGGATTTTGATGAAACTTATGCACCCATAGCTAAGCTTGAGTCAATTCGTATATTACTTGCCTATGCTACTTACCATGGCTTTAAGCTTTGTCAAATGGACGTGAAAAGTGCCTTCCTCAATGGACCTATCAAGGAAGAGGTCTACGTTGAGCAACCTCCTGGCTTTGAAGATAGTGAGTACCCTAACCATGTCTACAAACTCTCAAAGGCGCTTTATGGGCTCAAACAAGCCCCAAGAGCATGGTATGAATGCCTGAGAGATTTTCTTATCACTAATGGCTTCAAAGTCGGCAAAGCCGATCCTACTCTCTTTACTAAAACTGTTCCAAAAGACTTGTTTATATGCCAAATTTATGTTGATGATATCATATTTGGGTCTAGTAACAAGTCAACTTGTGAAGAGTTTAGTAGGATCATGATTCAAAAATTCGAGATGTCAATGATGGGGGAGTTGAAGTATTTTCTAGGATTTCAAATCAAGCAACACCAAGAGGGCACCTTCATCAGCTAAACAAAATACATTCAAGACATACTTAAGAAGTTTGGAATGAAGGATGGTAAACCCATCAAGACACCCATGGGAACTAATGGACATCTCGACTTCGACACGGGAGGTAAATCCATAGATCAAAAGGTATACCGGTCGATGATAGGATCTTTACTCTACTTATGTGCATCTCGACCAAATATAATGCTTTCTGTATGCATGTGTGCAAGATTTTAGGCAAATGCTAAGGAAATTCACATTGGGGTCATGAAGAGGATCATGCGATATTTAGTTTACACTCCTAAGTTTGGGCTTTGGTACCCTAGGGGATCCACATTTGATTTAATTGGATATTCCGATGCCGATTATGCAGGATGTAAGATTGATAGAAAGAGCACATCAGGGACTTGTCAGTTTCTGAGGAGATCTCTGGTGTCTTGGGCTTCAAAGAAACAAAGCTCTGTAGCTCTTTCCACCGCCGAAGTCGAGTACATTGCCGCAGACCATTGTTGTACGCAATTACTTTAGATGAGGCAAACCCTTAGGGACTATGGCTACAAATTGAGCAAAGTCCCTCTCTTATGTGATAATGAGAGTGCAATCCGTATGGCGGATAATCCTGTTGAACATAGACGCACTAAACACATAGATATTCGGTATCACTTTCTCAGAGATCACCAACAAAAGGGGATATCGAAATTGCTTATGTTAATACCCACAACCAATTAGCCAATATCTTTACCAAGCCACAAGATGAGAAGATATTTAGCAAACTTAGGAATGAGCTAAATATACTTGCTTCTCGAAATTTTGATTGAAACATTGCACACATAGCTATTTCATATACCTTTGATCATATCTCCTTCATTTGGTACACATGCATATTTCTTATTCTTCTTATGCCAAAGCTAAGACTAATGTGCTTTCAAGTATATCTCTATGATTAGTCTTAGATTGAGAGGGAAATGGAGTATTCGGCAAAGACAACGCTTCCACTCAACTCTAACGGTATTATTTACCCTTTGCCGGTATTCCGCAAACTCTCAATGGTATGACCTCTCACTCATATTTATTTCACCATTTGGGAGGTAATGTTAGGCCCCAAAGGGCTCTCAAGTTCTCCGTTTTTGGCGATTAATGCCAAAGGGGGGAGAAAAGTATTAAGCCCAAAGCAAAAGGACCGCACCACCATTTCAAAAAATTTTGGCATGAATTTTTCAATTGATTTTCAATTGGTATCTTTAAAAGTCAATTTTTCAAATTGGTATCTATTTCAAAAACCCTCTTGAAAGCTAAGGGGGAATTCATTTAGGGGGAGCTTTTATTTAGTCAAAGGAAAAGCATTTGAAATAGGGGAGGAATTTCAAATCTTGAAAATGCTTCTTGCAATCATATTCCTATACCTTTGACTATTTGCAAAAAGACTTTGAAAAGATTTTCCAAAAAATTGCAAAAACAAAACAAGTGGTGCAAATGTGGTCCAAAATGTTAAATAAAAGAAAAGCAATCCATTCATACTTAGTGATACTTTAATTGGTTTAACTCAAAGTAACCTATGCACTTTCATCATAAATGCAAACTAGTTACATTTCTGCACTTTATATTTGCTTTGGTTTGTGTTGGCATCAATCACCAAAAAGGGGGAGATTGAAAGGGAAATAGGGTTAACCATTTCCTATAATTAATTTTGGTGGTTGATGTCCAACGCAAACACATGGACTAACTAGTTTGTCTAGAATTCATCTATTACAGGTGCATAAGGTTCAACACAAACCAAGAAAGAAATCAAGTTAGGGACACAATTTAAATGGAGCAAAGGACTTAGAGTGTGCTGTTTTTGGCCCACCGGACTGTCCGGTGTGCCACCGGACAGTGTCCGGTGCACCATGCCCGTACAACTCCAAACCAGCCACTCTCGGGAATTCTAGGGCAGCATTCGCTATAATTCACCGGACTGTCTGGTGAGCCAGCAGAGCAACGGCTCTCTGCGTGCAACGGTCGACTGCATAATTGTCGGGTACCATAATTAGGGGTACCCCCAACGCTTCTAATCATGGCTGGTTAACACCCTCAGACCAACTGACGGGTGTGGTTCAAGCCAAGACTTCGTCTACCCGAAGGACACGATCTTACCCGAGCCTAGACTTGGGTTGGAACAGTGGTCCCAGACGAATTCACGCCTCGCCCAAGGGCCTCCTCAGACGGCAGGCGCCCCCTCGGCTCTCCCGAGGCCCCGCTCGAGCAGGCTTCGTCGTGAAGCAACCTTGGCCATACCGCCTCACCAACCGACTGCTTCGCAGGCGCATTAAATGCGGGGGATGCCTGACGCCGTATCCTGACACACGCGCCTCAGTCGGCCAGGCCAAAGTGACCACAGTCACTTCGCCCCTCCTCTTTACTGTCCGATATGACAGGAAAACAGCGCCGCCCGCTCCGCTCCGACTGCCGTGTCAGCCACCCCGGCAACAACTGATAACAAGTCACGATCAACCACCGAGCTCAAGCCTCAGGCGCAACAGGAAGCTCCGCCTCGCCCGACCTTAGACTCTGGCCTCAGGAGGAGGTCTCCGCCTCGCCTGACCCCCGGTCTCGGGAGGAATCACGTCCTCGCCCGACCCCGGCCTCGGCCACAAGAGAAGTCTCCGCCTCGACCGACCCTGGGCTCAGACTGACCGTGCTGATAGGGGATGCATCATTACCCTACTCCTAGCCTGCTCAGGCTACAAGAAACAAGACCGGCATCCCATCTGGCTTACCCCGGCGATGGGTAATGATGGTGCCCCGCGTGCGCCATGACGCCGGTGGCTCTCAGCCCCTTACAACAGCAAGGAGACGTTAGAAGGGTCCTCGCCGCGCTGCCAGCTGTGCTCCTACAGGACTCAGGCGCTCCTTCGGCGGCCACGCCATCACATGTACAGCGCCCAAGCTCTCCCCCAACGGCCACGTTGGCATGTACATAGGGCTTAGGCACTCCACTGCCGGACACGTTAGCGCATAGCTACGCCCCCTGTTGTACACTTGGACTCTCTCCTTGCCTCTATAAAAGGGGAGTCCAGGGCCACCCTAAGGAGGGTTCGGGTTCGCGTGAGGGAAGCAGCGTACGAGCCCTCTCTCTCTCCCTCACGCGACGCGCTTGTAACCCCTACTGCGAGCGGCACCCCTGGTGCAGGATAATACAAGGCTTGTCCCACATCTTGTGTTCCATCCCGCGCCAACCCATCTGGGCTGGGACACGCAGCGACAATTTACTCGTCGGTCCAGGGACCCCCCAGGGTCAAAACGCCGACAGTTGGCGCGCTAGGTAGGGGCCTGCTGCGTGTTAACGAACACCTTCCCGTTGAGATCCAGATGGGGAGTCTTCAGCAACCTCTCCAGCCCGGGACGGTGCTCCGCTTCGGGAGTCTTGAGTTCATGTCCCTTGACGGCAGCTACGACATGGTACTCCTCCCCCCGCGGCGCAACAACAACGACAGTCTCCGACTCACACCGCGACGACGAGCTCTATGACAGCATCCCTCCGCGGCAGAAGAGGAGCACTCCGGTCGTCCCCGCCACCCTCCTCGTCGGAGGAGGCGGAGACGGGGCAACCATGGCCACACAGGAGGCGGCACCTTGTCGGCTGTCGCACCAGAGCGAGTCGACGACGCCGGCATTCCCCCGCGGGACATGTCGGACATTGCCCTTGCACCTGAGGCGACGGCAGGTGTCACTTCCCCGCGACATGTCAGCCCCAAGCGGACTGATGACGCCAGCACCCTCGTGAAGGACCTGCTAGGCGTTACCCTCGTACCTAAGATGACGGTGTACACCGCCCCCGATGTGACTTCACCACTGTCCAACGACCAAGAGGTACAGTCCGTTTTCCATCCCATACCTTTTCGGTTCAGCTTCGATCCACCTAGCGACCCCACAATGGTGAGCGCCTTCGTAAAGGCGTCCGGGGTACCACATGTGGTCGACCTAGGACCGATTGACAGCCGTCTCGACCTTCGGACCGGCGGGTTCTGAGGAGGAGGACATCCCCGACTCTGGTTGGGATTTCTCTGCCCTCAATGACCCCAGTGCCATGCGAAGCTTCATGTCCACATGCGACCACTGCCTCTCCGGTTGTTCTGACGATGGCCATGACCTTGACGGCGAGGGTTACGGCCCAAGTCACGAATGCTTCCACGTCGATCTGGGAGATCACAACGAAGGCAACCACCTCGGTATGCCAGAGGTAGACGATCCCCCTAGGCCCTCATCTCGCGTTGACATCCTACGAGAGCTAGCTGTCGTCCCAGTCCCTACGGGGGGTCAGGACATACAGCTCGAGCAAATCCATGAGATGCAGGCCCGGGTCGACGGGGAAGCAGGCCAGCTTGTACAGCTCTGACAGAGCATCGAACAGGAGTGGGCAGGCCGATCACTCGCCGGAGAAGCCTGTCACCGGGCCCAAGACATCCGGCACCGCATCGTCGACAATGCTAGGGCAGCGCTACCTCCGGCCGTCAGCGGGTCCGGCCAGGACCTAGCTGCAGCGGTGATGCTGCTTCGGGCCATGCCGGAGCCATCCACCACCGAGGGACAGCGCATCTAGGGCGAACTCAAGAATCTTCTAGAGGGTGCCACGGTTCGACGAGCCGAGAGCTCTGCCTCCCGTAGGCGAGCTGACCCCTCGGAGCATCACGCGGTGTCCTCCCGGCGCATTCGGGAAGCCTCGGTTCATCCCGAGCGTACACGAGACGAGGCGCCCACCGCCCGGGAACGCCTCGGCAACGAGCACCACCATCTCGACCATCGAGCCCGCCTCGACGAGAAGGTGCGCCGAGGCTACCATCCTAGGCGCGGGGGACGCTGCAACAGCGAGGAGGACCGCAATCCTTCACCTGAACCACCCGGCCCACGAGTCTTCAGCCGGGCTATACGACGAGCACCGTTCCCTGCCCATTTCCGAGCCCCGACTACTATCACCAAGTACTCGGGGGAGACGAGGCCGGAGCTGTGGCTCGCAGACTACCGACTGGCCTGCCAGTTGGGAGGGGCGAATGATGACAACCTCATCATCCGCAATCTACCCCTTTTCCTCTCCGACGCCGCCCGAGCCTGGCTAGAGCATCTACCTCCTACACAGATCTCTGACTGGGATGATCTGGTCAAAGCTTTCGCGGGGAACTTCCAAGGCACGTATGTGCGCCCTGGGAACTCGTGGGACCTCCGAAGCTACCGCCAGCAGCTAGGGGAGTCCCTCCGAGAGTACATCTAGTGGTTTTCGAAGCAGCGCACCGAGCTACCCAATGTTACTAACTCGGATGTCATCGGGGCTTTCCTTGCCGGCACCACTTGCCGGGACCTGGTGAGCAAACTGGGGCGCAAGACTCCCACCCGCGCGAGCGAACTGATGGACGTCGCCACCAAGTTCGCCTCGGGTCAAGAGGCGATCGAAGCCATCTTCCGGAAGGACAAGCAGCCTCAGGTCGCGCCGAAGATAGATGCCCTTGAGGTGTCCGCCCAGCGGGGCACGAAGAAGAAGGCCAAAAACAAGTCATGAGCGAAGCGCGACGCCGCAGACGTGAATCTCGTCGCTGCGGCTGAGCATAGGAACCCTCGGAAACCACCTGGAGGGGCCGGCGCGTTCGACAAGTTGCTCAAAGAGCCATGCCCCTATCACCAGGGGCCCGTCAAGCACACCCTCAAAGAATGTATCATGCTCTGACGCCAATTCCATAAGACCAGGCCCCCGGCGGAGGATGGCAAGGGCCATGACAACGACAAGAAGGAGGGCGGCAAGGAAGAGGGATTCCCGGAAGTCCATAACTGCTTCATGGTCTACGGCAGGCAGGCGGCGAATGCCTCGGCTCAACACCGCAAGCAGGAGCACCGAGAAGTCTGCTTGGTGAAGGTGGCGGCGTCAGTCTACCTAGACTGGTCCGACAAGCCTATCACCTTCAACCAAGGCGACCACCCCGACTTCGTGCCGAGCCCGAGAAGGTACCCGCTTGTCGTCGATCCGATCATCAGCAACGTTAGGCTCTCCAAGGTCCTCATGGACGGATGCAGCAGCCTTAACATCATCTACGCCAAGACCCTGGAACTCTTAGGGGTTGATCGATCCGAAGTCCGAGTCGATGCGGCACCCTTCCACGGGATCGCGCCCGGGAAGCGAATCCAACCCCTCTGACGGATCGACTTACCCGTCTGCTTCGGAACTCCCTCAAACTTCCAAAAGGAAGCTCTCACCTTTGAGGTCGTCGGGTTCCGAGGAACCTACCATGCGGTGTTGGGAAGACCATGCTACGCCAAGTTCATGGCCGTCCCCAACTACACCTACCTCAAGCTCAAGATGTCGGGCCCGAATGGGATCATCACTATCGGGTCCACGTACCGCCACATGTATGAATGCGACGTGGAGTGCGTGGAGTACACCGAGGCCCTCGTCGCCGACCTTGAACACCTCTCCAAGGAGGCACCCGACGCGAAGCGGCACGCCGGCAACTTCGAACTAGTTGAGGCAGTCAAGTCCGTCTCTCTCGACCCCAGCAACAATGCCAGCAAGCAAGTTCGGATCGACTCCGAGCTCGACCCCAAATAGGAAGCAGTGCTCATTGACTTTCTCCACGCAAACGCCGAAGTCTTTGCGCGGAGTCCCACGGACATGCCCGGCATACCGAGGGATGTCGCTGAGCACTCACTGGATATCAGAGCTGGAGCCCGACCCGTGAAGCAAACCCTACGTCGTTTCGACGAGGAAAAGCACAGGGCCATAGGCGAGGAGATCCACAAGCTACTCACGGCAGGGTTCATCAAAGAGGTATTCCATCCCGAATGGTTAGCTAACCCTATTCTCGTAAGTAAGAAGGATGGGAAATGGAGGATGTGTGTAGACTACACTGGTCTAAACAAAGCATGTCCGAAAGTTCCCTACCCTCTACCTCGCATCGATCAAATCGTGGACTCCACAGCTGGGTGCGAAACCCTGTCATTCCTCGATGCCTACTCAGGCTATCACCAAATCAAGATGAAAGAGTCCGACCAGCTCACAACTTCTTTCATCACACCTTTTGGCATTAACTGTTACACCATAATGCCATTCGGGTTGAGGAATGCAGGCGCCACTTACAGAGGTGCATGAACCACGTGTTTGGAAAACACATCGGCAGAACGGTCGAGGCTTACGTCGACGACATCGTTGTCAAGACGAAGAGAGCCTCCGACCTCCTCTCTGACCTTGAAATGACATTCAAGTGTCTGAGAGCGAAAGGCGTGAAACTCAATCCTGAGAAGTGTGTCTTCGGAGTCCCCCGAGGCATGCTCCTTGGGTTCATCGTCTCCGAGTGGGGCATCAAGGCCAACCCGGAGAAAATCGTGGCCGTCACCAGCATGGGACCGATCAAAGATTTGAAAGGAGTACAGAGGGTCATGGGATGCCTTGCAGCTCTAAGCCGCTTCATCTCATGCCTTGGCGAGAAAGGCTTGCCTCTATACCGCCTCTTAAGGAAGGCCGAGTGCTTCACCTGGACCCTCGAGGCCGAGGAAGCTCTCGAAAACCTTAAGGCACTCCTTACGAAAACACCCATCCTGGTGCCCCCCGCCGCAGGAGAAGCCCTCTTGATCTACGTAGCCGCGACTACTCAGGTGGTCAGCGTCACGATCGTAGTCGAGAGACAAGAAGAAGGGCATGCACTGCCCATCCAGAGGCCAGTCTACTTCATCAGAGAAGTACTTTTCGAGACCAAAGCTCGCTACCCACAGATCCAGAAGCTGCTCTACGTAGTGGTCCTAACACGACGAAAGTTGTGACACTACTTCGAGTCTCATCCGGTAACTGTGGTGTCATCCTTCCCCCTGGGGGAGATCATCCAGTGCCGCGAGGCCTCGGGTAGGATAGCAAAGTGGGCGGTGGAGCTTATGGGCAAAACGCTATCATTTGCTCCTCGGAAGGCCATAAAATCCCAGGTCTTGGTAGACTTCCTGGCTGAGTGGACTGACACCCAGTTACCAACAACTCCAATCCAGCCCGAGCTCTGGACCATGTACTTCGATGGGTCACTCATGAAAACAGGAGCGGGCGCTGGCCTGCTCTTCATTTCACCCCTCGGAAAGCATCTCCGCTACGTCATTCGCCTCCATTTTCCGGCGTCAAACAATGTGGCCGAGTACGAAGCACTGGTTAACGGGCTACGCATCGCCATCGAGCTAGGGGTCCGACGCCTCGACGCATGAGGCGACTCGCAGCTTGTCATTGACCAAGTCATGAAGAACTCTCACTGCCATGACCGAAGGATGGAAGCCTACTGCAACAAATTCCGGCGCCTGGAGAACAAGTTCTACGGGCTGGAGCTCAACCACATCGCCCGACGGTACAACGAGACTGCGGACGAGCTGGCGAAAACAGCCTCAGGGCGAACGACAGTTCCCCCCGACGTCTTCTCTAGAGACCTGCATCAACCATCCGTCAAGACCGACGACACGCCCGAGCCTGAAGAAGCCTCGGCCCAGCCCGAGGCACCCTCGGCGGCACCCGAGGCACCCTCAGCCGTCGAGGAAGAGGCCTTGCCCGTCGAAGAGGAACAGAATGGGGTCACGCCAAATCTGAACTAGCAGGCCCCGTACCTAGAATATCTCCTCCGAGGAGAGCTTCCCATCGACAAGACCAAAGCTTGGCAGCTGGCTCGGTGCGCCAAGTCATTTGTCCTGCTGGGTGATGAAAAAGAGCTCTACCACCGCAGCCCCTCGGGCATCCTTCAGCGATGCATATCTATCGCCCAAGGACAATGGTTGTTGCAAGAAATACACTCGGGGGCTTGTGGCCACCATGCAGCGCCTCGAGCCCTCGTGGGAAATGCCTTTCGATAAGGTTTCTACTGGCCAACCGCTGTGGCCGACGCCACTAGGATTGTGCGCTCCTGCCGGGGGTGTCAATTCTACGCAAAGCAGATGCATCTGCCCGCTCAAGCCTTGCAGACGATACCCATCACCTGGCCATTTGCTATGTGGGGTCTGAACCTTGTCGGACCCTTGCAGAAGGCACCCAGGGGCTTCACGCACCTGCTGATTGCTATCGACAAATTCTCCAAGTGGATCGAGGTCCGACCCCTAAACAGCATCAGGTCCGAGCAGGCGGTGGCATTCTTCACCAACATTATTCATCGGTTCGGGGTCCCAAACTCAATCATCACCGACAATGGCACGCAGTTCACCGGAAAAAAGTTCTTGGACTTCTGCGACGACCACCACACCCGTGTGGACTGGGCCGCCATAGCTCATCCCATGAAGAATGGGCAGGTGGAGTGTGCCAACGGTATGATTCTGCAGGGGCTCAAACCAAGGATCCACAACGACCTCAACAAGTTCGGCAAGCGATGGATGAAAGAGCTACCCTCGGTAGTCTAGAGTCTTAGGACGACGCCGAGCCACGCCACGGGTTTTACGCCGTTCTTTCTAGTCTATGGGGCCAAGGCCGTCCTCCCCACGGACTTAGAATATGGCTCCCTGAGGACCAAGGCGTACGACGACCGAAGCAACCAGACCAGCCGAGAAGACGTGCTGGACCAACTCGAGGAGGCTCAGGACATCGCCTTACTACATTCAGCACGGTACCAGCAGTCGCAGTGGCGCTACCATGCCCGAAGCGTTTGGGCCCGAGGCTTCCAAGTGGGAGACTTGGTGCTTCGCCTGCGACAGGACGCCCGAGGGTGCCACAAGCTCACTCCTCCCTGGGAAGGGCCCTTCATCATCGCCAAGATCTTGAAGCCCGGAACATACAAGCTGGCCAACGACCAAGGCGAGGTCTACAGCAACGCTTGGAACATCCAACATCTACGTTGCTTCTACCCTTAAGATGTTTTAAGTCATTCATGTACCTCATTTACGTACACGAAGTCTAACCGTCAAGGAAGGGCCAGCCTTGCCTCAGCAAAGCCCGACCCTCCCTCGGGGGCTAGAAGGGGGGAACCCCCTCCGCGTCAAAATTTTCCTTGGAAAAATTTTCTACCAAAACAACCTTTGTGCTTTCGACTTCCGTATTGATAGCGGGATCCTGAGAACGACGAGAGTGCACGTAATCGGCAAGGCCGACCGAGCCAAGAAACTCCTATGCCTCCGGGATACGGATACCTCGCTCATCACCTTCCGCGAGAAGTAACTCACGCTCGGATAAGCGATCTCGCTACCAAACAAGTCCTAACACTCGGGTAGAAAACGACTTCTGCGCCTTCTCGACTGTCCCAATAATGGAATCCTTCGACTGAATGAGACCGCACGTAAGCGGCAAGGCCGACCGAGCCGAGGGACTCCTACGCCTCCGGGATACGGATACCTCACTCATCACCTTCCGCAAAAAGTAACTCTCGTTCGGATAAACAATTCTACCATTGACAGACAAGTCATGATGCTCGAAACAAGAGGAGAGAAGACGCAGCTTCTTAAACACGACGATAAAGTGTTTAGGCCTCGGCGGCCGCAAAAAGGCATGCGCATGCTACAGACAAACTGTTCCTGCAGGTTCTGGCATCGGCAGGGGGAGCAGCAGCACCCTCGGTGTTGATTCCACCCTCGGCGGAACCAGGCCCGGCCTCAGACGGTGACCCAGGCAAAAGGACCTCCGGCTAAGGGAGGACGCCAGCACCGCGCCAGCAGATGTCTTGGCCAAGCTCCAGCAACTGCTACCACATCTTCCTCGGCCTAGGAAGCCGCCATCTCCCAGGCTGACGAAGTCTCCTTCCGAGTTGACTCTGCATCTGTCCGCGCTAGCACCGCTACCTCCAGCTTTGGCTCATTGCAGAGCAGCCGAGGGTTCTGAAACTGAGCAAGGGAAGCCTATAGCGGCAAGGCCGACAGAGCCGAGGGACTCCTACGCCTCCGGGGTACGGACACCTCACTCGTCACCTTCCGCGAAAGGCAACCGACGCTCGGTTAAGTGGTTTGGCTAGCCAACAGATAAGTCCCAGTGCTCGGAATGAGGAAGACACATAGCTTCGTTCCCGAATACCCAAATGTTCAGGCCTCGATAGCCACAATGAACATACACTGGCGCTCAAGGTGCCATTACAAACGGGACTCCGGTTCCGTTCCCGCGGGTATGAACAACCTCCATACCAGGGGCCCACGGGATGACGAACTCCAAGCGGCTCACCGGCAACCGCTCCGACAGCAGCAACAACGACCCCCGCTTCGGGCGGCTAAACAGCAGCAGTGATGACCTCAGGACCGACGCTGTTGTGACGAGGCCCTCGCCCGCGTCTCCGCTCGAGGGGCAAGGACAAGCCATCAAAGCCAAAGAGTCGGGGGTCCGGCCGCAGCTGGTGCCAACGGTCTCGTCGGCAGAGACAACCTCCTCCGGCTGCCACCACCTCAGCACCGACGACAGCAGTCACCTGCACGCTAGCGCCACGCCGGCGAATGGCGGATGCCCCAGCCTGCACTAGCAAATCCCCACTCAGGTCCTCGCGGACAGGCAGGCCTCGACCTCTGCACTGAGGCGTTGTGCCGGAGTGAGGACAAGACAATCCAAGAACACGAACGCCGCCCATGCGGCATACGGCGTCTTGGACGGTCCACTGGTGCGCACGGCGCAACAGACGCCCGAGCCCAGATCAAGCGGCAGGAGGCAGCGTCGGAGGCCACGACAGAGCCAGCTGAGCCAGCGAGCCAGGCACGCTAGAGCTGACGGCGCTTGCGGCCGACCGGTCCTGCATTGTCGAAGTTCGCCCCTCCGCAAGGCCGGTGAGTGCCTTCTCCCCTGAATGCTGAAGGAGGAGACGACCTACCGGCCCATGTGGGAGGTAGAACCCCGGCTCAGCTCTCCCTCCGCCTCAGCAAGGATGACGAAGATCCTTGAAGCTGAGGGCAGGGCGGAGGTCGTAGCCCGGCTTGCTTCTCCCCACCAAACTTCCCATTGGTGAGGGAATGCAGCCGGGCTGCACGAGAAAATCCTTGAAGTCGAACGATGGCTGAAAGGTACCGATCTCCACGAGGCCGCGCTCCTCCAACGACAGCAAGAGCAAGGCGACGCTGGGGCACCCCATCCGGGGGCTCAAAAGGCGGAAGGGCGCAAGGCATGAGGGGAGGACGAAGGCATGGCCACTGCCCAGGGGATCGTTTCCCCCTTTTATAGGCAGACCTCCTCGCTTGCATCCCTTAGCGTCACGGGCGAAGTCCCCACTGACATCCTCCAGGTTCTCCCCCCACGACACGGGGGCTGGGACCCACACGTCATACGAGCTGAACCGAAGCACGAAGAAGGCGACCCGCCGCAAGCAAGGCATGTAACCGTCCCACGGTTACAAGCACTCTCCCATCTTCGCAGAAACCGGTGGTCGAAAGGGTGGACTGCTACGCGACAAGCGGTCAACTGCACCACAACTGTGCACCCCTTCGGCTCCGTCCACATCCGGTGGACCAGCGCAAAGGAAGCGGGCCCGCATGTCATGTAACCGGCGTGCCGGTTACGACATGCAAGAAGCTCCACCGCCACTCACGCCAATGTTGCGCCTCCTCGACCGCGGGACCAGTACCGCGACTCGAGGTACCCCCGCGCATGACCCAACAGTGCCAATTAAAGGCGACGGCCACGGGTCGATCAGCCGCGGGGTAGGCACGACGGTTGGCATGGTCAAAAGTGGGCTGGCAGTAACTGCAGCGGCAGACGAACGGAGGCAGCAGTCAAGTCGCCTGCAGGCTCGCGTCCCCTCCTGAAGCGACAGGAGAGCCCTCCCTCACGACGTGAAGACGACGCGCCCATGCCCCATTCCTCGAATGGCTCGCACGTGCAACGGGCGCCACGCGAATCACCCGTCCCGTCGCATCAACTCCCCGGCGGAGCAGGCAACACCTTTTGGCATGCGAGGCGGGCGTCGCTTCGTATTCGCCATAATGACCGCGTCAAAAAAGGTGTGCCACTTTATTTAAAATTCATATCCTTCCCCTCCTCCTCTCTCTCTCTCTCTCTCTCTTGCCACAGGGACCGGGAAAGGGGGCATTGTGGAAAGGATCCTTCCCGGCGAAGGAAGCGGGCCCCGAGCCCTCCTACTGATCAGGGGTTCGAAGGCTGGCCCCTCGGAAGGGTTTGACAGTCGCCCCAGAGCATGCAGAGTGAGGGATGACTCTGGGTACGTTCGATACATAACCAAGGCTCGGGCTACGCTCCCGAGGTACCCTAGGACATTTCCGAGACCAGCGGGAACAATTTGTAACGGAATCCCACCGGAGGGAGGCATCCAGCCCTCGGACCCTGTTGAAGGGGTCTGGGTCCGGCGAATCACCCGCAAGTACTTTTGGAGCGCTCCTCCGGGCTACAGCCGACCCCAAACGAACGGGACACGGGCGTCCACTCGGATCACCCATTAGCAGCTCACTGGAAACACCATGTTCGGCGCCCTCCAAGGGCAACATGGCGCTTTCCCCCCTCCTCCTTGCGGAAAGGTGACGCAGGGGCATATAATAAAAGTCGGGAAAGTCCTTGATCGTCCTCTTGCTCCATGCAGAGGCTCGGGGGCAGCTCTCGCACCCGGCTATGGCCAAAACTGTTGACAACGTCAATAAACCAGCCTGATAACTTGGAACCCGACCACACACCCGGGCTACTGCAGGACCGCAAGAGGGAACGACCAGACCGACCGAAGCACTACGAAAAGCATTCAGACCTCAGAGGAGTCAAACCACTCCTCCGAGGCCTCTGGGGCTACACCCGGCGGGTGCGCTCGCGCGCACCCACTAGAACAAGGCAAAAAACCGAGAAAGGCCGGTCCCCTCACCGAAAACGCGGCAAAAGCCTCCAAGCGAGTACCATCACTCCCTTCGAGGCTCGGGGGCTACTGTCGAGTACCATAATTAGGGGTACCCCCAACGCTCCTAATCACGGCTGGTTAACACTCTCAGACCAACTGACGGATGCGGTTCAAGCCAAGACTTCGTCTACCCGAAGGATGCGATCTTACCCGAGCCCAGCCTCGGGTTGGAACAGTGGTCCCAGATGAATTCACGCCTCGCCCGAGGGCCTCCTCAGACGGCAGGCGCCCCCTCAGCTCTCTCGAGGCCCCGCTCGAGCAGGCTTTGTCGTGAAGCAACCTTGGCATACCGCCTCACCAACCGACCCTTCGCAGGCGCATTAAATGTGGGGGATGCCTGACGCCGTATCCTGACACACGCGCCTCAGTCGGCCAGGCCGAAGTGACCGCAGTCACTTCGCCCCTCCTCTTTACTGTCCGATATGACAGGAAAACAGCGCCGCCCGCTCCGCTCTGACTGCCGTGTCAGCCACCTCGGCAACAACTGACAACAAGTCACAATCAACCACCGAGCTCAAGCCTCAGGCGCAACAGGAAGCTCCGCCTCACCCGACCTCAGACTCCAGCCTCGGGAGGAGGTCTCCACCTCGCCTGACCCCCGGACTCGGCCTCGACCCCGGTCTCAGGAGGAATCACGTCCTCGCCCGACCCCGCCCTCGGCCACAAGAGAAGTCTCCGCCTCGACCGACCCTGGGCTCGGACTGACCGTGCTGATAGGGGATGCATCATTCCCCTACTCCTAGCCTGCTCAGGCTACAAGGAACAAGACCAGCATCCTATCTGGCTTACCCCGGTGATGGGTAATGATGGTGCCCCACGTGCGCCATGACGTCGGTGGCTCTCAGCCCCTTACGACAGCAAGGAGACGTCAGCAGGGTCCTCGCCGCGCTGCCAGCTGTGCTCCTACAGGACTCAGGCGCTCCTCCGGTGGCCACGCCATCACATGTACAGCGCCCAAGCTCTCCCCGACGGCCACGTTGGCATGTACACAGGGCTTAGGCACTCCACTGCCGAACACGTTAGCGCATAGCTACGCCCCCCATTGTACACCTGGACTCTCTCCTTGCCTCTATAAAAGGGGATTCCAGGGCCACCCTGAGGAGGGTTCGGGTTCGCGCGAGGGAAGCGGCGTACGAGCCCTCTCTCTCTCCCTCACGCGACGCGCTTGTAACCCCTACTGCGAGCGGCACCCCTGGTGTAGGATAATACAAGGCTTGTCCCACATCTTGTGTTCCATCCCGCGCCAACCCATCTGGGCAGGGACACACAACGACAATTTACTCGTCGGTCCAGGGACCCCCCTGGGGTCGAAACGCCGACAATAATTAACAGTAAAAGTGAATAGTGCGCGATAGAGTCAGAGCAGTGAAGTCAGAGGCCACCGGACTGTCCAGTGCAGCTAGAAGACAAGGCACTCCAACGGTCAACTGATCAGAACCCTAACGGTTGCACTGACGTGGCGCGCACCGGACAGTGCACAGTAGCTGTCCGGTGGTGCACCGAACTGTCTGGTGCACCCGTCGCTAGTAGCCTTAGCCGACGGCTACAAAGTGGTTGGGGGCTATAAATACCCAACCACCACATCCTTTGGCATCCAAGTTTTCTGAAGATCAAATTCAATACAAGAGCTCTAGCATTCACTCCAAGACACAATTAAAAAGATCAAATCACCTCCAAGTCCTAAATTCATCTCAAACACTTAGTGACTTGTGAGAGAGAGATTTTGTGTTCATTTGCGCTCTTGTTGCTTGGATTGCCTTCTTCCTTTCTCATTTATTTTCTCAAGTGATTTGTAATCGAAGCAAGAGACACCTAAGTGTGTGATGGTCCTTGCGGGGTCTAAGTGACCCAAGAGATTAAGGAAAAGGCTCACTCGATCTAAGTTGCCATTGAGAGAGGGAAAGGGTTGAAATAGACCTGGTCTTTGTGACCTCCTCAACGGGGACTAGGTTCTTTGAAACCGAACCTCGGTAAAACAAATCATCGTGTTCAGTCACCTTGATTCTTGTTTGATTTATTTTTCCCCTCTCTTCGGACTTGAATTTGATTCTAACGCTAACCCCCGACCTTAGTGTGTGCTTAAAGTTTATAAATTTCAGGTTTCGCCTATTCACCCTCATTTAGGCGACTATCATGAACATCTATTTTACTATGACAAACATTGTGTTTTAATACATTCATCATCAAACATTTTTGGCATCACAGGCTCAAACCAAACTCTATAGCAGTCCACAACCCTAGTTCTACAAATCCACCTACAAGACACTAATAAGTAATAAGGTATTTTCTTTAACGCTTTCTACCATTTGTCAATTCGAAATAGACATAAAAAATCAACATGGCTGCTCCATTTTTTCTTGGTATCTAAAATAAGGGGCAGTTTCACCAGGACGGTGGACTGCTGAAGCAACTTCCTATAGAGTCTAGACCCTTCCTCCTCGTGTCTAAAACGCACAACGGAGGATGTGTCGCTGTTGGGGACTTGTTCTCAAATGCTTCGGTCCTGAAGAAGGCAAAAATACAAGTGTGATGCGAAGGCAAATGACAGGTTTTCGTGAACAGTACAGGGGTACTGTTCATCTATTTATAGACACAGGACGCAGCCTGTGACGAATTACAATTATGCCCCTTACAAAAGTTTACAACATTAACTTAGACCTCTATGGATAAAAAGGTCATTCTATCTCTATGTCGGTTTGTAACGCCGAAGCTCCATAAAAAGGAACCTTCGGCCATCTCCTGGGGACAATCTCAGCCGAAGCTGCTTCTTCGTGTAAGACCTTCGGCACAACGAAGCATGGCCCCAACAGTAGCCCCTTTCGCGGCGCTAGATCGTTTTTCGTAACGAGCTTGATCCGTGAAAAAATCCTCTCAAGCTTCGGGAAGCCGAAGGTCCAAAAAACACCTTCCCTGAGCTCGTTGCCGAGAAACGATTCAATTCCCGAGCTCGTGTCGGTCCCACCTTGCAGAGTTACTGTTTGATCTTTGCGGTCCACTGCGCAGCGAGTACAAGTGACTGCCCGCCTGGTGTAAAAATCCTGCCGCTTCGCCTTCTTACCTGCAGCACTATATAAACAGACGAGTAGGTGTGAAGTTACCACAGCATTCATTGCTATTTGCACTGTTTTGCTGCCAAAATTTTTAACTGTAGCCGAAGCTTGATTCCCAGAGTCAAACGAAGGTCTGTCTCGAAGCCTGCTTCGTCAGAAAGAAAAGCTTCGGAAAAAAGAAAAAAGTGTTTTAACTTCCCCAAACTCAGAATCAAATGGCCAGAGTGCGATCTACTGCCAGAGTTGAACGTGAAGGAGACGAAGCCGAAGGTTCGAATACTGTGCCCATCTCCGAAGCAATGCAGCGTTCCGGACTGGTGATTGCGGAAGAAATGCCCGCTGCCGAAGCAAACCCGACAACTGCCGAAGGAGAAGAGAACATTGAAGAAACTGACTCCGAAGATGACTACCGCATTGCCATGCCCAGCAAGCCCAGCCACCTAGACTTCGGAAAGTCGACTGTTTCAAAGGCTGATCTCGTAAAGATGGTGAAGGCAGGTTATTTCAGCGAAAATCAGAAGAAGCTACTTCGCTTCGGGGGAGAAGAAACTACCCCGAAGCCAGAGAAGGACGAGATTGTTATTTTCAAGAGTTTTTTAAAGGCTGGGCTGAGATTCCCTCTTCATGGAATTATTGCAGATATATTAAAGAAATTTGGTATTTACTTCCATCAATTGACTCCTAACGCTATCGTTAGGCTTAATGTTTATATCTGGGCCCTCCGAAGCCAAGCAGTGGAGCCATTTGCTGACAGTTTCTGTCGAGTTCATGAATTACATTATCAAACAAAGGCCAGAAAAGATGGGTTACATGACAACTTCGGCTGCTACAATTTTGCCTACCGGAAAACAACAAAGTGCCCTGTTATCAGCTACCGAAGCAAATGGCCAGCAGGCTGGAAATCTGAATGGTTTTATGTGAAGGTTGACGAAGATGAAGAGAAATTGGTACAAAGTCCACTTGATTTAATCTTCGGAGAGACAAGGCCACGGTGCCAAATGACATTGGAGGGTCCCACCTGGGCTGCGCTGGGTGAGTTTGAAATTATTTCAGAGCATATTGGTACCAGGGATCTGGTTCAAGAATTCTTGGCGTTCAGAGTCTTCCCTACTCTGAAGGAATGGGAAATGCCCAAGCTGGAAGGGGAGAAGAAGAAGGGGGAACTCGTCCGGCTACCTTATCACTTCAAATTCAAGAAATACTTTAAAAAACCATGCCAAGAGTGGCTGGACACAGTTGAGGTGATGTGTAATGAAATTCTTGGGAATTATTCCAAAAAAGAAGATCAACTGATGACCGCGGCCTTCGGCACCCGTCCGAAGCGAAGGCTGAACCGCGTGCTTGATGCCCTGGGCTTCGAGTACCCTGACTATGAACGGCTGAACAAGGGTGCTGAGGACCAAAAAAGGAAAAGAGTGGCCGAAGCTTTAAACAAGGATGAAGAAAAACCACCAAAAGAGAAGAAAATTCCCAAGAAAAGAAAAATATCGACTCCAAAGCGAAAACTATCCGATGAAGAGGGGACCCCCACACCACCTTCTACCAGCGACGTGGAGGAAATTCTAAAGGTAATGACTGAACCCATGCCCACGAAGCTAAGTCCATTAAGGCCTCAACTGACGAAGCTTTTTCGAAAGGTGGAGGAGCCGGAAAAAACGAAGATAACCAAAGCAAAAAGGCAAAGAATTATTGCCGTAACAGAAGTTATTGACAAGACGCCACCGAGGGCGTCAATTCAGAAAACGCTAGCTGTTGAGGGCACAGAAAATGTCGAAGTTGCACCTTCGGAGGTCGCGGCTACCGAAGCCGCTACAGCGGAAGATGTGAACTTAGAAACTACTATTGAAGACATCAACAAAATTTTGACAGACATGGCTGCAGAAGAAGCTGCCACCGCTGCTGAAGAAACCATGGCCACAGTGCCAGGGAAAGGGAAAGAAATAGCCGAAGACACTTCGGACGACGAAGCCTACTCATTTCAACATTTAATTGGGCAAAAACTGTCGAAGGCCGAAATAGAAGAGCTTAAGGAATACGCCAAATCTTGCGGATACAAGCCAGGAGCTCTTCTATTTGGAGGCATTGATGATGAAAAACTGGGCTGCATCCGGGATCCAACTGGGGCTAAGGTCATCGGTACTCTATCAAAGAGTATTGGTTTTCCGAAGCTAGAAACAGACATCAGCCGCTACCGACGACAACATATCGTCGGCAGCTTATTTTATTCGAATTTCAAGGTAAACATCCTTCTCTCTAACTTCTATTGTTTTTTTTAATAATGGAAATATCTCTAACGAAGGCTGTTTATTTGCAGAGCATGCTATTAAGTAAAGCTTTAAAGATGCAGCAAGATTTGGAGGACAAAAAACACGAAGCTATAATTGAAAATTTAGAGAGCAAGATAAAAGAACAATCAGCTATTATTGAAAAGAAAGACTTCGAACTTCAATCAACCGAAGGCTTGCTGGCAGAGACTGAAGCTAAAATAGCAGAACTGAATTCGAAGCTTCTCTGCCAATCAAAACAATTTGAACAAGAGAAGCTAGAACTTGATTCGAAACTTGAAGCCGAAGTCCAAACCAACTTAGACTTGAAGAAATCATTAGCAAGCCTTCAAGACAAATGCTTGAAATTTAGCAACAATTGTATCCAACAATTAAAGAAGATCTTTTACTCAGTTGGAGCCAGCAGTGGGAAGTTTACCCCTTCGGATGAAAATTTACCAAAAGCCTTCGATCATATTGAAGCTGAAATTGAAGAACTTGACGAAGTTATAGCCGGGCACGGTGACTTCTGTGCTTGGGTAGCTTCTCGGGGTACCGCTGCAGCGTTCCTGAAGGCCGGCTGCGAGCATGGAAAAGTGGTCAACAGGCCCAACTTCGCCCTGTCTCCATCAATTCTCGACGACATTCCTGACCTCGCCCGGAGCATCTCAAATAGATTCATAAAAATGATATGGACAAAAGGCGGGCGAGAGAAGGCTGGGGACGAAGCTCGAAGTCATCTTGAACCAGTAAGAAATCATACTTTGTACTTACCTTCTCCTTCACACTTGATTTTTACTCGGGATACCTTGATTCATGTAGGATGACGAAGCTGAAGGTGATTAAAGAATATGCCGCCGAAGCGGAAGCCTGACGAAGATTAGTAGGAGTAGGCTAGGAAAAACTCAGGAGAATTTGTAACAACTTTTTGTAAATACAATTAAACTGTTCTCAAGGAACTTTGTACATACCTTGTAATATATTCTTACCCTTTTATTGAGGCGCTTTGATGTGGACGAAATCTGTATTTTGAGCCGAAGGCGAAAAAACACCTTCCCTTCTTTTCGTACACAACGAAGCATAAAAGACCACTTCTTCCTTTTGCCGAAGCTTTTCTTTTTTGTACATAACGAAACATAAAAGACCACTTCTTTCTTTTGTCGAAGCTTTTCTTTTTTGTACATAACGAAACATAAAAGACCACTTCTTCCTTTTGCCGAAGCTTTTCTTTTTTGTACATAACGAAACATAAAAGACCACTTCCTCCTTTTGCCGAAGCAACCACTTAGGAACACAAATGCTATGAATGAATGCTTATGAATGCAAATGCTATGATGTAATGTGCGAATGAATGTCCAAAGCATATGTCCGAAGCCACACTCTCAGCCATTATTTCCTTAGAAACAACCACACATCAGCTCTGCATTCCCTTAGGAACGACTTTGGAGCTTCTTCGCCTTTTACTTAGACGAAATAAGCTCTGCATTCCCTTAGGAACGTCTTTGGAGCTTCTTCGCCTTTTACTTAGGCGGTATAAGCTCTGTATTCCCTTAGGAACGTCTTTGGAGCTTCTTCGCCTTTTACTTTCGGCGGAATCAGCGTTGACTTTTCGCTGTGAGCTCTGCATCCCCTTAGGGACGTCTTTGGAGCTTCTTCACCTTTTCAGTTTCGGCACTCGATGGTGCGTTCTCAGTTTTTACATTTACATTTTTGGGGGGATTTTGCTCTTATAAAACTAAAAAGGAAATTACAGATGATGGCCCCATTAAAACCTTTCTCCCCCTTTGGAAAGGAAAAGGGTGCCATGAAAAAGAAAAGAAAAAACATAAAAAGTTACATCAAGCTATACATAATATCGCCGAAGCTCATCCGCATTCCAAGATCTTGGAATTTCGTTGCCATCCATGTCCTTCAATCTGTACGATCCAGGCCTTGACGAAGATACTACTAAGAAAGGTCCTTCCCATTTCAACTGTAGCTTGCCCACTGTGTCTGGGTTGGCCACTCTCCGAAGCACCAAGTGTCCCGGCTCAATATTTTTTAGCCGGACTTTTCTATCTCGCCATTTGACTGTTTCAGCCTGGTATTTATTGATATTCTCCACAGCTTGAAGCCTGATCCCTTCTAAAGCATCTTTTTCCACAAGACAGGCATCTTCGGGACCTGGTTCTGCCGAAGCTACTACTCTTATTGATCCAGCTTTAGCTTCTTCCGGAGTTATTGCTTCGTCACCGAATAATAATTTGAATGGGGTAAAGCCTGTGGATCTTGATGTTGTTGTATTGTGGCTCCACACCACTTTGGTTAACTGATCTGGCCACTTTCCCCTGGGTTGATTGAAGATTAACTTCATTATTCCTGTCATTATAATGCCGTTGGCCCTTTCAACGAGCCCATTTGACTCCGGATGTCTGACTGATGCAAAATGGATTTTCGTTTCAATTTGATCACAGAAATTTCTGAAAGCTTCGGAGTCGAACTGCGTTCCATTATCTACAGTGATTGCCTTTGGTACCCCGAAGCGACAGACAATATTCTGCCAGAAAAACTTTTGGACAGTAGCCGAAGTTATTGTGGCTAATGGCTTCGCCTCAATCCATTTAGAAAAATACTCCACAGCTACTATAACATATTTTAGATTCCCTTGGGCCGGTGGTAATGGACCCAACAAGTCAAGGCCCCACCTTTGCAATGGCCAGATAGGTTGTATCAGCTGTGTCAAAGACGAAGGTTGCTTTTGATCTCTTGCACATTTCTGGCAACCTTCGCACTTTTGAACTAACTCCGCTGCGTCCGAAGCTGCCTTCGGCCAATAAAACCCTTGACGGAAGACTTTTCCAAGCAACGGCCTAGATCCAATATGGGACCCACACAGGCCTGCATGTATTTCTTTTATCAACTCTATACCTTCGGTTCTAGATAGACACTTGAGCAGCGGAGCACAGACTCCATGCTTGTATAACTCCCCTTCTATCATGACATACGGACGAGCTCTTGCCTCTATCCTTTTATTATAAGCTTCGTCATCTGATAGGAAGTTACCCTGAAGGTAAGAGATGATTTCAGTTCTCCAATCTTCGCTGTAAACAGGAGATATGTTGAGGACTGCTCTTTCAAGAAGCTCCACTGAAGGTGCCTTTATTGTTTCGAAGAACACATCCGAAGGTAACGGCAGCCCCTGTGCTGCAGACTTGGCTAACAAATCAGCATGCTCATTTTGTCCTCGAGGGATATTCTTGACAGAAAACCCTTCGAAGGAGGCTTCGATCCTTCGGACCGTATCTAGATATTTTTCAAGCTTCGGATCTTTAGCCTTGCAACTTTTGTCAACATGACCCGAAACCACCTGGGAATCAGTTTTAAGAATCGCCCTTCTGATTCCCATTGCCTTTAATTTCCGAAGGCCCAGAAGCAAGGCCTCGTACTCAGTAATATTATTTGTACAGCTGAAATCAAGTCTTGCTGCATAACAAGTTTTAACCTTGGATGGTGAGACCAACACAGCAGCTGCACCTGCTCCGAAGGTTCCCCAAGAGCCATCACAAAACATTGTCCATACTTCGGCATCTTTATTTGCTTCTTCATCCTGAGCCCCTGGCGTCCAGTCGGCAATGAAATCTACCAATGCTTGAGACTGGATCGAGGATCTATGCACATAATCAATGTAAAATTCATTGAGCTCTGCAGCCCATTTTCCAATCCGTCCAGTAGCTTCTCTATTTCTCATTATATCCTTCAACGGCTGCGAAGAAGGAACAATGATATTGTATGCCTGAAAATAATGCCGAAGCTTCCTGGATGCCATTAAAACGGCATACAATACCTTCTCCAGCTCTGTATAATTTTTCTTTGATACACTAAGGACTTCAGATACAAAATATATTGGAACTTGCTTCTTTACTTGTCCATCAAGCTTCTCCTGGACAAGTGCTGCACTTACTGCCGAGTGCGAAGCTGCTACATATAACAACAAAGGAGCCCCTGGCGTTGGTGGAGTTAATGTTGTTAGATCTATCAAGTACTGCTTCAGCTCTTCGAAGGCTTTTTGCTGACTTGGGCCCCATTGAAAGACTTCAGCTGACTTCAGCACCTCGAAGAAGGGTAAATTTCTTTCTGCTGATCTGGATATAAATCTGTTGAGAGATGCCAGCCTTCCTGTCAATCTTTGGGCCCCCTTTCTTGTGGTTGGTGGCTCCATTCGAAGTATAGCTTCGATTTTATTTGGATTAGCTTCGATTCCCTTTGTTGAAACCAAGCATCCAAGAAATTTCCCCTTCTTTACCCCGAAGACACATTTTTCTGGATTCAGCTTCAGACCAGCTTGCCTGAAACTGGCGAAGGTCTCCTGCAAATCAGCAATATGATTTTCCTGCTTTGTGCTTTTTACAATAATGTCATCGACATAAGTCAACACATTTCTGCCAATCTGGGACTGGAGGACCTTCGCAGTCATTCTGCTGAAACTTCCTCCAGCATTTTTGAGCCCCTCAGGCATCCGAAGATAGCAATATGTGCCACTTGGAGTTATGAAGCTAGTCTTCGGCTCATCTTCCTTTTTCATCCAGATTTGATGATATCCTGAGTAGCAGTCCAGGAGACTCATGAGCTCTGAAGAAGCTGCTGCATCGACTAAAGAGTCTATCCTTGGCAGCGGGAATTCGTCCTTCGGACAAGCCTTGTTGAGATCTGTGAAATCGATACACATTCTCCACTTGCCATTGGCCTTCTTCACCATAACAGTGTTAGCTAGCCACTCTGGATACTTTACTTCTCTGATAACTCCCGCACTGAGGAGTCTTTTTACTTCATTGCGAGCCCCTTCGGCCTTGTCATCCGACATCTTCCGAAGCCTCTGCTTTCGGGGTCTGAAGGATGGGTCAACATTGAGCGAATGTTCAATAACATCCCGATTTACTCCACAGAGATCATTAGCTGACCATGCAAAAACATCTTTGTTGTTGAATAAAAACCTTATCAAGGTTTTCTCCTGGTCTTCAGATAATTGCGAGCCCAACAGCACCTTCTGCTCTGCTATGTCCTCACACAATAACATGGGCTTCGGCTGATCTGCTGAAGCTGCCTTCTCCCTCCTGAATTTGTACTGTTCACAAGCTTCAGCTTCATCTATGTTATGGATTGCTTTGGAGTCAGTCCAGCTTCCTTCGGCCCTTCTAGCAGCTTCCTGGCTTCCATGAATAGCAATAGGTCCTTGGTCCGAAGGTATCTTCATGCAGAGGTAAGCTGGGTGGAGAATTGCTTCGAAGGCATTAAGAGTACCGCGGCCAATGATAGCATTGTAAGGATACTCCATGTCAACAATATCAAACACAATTTGCTCAGTTCTTGTGTTGTTAACAAATCCGAAGGTTACCGACATGGTAATCTTCCCAAGTGCTACGATCTGCCGCCCTCCGAAGCCACAAAGAGGGTGCGTGGCATCATGAATCTTGTCTTCGGGCTCTTGCATTTGTCTGAAGGCCATAGCAAATATAATGTCAGCTGCACTGCCTGTATCAACTAGGACATTGTGGACCAGAAATCCTTTGATCACGCAGGAGATAACCATGGCATCATTGTGAGGATAATCCTTAAGCTGAAGGTCTTCTTGAGAGAAAGTAATTGGAATGTGGGACCATTTTGACTTGATGAAGGGTCCCTGCACTCCAACATGCTGCACCCTTCTCTGAGCCTCCTTCTTCTGCTTCTTGTTAGCCGGCTCTGAGCAAGAACCGCCTGTTATCGGGAGCACCAGCTTCGAAGCCGAAGCAGCTCCAGCTTGATTGTTGAACGAAGCCATCAGCTCAAAAAAGTGGAAGTGAGTTCACCGGAGGTGGGCGCCAATGTTGAGGACTTGTTCTCAAATGCTTCGGTCCTGAAGAAGGCAAAAATACAAGTGTGATGCGAAGGCAAATGACAGGTTTTCGTGAACAGTACAGGGGTACTGTTCATCTATTTATAGACACAGGACGCAACCTGTGACGAATTATAATTATGCCCCTTACAAAAGTTTACAACATTAACTTAGACCTCTATGGATAAAAAGGTCATTCTATCTCTATGTCGGTTTGTAACGCCGAAGCTCCATAAAAAGGAACCTTCGGCCATCTCCTGGGGACAATCTCAGCCGAAGCTGCTTCTTCGTGTAAGACCTTCGGCGCAACGAAGCATGGCCCCAACAGTCGCTGTGCATCCTTGCCCTCCTCATGCCGCTCGCCACCACATGCTCCTGCTGTCGTCTTGCCGCCTTCGCGCCTTCTCTTGCGCTCTCGCTCGCTCTCGGGGTTTTCCTCGTCTTGCCGCCGTCACCGCCATCAGGCTTGTTGCTCGCCGGCCCCTCCTCTAACGTCGCTCGCAGGCTCCTCCGCCGCATCCTCGAACTCTGGCGCCATGTTCCATCCGGTTCCGGCTTCGCTTCCTCGTGCCTACCCTCCCCATCCGTCACTGCCTTCGTGTGGGCCCCGCGCGGCACTCTTGCATGACAATGTATATATATCTTTACTACTAATTAAGCACATAATGTAGGCGTTCACAGTCAACCGTGGTGCACGTTCTGCCGCATCCAGAGCGTCCAACCCGCATCCAACGCCCCTGCCACGCTCGTCCCAGCGTTCCAGTGTTCCTGCCGCAGCCCCGCGATCCCGCCTGGCAAGCATGGCGTCGCCGCGACCGTTGCCCCCGCAGCCCCGCGGCCGTTTACCCCGCCGTCTCTCTCGCCCCGCAGGCGTTCCACTCTACATGGAAGGTGAGCCGCCGGCGCCCAAATTGATGGAATCACAGCCCGATCTGCTCGATGAAAGCCGACGCTCGATCTGCTCCATGAAATCCGGCGCCCCGCTCTCCCCTGCTCTCCTCGATCTGCGCTCGCGCTCTACATGGAAGGAGGTGACAACGCCCAAATCGACGGAATTAAACTGATTGCTCTCCCCTGCTCTCCTCGATTCGCGCTCGCGCTCTACATGAAAGGAGGTGACAACGCTCAAATCGACGGAATCAAACTGATTGCGCACGGAAATTGCAGCCTCCAGGTTCGACTGATTCCCTGCTCCGCACTCTCCAGGTTCGCCCCACCTTCCGCGACAACCTAACACTTGTACTGCGGACAGGTCGCCGCCCCCCAACAAGGTAGGATGTCGTGCCCCCGCCCGACACCCCGTTTAGCGCTCCCGTCCGCCAACTCTCTGCGCACCAGATCCACAGCCCCATCGTCTCTGCAGATCCGGGGTTCGCTCGGGTCTCCTTGCCTCGCCGGGGTCCCACCGCGACAGTCGAGGAGCATGGTGGGTGGGGGGAGGCGAGAACGAGCGGCGGAGGAGGTGAAGCTCGACACCGGCAACGCAGAGGCCACGCAGCAGCAAGAGCCGCCACAGAAGGAGGTATTCTAGGCTCCCGCGTCGCTCACCACCAAGTCCTGTGCAGATGTCGAGGACGACGACGATGACTCAATGCGTCCCACCGCCGAGCCCGCCAAGGAGGAGGAGGACATCAAGGGACCTGTGTGCAGCGCCCACTGTCACCGCGCTGTCAGGAATACTACCCCCTCCCCCTCGCGCGACATGGTGGATGCACTGGCCAGTACCGGTGCCGAGGATCCCACGGCCGTGGACGTCGTCGTGACGCAACTGATGCCGGAGGAGGAGGCGCTCCAGCTCTGCACCGGCTGCGTCCACCTCTAGACTTTCTTGCATCACCTATCGCCCTGCAGGAAGGTACGCCCGCGTCATCCCCACCCCTCCAGTGTCCCTTCGCTAGGAATCCTCATCCCCTCACCTCTACAATGCCGCAATGATGCCTGCCTTGGAAGAATTTGGGGATAAGTAGCCCACGTCGCAATGTTCTAGATACATGAGTATATTTTTTATAATGCTTCTATTTTGCAGTCTCTTGTTGTGGCCTATTCAAAATCCAACAAATTCATTGCTACCATGTCTACTGCAGTCTTTAAACTCCTTCCAAGGAAAAAAAGATTTCAGAGAACAACTATGGCAGCTGTCTTATCTGATCTTATCAATTTCTTGTGGTTCTTGAAGTAGATCCTCTGTTTGCTGATACCTCATTTGATTATCTGAAGGGAGGGCTATGAAGTTAAGGACAAAACGGCCAGAATGGAAGTCTCTTATGCCTCTACAACTGAGCAGATTGAGCAGGAAATCTGCTTTGCGTTTCTTTTTGTTCCCCAAGGTTCAGTCGGCTGGTCAATCGCCAGATGATACCCCAGTTTATCTTAACGTGTATGATTTGACACCAATGAATGGCTATATATATTGGGCAGGACTGGGCATATTTCACTCAGGAATTGAAGGTTCTTTTCTCTGTCATATGCACGCATATTTTCCCCAGTTAATACATAATCAAATGCTGGCTCATTTTCCTCCATTTCAATGTTCAGTTAATTTCTCCTGTATCCTTGAAAGTTAAAGTAACATCTCATTATTCGTTTAGCCAACAATGCTATCTATTATTGTGATTTATCTGCTCTCACCCTATGAAGTTGTTTTTGCTACATTACCAATCCTATCTTCATATAAGTTTGTTCAATGCCTGCATGCCATAAATTCTACTCTGGCCATAAATTTGTTCAATGCCTGCATGCCATAAATCAATTGAACTTTCCAGTCCTTATTTAGCTTGTCATCAAGATTTAATCCTACTTCATTTATGGTTGCATGTAAAATCTGTCTATCTCTGTAGGGACTGATGCTATTTATAGAATTATATTAGCTATATTTTTCTCTCAGTCACTGGATTGTATGCTTATAAGGAACAGACTGCTGGCTCCAAAGAAACGTCTAATGAGCCGTCCAACGAAGCTTGCTGGAGCCTGCTCACAGTGGTGCCGACGAGGGGGCGGCAGGTCAACCGGAAAGTCTTGGAATATTGACGGTGGTCCTATGCAATGGATAGAAATATCGACCAAATGTTCCAAATGATATAGTTGGCAATCAATCAATGGTGAGTAGTTCTGCTTTTTAGTTATGTTAGTTAATTCATACATGTAGCAACATTTTTTTTGAACTTCGTGTATAGGTCAAACAACTTCATGATTGCTTAAAAAGGTGGGATGCACTATTTATTCATTCTGGTCAAAAGAGTAAGGCAAAGAAACAAGCTGACGGTGCAGCCATAGAGGTTGTGTTGCTAAGTGGGCTCTACAACTGCTAAAGTTGTTAGTTACATACTTGGATTGTACCCCACTGAGGTATTTTTTAGTTTTTCCACTATTTATTATTTCTCACTGTTACTTGGCAGACATGAATTCACCAATATTTTTTGTATGATAGGTAAATACAAGTGATAGCCGTGTTGAAGTGGACTCCAAGATCTAGAAGGTTGTTGGGGGGAACACAACGCAAATTCTATCAAAGAGCTTATCAGCAATGCGACTCTAAATTATAATGACAATCGGTTGGTGTTGCAGCATGAGTCATGAACTTTTTTATTCTATATTTAGATTATTATATATTAAGTGGGCATATGGTAATTTTGTTTTATTATTCACTGACTTGTTTCTCTCTCTGAACTTACCATTTGCAATTACTAAGACAAATATGATGTTCTTTGTAGTTTCTTTGGGCAATTCAGATAGTAAACAGAAAGTGGCTACTTCTTCAGAAGCGCAAGGTTGCTTTACAATAGGTTCGTTTCGTCGCCAAAATCTACTTATGCACCTTATTCATCTGGTCGTTGTGCGCTCTTCGATTCATGCTCCAGGCGCTCTTTCGCTACACCAGCTTGAGTATCCTAGAGGAAATAGTTTGCCTTTGTGATAGAGATCTACACCTGAAGAACTAGCTAACATTAGGAATTACAAACAATGGATGCAATAATGTGATATTTGTAAACTAATTTTTCCTCAAAAGTTGTAAACCTGCATCAGCCAAATATGAGAAACTAGCATTTGTTGATGTTTGAAATATATTTATGTGGATTTGTGACTTCCTTGCATCTCCTCTTTCAAACAATTGGTTCATTATTATTATGGGTATTTCAATTTTTATTTGCACTTCCAAATGAACTTTTTCAATGTTCCACAACTATGGTGTAGGATAACATTTTGCTTCTACTTTGTTCCATTTCTGTATTCTACGATTATATACTGACTGAAATTTACATGAACACCACCTTTTTGGTCACGCTGGTTTAATGCATTGGGTTGTTGATAAAGTCTCTGATCAATCTGTACCGAACACATCTAATAGAAACAATTAATTCCAAGCAGTTTTCAGAAGACATAAACATTAGCACATAAATAGGTTTAATTACTTAATGGTGCATATTTGACGTGGTACAACACTGACGATCAAATGGAACCATCGATTTTGGCACTTGATCGCAACAACACATGTGTAAGCTCTACTTTATTATGGACTCTTAATTCAGTCTGAAGGCATGTACATATCTTAGAAGATAAACGAAGGAATGGTACAAGTGCCGCACAGAACAGCTATACTTGAAGCATACTTTTCTTTCCAAAAACGAGAGAGAGAGAGAGAGAGAGAGAGGGGATTTTTTTGCTATGACAGGCATGCCTGGTCAGGAACAGTGGTACTATTAGATGCCGTAACCATTTTAATACTTGTAAGAGAGATTCCACTCCATATTTGAAGCATTCAACTGGTCCATCATGCTATATCTCTACTACTCCTTAAGAGAGAGAGAGAGAGGAAGGAGGCGCTTGCCGGGGGAGGTGTTCCTAACTAGGCTACATTCCTCTCATCCTGATAATTTGATGCGACAATTTACCATGAGTATCTCTCCATATAAGCTATAACTTTAACAAGTGTGTGGATTTCATGCTGTCAGGAACTAAAAATTAGGCAAAGGATGATGACAATATCTACAGTTGGTGTTCCAAATACAATAAAAATGCTAGCATCTCACAAGCTTCAGTCAACGCTGGCAGTCAGGTATGTTATTATGAATTTGAATATCACATACCATTAGCACTGACAGTCAGTCACCATGCTATATTGCAGGCCTCTTTTTTTTTTGCTTGTGAAGATCCTCCAGTCACAAAACCTGAGCCCTATTTTAGCTTGTAATTTGTTAATACACTTAAGTATGATATCTGGTCACCACAATATAATTGGTTCAAGGCTTTGATTGCATAACTTCTGGTTGAGCAGCAACACATAATAAGGATTCGAGAAGCAGATGCAGCATTTCCCCCCCTGTAATTTGTTGCTGACAAGTCTGTCGTATTTGAAATCAGTCTGCATGCCCCAAATTAGAAGCTGCGGGAGACGATTGTTCCTAGCACCAAGTCTTACCCCTTGGGAGCACTAATGGATGACGGCAAGAGTTACTTCCTTGAAACTGGGCGCAGGGTATCCTTCGAGTACACTCTGCTAGGTATCAGATGATTCTATCTGTTTCAGGAGAAAATATTACTCAGCGACATTACTAATATGGCTAGAGTGGATTTCGTGGCCAGATGGGATTAACGGTGAAAAGGAGCATGCCGAAGAGCTAGCAGAACTACTTCATATGTGTGGAGGTGGTTACCATGTGAACCTGATTCCCTATAACCCAATTGTAGGCTCGGAGTACAAGAGACCTTACAGAAAAGTGGTATGTGTGCTTTATGTCCTATAATAAACAAATATAAACTATTATTTCGTAACCAGTTACTGATCTTATTTACACTGTTATACTACAAATTAGGTCCAAGCCTTTGTTGATGCTTTAGAAGCACACAAGATAACCATCAGCGTTCGACGGACCCGTGGGCTTGACGCTAACGCAGCCTGTGGGCAGCTGAGGAATGAGTTTCAGAAGAATCCACTACTTGAGATTGAACCGTCACCCTCCACAGAGCGGACCCTCGTAACTGCTTAATTCAAACACCTATCAGGTTGATGCAGCATGTTCAAGCATTCGGAATTGTCATTTATTTATGTTCAAGCATAACGCTCGAGAATTTTGGAACGTTCTGTCCGTGCCCATCTGATGTCATGAGTGGCAATTACGGAATTACCACACTTGTCTCAGATATTATAAACCCATCTTTGTTACAGAAAGTCACCATAAATGAACTCCTACTGTCCATGATCTGTTGCATTCACAACATTGACACTGGCCTTTTAAACTGAACGCTTATGATTCATGAAGCACTCTATTTCTGTTTGGAGACCCTGGGCAAACAACTATCTTCTCCCTCCGCCGGTGGAGCTGCTGCAGAGACGAGGGATGAGAAGCACAGCAGGAGCAGGTCTGAGGTCTCTCCTCATCATCCATATTTTTTAAGAAGTCCAAGCACTAGCAAAACCATGAAACCAGGCTTGCCCAGCTCCGGTCCGGTTCGTTTCTTGCCGTGAGGTTTTTTTGACCGTGGGCAGGAGGTGGTGGAAGCGGGTGGGGTGGGTACTGCTGGTGCTGGGCAGGAAGGCGTTTGCTTGGGAGAACAGCCTTGCTGCCGGTGCCGGCCGGCGGGCGGGCGGGCGGCAAACCGAACCTGCCTGCCACACATACCGCGCACCGTTGGGCATCGACGACCGCCACGATCGCTTTCTTCCGTGCCCAGTGCTGTGGCGGTGCTTTCATTCGGCGAGCCAAAAAAAAGAGGCACGTCTGTAACAAAAGGCTAGAGCTGCTAGCTGTTGATGGTACTGGTGCCTTCGACTCCAAGTGCCCGTTGTGTTCTTCGGATCGCATCCGATCGGGGGAGTGATAATTGGAAGGCACGCGATCGATAGACAAGTCAGCGACCTCAGCAGCAGGAGGCATCACCGCATCATGCATGTCAGCACGAATCACCGAGAGAATTTCATGGAAGTCACCATGAGATATCCTGGTTTCAGGTATAACAATCTTATTAGGTCCATCAGCCTTTCCTGTTCTGAGCAAGTTGAAGTAGGCATTATTTGTCTGTTTGACCAACGTCATCAATATTATGATAAATTTCTGTTTTGTTTATCTACTACAGCTCAAGATTGTCACTAAATTTCAACGGATTAAGGTGGATAGCGTCAGATTTGAAGATGAGGAGCTTCAGGATACCTCGTATTGGGCTAACATTACCATTCCCATGGCACCGTTACCATTCCATGTTTCTAATGCACTGAGGGTCTGAGGCCACGCTTCTGTATTGGTGGCTCACTCGGACTCGCGCTCCTCTGCAAGGCACTGTTCCTCATGAGGGTTCCCATTATCATTGCGCTTGCATCGCCTGTCACTAGGGCTCTGAGCCATTAGAGGCTCGTCAATTTATGTAAATTTATATTTTGTTACAATGCACAGACACATACCTATAAGATATTAAGATCGAAGATAATATATATATATATATATATATATATATATATATCATTTGTTTTCAAGTATTACCTAACACTGTCTAGATGTACTTAAGTTACCATGATATTATGTCTCCGTTGCAACACACGGACACTCATCTAGTAGTAATATAAAGCCTCCCCATCCGGTTGCGGCACTCATGATGAGCTTGTATGCGTCTTCCAAGTAGATAAAACTCCCTTATATCTTTTATTTGTAATATTGAGTCTATATATGACAATGCAGGCCGAGGGCCAGATCATGGTACTCCCTGCTATTGCAAAACGCTAATTTGATTATGATAACATGGAATCGAGAAGAGAGGACTTGTTCTCTCTCGTTACCACATCTGACCCCGTTGTCTGTCCTCACGTCGATCGGCGACGATCACCGGCGGGCACAGTAATGAACTACTCCTCCCTCCACAAATATTTGTCGCTATAATACTGGTGACGGTCAAATTTTCTTAATTTTAACTAAATTTATAGAATATATTAACAACATTTATATCTTCGAGTGGGAGCTATCGCCGGAGCTGTGCTTGCGGGCGTTGACGGCCAACCAGCAGGGCGCTCGAGGAGAAGCGCAAGACGACCGCGCCGTCAGTGCCGAACGAGGCGGAGCGGCAGCGCCATGAGGTGTGCTTCGCCGTCGAGGTCATCGCCGCTCACAGAGCACGACCACCCATTGAAGAAGAAGCACAGGTGAGAAGAGATGATGGCTGGTGTAGACCATGCGCCTCTACGAGCTCGCCGCACGTGACCCGTTCCTTTCCTCTCGAGCAAATCCGTCCACATCGCCGTTCCCCATCTGGATGCTGCTGGCTTCTACCTCGGTCGCCGGTTGGTATGTACTGCCGATTGAATGCTACGCATGCTACTGCAAGTCTGATTGCTTCATGCCACTTTGATGCTGCTCCGGGATTTTTTTCTCCATTGCTTATGTGATTTGTCCTCCGGCCATTCATGGAAAGATGTATTTTTCCAAAAAAAAAGTTTACTTCCATGTAATATATTATTTGCATGTATACATTTTCTGTTACCTGACCACAAATATATATACACATATACATTTGTTAACTTAGACGAAACAAAGCATAAGCTTTAATCTGCTCATAAGATAGAATACCATTTTTTAGAAAGAAAAAATTAGAAAATCTTAAGCTGATGCTTAATACTATTATCAGTGCCAACAACATATGTTTTAGCTAGTTTCATCCTTTACTAGCTTCCTGTTGGTATTCACTGCTATTTTTTTTAATAGGAATGAAGGTAAGAGAATAACAGAAGAACTTGAAGCGGTCTCTTATTTGAAGACCAGAAGGCAAAGTACCAAAAGAAGGAAAAAAAAAACTGAATTGCCTTCACTAGGCTCCTCTTGAGAAGATACAAGGTAAAAGTATTTTTCTACCTTACTTTGCACAAGCGTATATATAGTAATATAAAGCCTTCTCTCCTAAAAACTTCAGAATAATCTTAACATGTTACAGTTACTTCTCTCAGAAGATTTCATGTGCATCGTAATTCTAAAACTTTAGCCCCTTTACACCAAGCTGTGTACATGAAGAAACACAAGCGGCTCTTTTTTTAATGTGCTCAAGGACGAAACACAAGCGGCTCTTCGGCTATTCGTATTTTTTAATGAGTCTATGTACGGTTTCCAGCAACTTGACACGCGGTAGCTAGGCTGTAGGTCTCTCTAGGAACTGCTCTGTAGCTGGATATCACGGGCCACGCTATCAGCTTCGGCTCCCGCTTAGACTTTCCTGGCTTAGAGCAACTCCAAGAGATCACTAAAAAAATTGTTCTCCAAAATCTGTTATTGGGACCGTTAGGAAAAAAATGTTGCTAAAAAAATATAAACCCACATCAGTCTGCTAATAAGTAATCCCTAAATTTTTTGAAACATATCTCACAGGCCATGGCTTGCCTATTTGGGCCAGATCGTTTGCATCATCAGCTCATCGCTACTGTAGATCGGTACTCTAGATCACGTCATAGCTATTGCACATCGCTACTGTAGATCGCTGGCATGCAAATGCAAGTCATGGCCGTGTGCTGGTGTACTGCAAGTCTGCAACTGGTTGGCGTCTCTCTTCCATGTGCAACTGGCCTCTCTGCTGATCTGCTCCATCTTGCATGTGCTATGCGCGCCAACGAGAAACAGGTGATATGCACGAGCTCAAAAGTGGGCGCGGGAAATAGGTGCTATGCGCGCCTGCAAGAGGATTGGAGAAGATTTTACCTCGCTCAAATTTACGGGAGCAGTCACCCTCGATGCGTGACGCGAAAAAAATGGGAGAACTTTGCACGAGCTGTTGGAGGTGGGTGGAACCGGCTTTTCTCCTAAAAAGATTTATTCGGGGTCTTTTAGCATCATTCTTGGAGATGCTCTTAGTATCCAACACTCGGCCTTCAGCCTGGCTTCAGTAATGCTCTCGGTCTCCGGCTCGGCTCGGTTTCATCTTCGTATAGAGCCACCTCTCCTGAACCTGATGTCAGGAAGCACCATGTGATCGTGTCCCTCAACTTCAGGCCGCCGCAGTCGTGCGCATCTCCTTGCCTCATGACTGCAGGCGCCTCTCCTTGCCCTTTCGCCTTAATAAGACACTCTGTTGCCACCTAGTATCTTGTCAGGCCATTCCTAGTCTGCCATGGAATGAGGACAATGGCGACAGACAGCCAGACACTAGAAGGCAATTCCAAGATGTTGCTCTGGAATGAGAAGTCAAGGTCCCCTAGGCCATTATTGTTCTGCGAGCATCGTGAATCCATTTAATTTTACGATTTTTCTAGTTATTTGGCAGTGCCCTCACAATTGGTTTAAAGACTACGATTTACTTGAGCTGTGTAATTGATAGTATTCATTCATAGGCATGTGGAAATCAGAGTTTATGATGTGTATGTGGACAGATTTTTGTGTATTGGGAGGAACTAAATATTGATAGGTGATTTGTGATGTACTAATAGCGAGAGGATTCTGAAATGAACATAAATAGAAGCGGGCCCAGACATTTAAGATTGGGTATTCAAAAATTCAAAAGATTAAAGAATTTAGGGTTCTAATGCTATTTTATGTAATACATTATTGACAAATTAGTGTTCTAACACTATAGATCACCAAAAACATGGGTATTCAATGAATACCCATGAATACCCCTGGGCCCGCCCATGAACATAAACGTTTTGACTTTAATCTAGGATAGTCCTCAATACAATGAATAAACGACGTCATTGCAACAGAAGTAAGCATTATAGTGTATTTTTCAAACTATCTAAACTACAGCTGAATCAGAAGTAAGCTTACAATGTTTACTTCCTATTACAAATAACTAAATTGCCCTATCCTCCAAAATTTAATTTGCGTGCAGCTGATGCCTCTTGATCAAGACCAAGCAATAGACTTGTATATCCCCCTGAAAGAAATTAGGCACATCTATAGAAATGCTTGGTTCCACTAGATTAGCACCATAATTATCTTTTGTGTTCCTCATTTCTTCTCCTAGAACGTTACAAATAATAAAAAAATAAGATGCTAATAGTAAATGGCCAAACATGCTGTAATGAATATCATAAGTACCTTTCTCTTGAGAACCTTTTTTTTGGTGACTGCTTTTCAACTACATTCTTTGCTCGTTTACTTTTTGCGTCTTTCACTACACGTGGAACTCTAAATGATATTGCATTATTTACTCTATCCAAATAGTAGTATTTGAAACAACAGGAGGAACATTTCCTTGTATCTTGTTTAGAGAATCATCTGTTTCCATATCCAACTTTTCTAATGCTTTCTCTAAATCATCAAGAAGTGATTTGGACACCGAACGCTTCAATGCAAGGGATGTTGCCATACGAGATAGGCGTGCAACATGTTCTTTTAGGTTTTCATTCACACTTGCTTTTTTATCAGCATATAAACCTCTTTTTGCATATTTTGCCCATCTATTCAATATATATTGTGACGGTAAAACAAAAACATCGTTTATATTGAATACTTTGAGGCCATGCTTGCACAAAATACCTACAAGATATGGAAGCCACATATCAACAAATTGTATAAGAACACTTTGCAATTTGAAATGTGTATGCGTACCTGTGGATTCAAACTTTCTACATGAACATGTAAGGCTCTTATCAGCACTGTTAAAATGAACCGTTGCTCCATAATCTGAATGCATATGTGTCACCATGAATGTTAATATTGTCCTCTCATTATGCAACAACTTACATGAAAATGAAAATTAACTTTTGAATTCTTCCTCAAACTCTGAATACATTCTCCTTGTATATGATTCAACAACAGTCTTTAACAAAGGTAAATTTGGGATGTAATTAACTGGGTCTGTTGTACGTGATTTAAAATCTTCATATAACTCATTTTCTCGAAGAGAAGCAGAGACCTTATCGCATTCTATAATGAGTTCAGAGAGACCGAGTTTTCTACGAAATCTTTTCTTGAAAACATTGTTCATACCTTCACTCCTCTAAGTCATTGTCATGTCAGCTGTAAAAGAATCACGATAAACAGCAGCCCACTTTTCCCTCAAAGAATATAGACTTAGCATCCAAGAGTTCTCCTCAAGGCTATATTCACTAAATAGTTCTTTCCACTTATTTTTGAAACACTCCTCTGATCTATCTTCATAGACATAACTTTTAAAAGCAGGTAGAAACTTTTTTGGGTGCTCATGAATCACATAACTAAGATGTTTTGCAGCATTAAGATAAATGTGCCACAAGAAAAGACGATGACTTGTATTTGGTAATACAAAAGCAATTGTTGCTGCCATAGCTGCATCTTGATCTGTGAAAATTGTACTTGGATGCTTGCCTAACATTGCTATCAAAAAAGTTTGAAAGAGCCAAACAAATGAGGAAATTGTTTCATTTAGCAATAGTGTAGCTTCAAAAATTATTGTCTGTTTGTGGTGGTTAGTTCCAAGAAGTGGAGCAAAAGGCATTTCAAACTTATTTGTCTGAAATGTGGTGTCAAATGACACAGCATCACCAAAGCATTTGTAGTCCATTATGGATTGACCATCAGCCCAAAAGAAATGAGTTATCCGACCATTTTCCTTATGTATTTCAATGGCATAAAAAAATCCAGGATCATCAACCTGCTTGTTCTTCAAGTATTCTAAAAGTGTTTGTGCATCATTGTGTTCTAAATATTTTTTACACTCACGACCAATTTCATTATCACAATCCATCTTTAAGAATGGAACACCAGTGGGGCCATAAAATTGCTTCATGAATTCATAGACTTGTGTTGGCTTCATCCTGGCTTCCTGAATTTGACTGATAAGTTGTCTATCTGCTTCTATAACTTGTCGTTGGGACCTTAGCATGGGCTTCTTATTTGGACTAGCTAGAGTATGGTTGTGTTGAAGTTTAACCTTTTGAACTGTCCACATCCCTTCTCTGCTAACACTAAATTGAATACCAGCATTACAACCTATCCTTGGTGTGGCATGTGATGAATCAGATCCTCTATATCCTTGTTTGCAGCAAACTATCTGTTTGGAATGCACAGTTTTTTCAGTTGGACACTTTGTATCATGCTTTCTTATACTGAACCCAACCTGACCAGCATATGTGTTATACATGTCATAAGCATTCTTTTCAGAGTCAAAAGACATCCCAATTTGAGGAACAATCACAGTTGGTTCAGCATCATCTACCACCTATTAAAATGTGTTTAGAATAAAAGTTCTATTACAATACAAAAGAATTATTATGCATAGTTCTATTACCTCCGTATCTTCATGTATTAATATGTCATTAGCATGATCGTTTGCACTAGTAGTCATCGAAGTTGCTTTACGTGTCTGCTCTGTCTGAATAAGTATTATATTTTTTTTTGTGTAGACCATAAATGACCAAACTACAGGTGAAACAGATGTGATATCAAAGAAATAGTTGATTCTACCTGCGTGTTGTGCTGTCTGTCGCCTCCATGATCCCCAAGAATAGCAGAATTGTCATCAGTAAAAGGGAGCATAAACTTATTTGCCATGCCTTCATGTTCATCCATGTCTTTGTATCTTTTTCGTGGTGATTAGAGGCGTCAAAGATACTCAAAGAATACACAATGAAAGAGAATTTTTTGTGGAGATGAGGATGTTAACAAGACCTCACCAAAATATAGCACGATCCGGTCAGCGGCGACGACGGCGACGGTTACTGTCTTTCTTTACCCTTCCGTGAATTATATGGGCTCCTTCCTTTCCTTAACCTTCCGTGGCCTGTATAAATCGATTTAGCTCAGTTCCTATTGTTACTAAAGCGGAGCAAGACGCCGAGGGAGCCGACTGTACGAAGCCGAGCCCGAGATAAAGGCCACTGAAGCTGGGCTCGCACGCATTATTTATCTGGGGCTGTAACACGTTCGTTCTACATTCGGTCTGTATTGAATTTTTTTATGATATCACACACATATATTTTTTTAACAAGGTACGTGGACCGTTCAAGTACCATCTTATGGCTTTTTTTTTCCAAGCTACGTGGCCATCGTGCCTGGCCAAGACCCAAGATTAGACCCAGGATCAGTCCCGTCGATGGAATCCCGGCGGTAGAGATCTGTGGCTGTCATTGTGCTAAACAATCTCTAGCCTGGGTGCCGCGGATCTAGCTAGAGCACCCAGCGAGACGGACAGGTGAAATTTAAAGCAGGCAGGAGAATTCTGAAAAGGAGATCCTGATGGGTCCATCCATCCCATCCCATCCCATCCACACGTTCAGTCTTCAGAGTGCAGTAGGACTGTAGGAGCCGCTTTGCTTCTAGCTTAGCTAAGCTAGCTCACTCTCCTAAACTACGTAGCTTTGGCCGGCCAGCCAGGTACGGTACACGCGGGCGGGATCGAGTCCTTAGCTTGGAAGCAATTAGGCCCTGGCACAGTGGCACGTACAGGCCATACATGATTACCATGGTTGAAAAGCTCACTAACCACTGATGCTTTCGGAAAAGCATGCATGGCCTCTCTCTCTTTACTTTCTTTTATTGTTATATAATCCATGCGCTCCGTCAATCACACACACAAAAGTCGTCAAGTGATGGAGTAAAGCCGTAGAGGAGGGAAGACAGATAGACAATTGATGATCACGATCTCATATAAGAAAAAGGCTTCTTTGCATAACCCAGACGAAAATTCTCAGATTATTTAGATCCAGCAGAGGATTAGCTAGCTTTAGAGTAGCAGAGCTCGGAACAACCTCAGTCACCAGAAGCCCGAAAGCTTACACGGGGCACGGGCTGATGAACGAGGCGGTGGCCTTGGAGTCGAGCAGCTCCAGCGCGGCGCCGCCCGGCTCGATGCACCGTGGCGTCTCGTACTGGTTGATGGTGATGGAGCCGCCCTGGCTGACCAACAACAGGTCCATGAGCGCGTCGAAGGCGCCGGCTTCCACCAGCTGCCGTATCTCCAGCGGCGGGCCCACGGAAGATGTACTCCATGTCGCCGCCGTTGGTGACGACGCGCCAGAGGCCCGACGACGTCTCGTCGTAGCGCGCAGACAGCACGGTGGTGCCGAGCTGGGGCTTGATCTCGAACTCGGCGGCGTAGCGCTCGAGGTAGTCGACGAACTGGCGGCGGGTCGGGTACTCCGGGTAGTCGTCCGGGAACGGCATACGCGGGAGCTGGCCGCAGGACTGCTTGGGCAGGTGCAGCTTGAGGCGGTCGTACGTGCGCCGCTGCCACAGCGAGGCGATGCAGTCGGCGCGCTCCAGGACGACGAACGGCACGCCCTGCTCGCGCAGGCACGCCGCCACGGCTAGCCCCGACGGCCCCGCGCCCACGATGATGGGCCCGGTCACCCACACGCAACGCGGGGAGAAGAGGCTGTTCATGCGGTCGGTAGGGAGGAGCCCCATGTAGCTGCTGATGTGAAGCTAGCTTGCTAGCTATGGTAGAAGAATGAGGAGGAGGACAGCTGGAGCTAGGAGAATGGAGGAGATGTTGTTGTGTTGGTGGTTTGGGGGTTGGACTAGTCGTGGTTATATAGAGAAGGGGAGGAGAGGTTGGGCAGGATGGAGGAGGGAGGGAGACGCCGGACAGCAATGTGTGTGCCGAACCACTGTAGGCATGTCAATTCGAAGGAGAGAGAGAGAGAGCAGTGGTGCTGTAGCTGCTGGTGAGGGATGGAATGGAGATCGATGGAGTCTGCATCTGCTCTGCGTGATGAGAGAGGGGCAGCAGAGCAAGAATATTGGCATGCACCATGCACGCAGTAGCTACAATAACGAACGAACAGACAAACAAAATGGTGGAAGATTACATGGAGATCGAGAGGATCTAAAAGTCTTTTTTTTCTTCCGGAATTCGAGTTTTAAAACCCCCTCCTCTCTTCTCGTTCTGGGTGTGGAATGAGAAAATTCGATGCAGATTTTATCTCGTTTTATATACATTCATACTCCTATACGACAGATTCTGAGGGTGAGGGTGGCTAGCTCGAGCGACCGACTCACCGGCACATGCCGGGATGCCCTTCACCCAGTGGGGCGGAGGGTGGTGCATGGTGGTGCGCGCCGCCGCTGCATGAGAGCCACGCACCCGCCGCCGCCGCCGCCCCATTGTTTGGCGTACGTGGATTCCCTCTGCATCCTCGATGCTATGCATGCGTCCACGGTCCACGCCGCCACCACCACCAACGGCGGCGAGCGGGTTGAAGAGTGTTGGACCGATCGACCGGCCGCCGCGCCGCTCGCGCTTCCCGCAGACAGGCACGCGCGCTCCACTATTATTGAGATCCAGGTCGTTGCATGCTAGAGTCAAAATTAGTGCCCCCCAACCCACCCACCACTCATTCCTCTGTTATTCCATTTGCTACGACTGTCGTATCTATACATGTCCACGATCAGACACGACACAGTTACCCGCGTGCCAGGCACAACACAATGCTGGATGGTCGGGCCGCACCAGCCCACGGTCTGTTGAGCCGGCCCAAACATAGCACGGAAAATAAGGAAAGCGTGTCTGTTGAGCACCAAAAAGAGCATCGGGGCCCTTAGGCTGGACGGTCCGTGTGCGCGCAGAACAGATTAGGGTTCTGAGTTTTTTTTTCTGTGTTTGTTGGCGAGAATCACGAGATTAACTCAGAATTTTGTTGGTAACGGGTCCAGCCTCCACCTCTATAAAAGCAGAGAAATACGACCGATTAAAATGATCAATCGAACCCTCAATCAATACAATTTACATTTATTCTTAGGAGTAGTTCTAGTCTAGTTCTAGGTTAGTCTTCCAATCCCCAAATTCTTCGCTTCTCTTCGACTCTATGTCGATTAGAAGAGTCTAGGTCGGCCTGTCGAGCCTAGACATCTGCTAGGATCTGTCCTCCCCGACGGGGTCCCTCCCGGGAGCGAGATCCAGGCGCCGCCCCTGCGCACGCGCGGACCGTCCGGCCCCAAGGCGCGGACTGTCAGGCCGTCAGGCAGGAAACCCTAGCCCTGCGCCAGGCCACGGACCGTCCGGCCCCTGACCGCGGACCGTCCGCCCCTGTGCAGAGAGCACTACCACAGTTCGTGTTGAGTGATTGGCGCCCGAAAAATATGTCAACATACTTTTGGCGACTCCGCTGGGGAAAACACGTCTAGACCCATCAAATCGGTCCTCAATGACCGGTTCAAGGGATAGTTCTGAAGTCTCCCCCAGCAACATTATAGAGCCGACTTGGGAAACCTTGCCGGCTGACAAACAGCTCCAGTTTGAGGAGCATAAGGAGCAGCTGATTCAAGAGGCAAGGGCGAAGTTCCTGGCCAACTTCAAGGTGGACAGGAACAATAAAGTCGTCCGACAATGGGCGACGGATCCGGCTTCGCTCTGACCCACACCAGATATCCAGATATCCCCAATGTAAGTAATACAAATGAGCTACAATCTCTTAATAATTATGTAGATGAACAGCGAGAACAAATGCAAAATATCATAGGGGGTTTGCAAAATGATTATAGGAGACTAGTACATGCATTTGATAAATCTAGTATTGCAAATTTTCCTTCGCACGAGGTTGAATTAGGGGGTAACACACGTAATACATCGGTTATAGGTTGTCACGACCAGTCACAACCCCTTTATGGGATGCCGATGGACACATACCCTGAGCAACCGCAAATCGGCAGTAAATCAGCCGATCTGCACATGTCTGGACCGTCCACGTGAGCGCGGACCATCCGGGCCAGCAACAGCCGGACCCATTTTTAATGAATTACCAACACATGTGCTCGAGCCACATCATATTGCGCAGAATTTAAACTACCCAGTCGAACCGTCCGCATACAGCGACGGACGGTCCGCATATAATCACAGACGGTCCGGGTACATGTCCGGACAGTTCGCATATGAGTTTTTTAAGGATGATTGTTACCTGAATCCTCACCCGTCCCAGCAACACTTCCCATCACACTATGCGATGCATCAGCCCATTAAAACAAAATCCCGAGCCTAGGAAAGCTTTTCGGCCCCGCCTAGAAGGCCAGAAAGGAACGATCAATCCTATGAGCCATATAGGGTAAATGGCAATACACCACATAGCTCAAACCAATTGAGGGGAAGACAACATGCTAATATCTAGCCAACCCCACCTATGTTTGACCAGAGAGCCGGTGGTCTCGCACTGGCTGTCATCGATATAGTGAGGGAGGAAATAGCCGGGGCGTTACGAGATAAGCTCGGAGTAAACATGGTGCCTGGGGGGCAATCATATCGAAAACCTTATGACAGCCGATTTGATCACCACCCGTACCCCCAGGGAACCAGGATACCTGAATTCGCAAATTTTTCGGGTGATCAAGGAAAAAATACGCGCGAACGCATAGGCCAGTTCTTAGCACAATTAGGAGAATTGGCCGACACAGAAGCATTTCGTGTGAGTTTATTTTCATTGTCTTTAACAGGAACCGTGTTCGCATGGTACGCCACTTTACCTCCTAATTCTATTTTGTCATGGGGGGAGTTAGAACAAAAATTCCATGATCACTTCTTTTCCGGTGATTATGAATTAGATCTGGTAGACCTAGTGGCCCTGTGACAGGGGAAGGACGAATCGGTTAATGAATACATCCGGAGGTTCCGGGATATAAGAAACTGATGCTTCCAAATACACTTAGCAGAAAAACAACTAGCAGGATTAGCCTTTAATGGACTGAGATATTGTAACACCCGGTTTTAAAGAACAAAGCCGGGTGCATCTCATACATGCGCCAAGAAGACAACATATACAATAACAGAGTGTATAGAGATAAATGTCATAAAACATCAGAGTATTTATTACATAGCGGAAGTCTTATTACAAAATAAAGATAAATGTAAAACGAACTAAGGATCGATGGCGCCAATGTCGACTGAGAAACGCCACCTAGATCAGATCGAACTCCTCAGTGTTAGTCAGCTCCTCTTCTACCACCTGTTCTTCTCCTGTGGGGGGGTGTAAGACAGCAAGAGTGAACTCACATACGATCATAGCTCAACAAGTCGTGGGGAATAATGTGACATGAACTCACCAAAGGTGGGAGCTCATGAAGTGTAAGGCTGATCAATAAAATAAAGGCTAAGGCTGAGCATTGCTTTTATAAGTTGGTCAAAATTTTATTAGCAATTACTAAGTGTAAGTAAATACCAAACCTTAATAATAATAAAGAACAGTAATAATAAAATAATCCCAAATGCGATGCACATGTCAAATTAAACTTAAGTTCCATAGTTAATCATGTGAGGGTCCGAGCCGCTCTTGACCGTGAGCACGGCTAGTATACTAGTTTTACACTCTGCGGAGGTTGCGCATCTTTACCCACAAGTCGTGTATCCCATGTCGCCAGGGTTTGCAAGGCCCTTAGACACTACCGAGGTGAATGGCTAGGGATCCACTACGAGGCCTTTACAAAGTTCCACTAGCTTCCGAAAACCCACTACAGTTTATGGGAAGATCCAGTACAGGGTTCCTGGCTGATAGCCATCGCAGCAAAATCAACCAGGGACCTCCCCGCACTGACCTCTCCCCTACTGCCCTTGCCCCTTTCGGGTAAGGTAGTCTTCCACTAGCTTTCCTAATTAGTCAGCCAAGGGCGTCCCATTAAACCCTTGTGGTAGCACTGTTTTCCCGGGTGGTCGCTCCATGTTCCCATTAATTTAATGATCTTAACATGAACAGTAATAATAACAAGATAATAACAGAATAATCATGAATAATGAATCTCCATACCCAATCCACATAAAGCAATAGCAAGTACTACCCAAAAATATTCCAGGGGTAAACAAGGTATAGAGGTAATCAAAACTGGGGTACATAAAGGATCCCATCAAAATTAACCTATGCAGATCATTAAAATTAATAAGAACATGGCTGGGAAAAGTAAGTGATCAAGGGCACAACTTGCCTGTAATGAGCTCCTGCTCAGCTATCTCTACTTGCTGAACCTCAGTTTCCACAGTGGCTTGCTTGTCTACTCGCATCAACACAATACATACATAGTATAGCCAAAATCAACATCACACCAAACAGATGAATGAAATATACAGTAAAAATCTACACATTAAAATGAAATCATAGGAACTGGAATCACTGAATTTGGAGTTATAGAATTTAAGTTATGAATTTCCTAAGATTTAAAGTGATTATAATAGGATTAGATGATAAATTTATTTTCTAACATAGTTCATGTCAAAACAGTGATTCTAAATGGTAGAGCATAATATTACAAAATTTTAGAAATTGGAATGACCCAATTTGGAGCTAAAATGAATTTTCTATGCATTTTACAAGTTTCTAGATTTGTTTTTGTATTAAAAATGAATTTCTAATATTAATTTCTCTGTTTTTAATACTCTCGGGTCTGGCGCCAAATACTGAAAACTACAGGGGCTCTGGTGTAAGTTTTCCGAGACACAGCGCATAGTGACTAAAGGACGGCGGGTTGATTTCTGGAATTCACAGGGGTTCTTTAACAAAATGACCCACGAAGGGGTATCGGTCACCGTGGGCCGTCAGATCTAAAACGCGCGATCCCGATTACATCAGTCGACGACAAAAACCCCCCCCACAATCCCGAGTCGTCCGATCAAGATCAAACGATCCAGAACGGATCAGGCCGAACCGGTGACTTCGATCTAATCTGAGCCGTCGCTGGTGGATCTAACGGCACCCGAGCGCCTTCAACCTCAGGACTGCGACAACGATGGAGCACGGCGGCGCACAGGCCAGGGCGGCGAAACTCCGGCAACCCGCCCCGGCGTCATCCCGCACCCGCACATGCCCCGATTGATGCTACTTAATCACTAAGCTAAGACAAAATGGATACGTGGTGTCTCACCGAAAACTAGACGACGGAGACAGCTGCCCACGCACGGTGTAGATTCCGCCGTCTAGAAGTGCGACGGTGAGCAATTACGGGCGCGACGGTGGCTGCCGATCTCCCAGGTTGATGCTACCACATTCGCATCCACGCGGGGAAGCTCCAGACACCCTCCTAGGTACCGGAACACCCTCGAATCAGGGTATGGCGCGGCGGCGGTGTCCTTCTTAGAGTTCGGCGGCGGTGTCCTTCTTAGAGCTCGGCGGCGGTGTGGCTACGGGTGCGTGCAAGGTGAGAAGAAGGGGAGGTTCGCGACCAGGGCTACCTTATAACGGCCGGGGAAGGGGAAAGGGGTCCATGCAACGTGCTCCGGGGTTCACGGCGCACTCCGCCATGGACGGACTCCGTTGAGGCGAGTCCGCGGAGCAGTTGAAGCATCTGACAGCGGGGCCGATTTACCAGCGACACATCGCAATCCGCTCGCGCCAGAGTGACAGACAACTGGGCCCCACGTGACAGCGGCCGAGCAAGGCAAATGTGGGCACTGGCGTGCGGCCGACCGAATGGGTCCGTTTGCCAGAGACTCCGCGCACTAGGCCAAACGCGGGCAAGATCAGGCTGACTCGCGGGTCCCGCGATGTCAGTGACCGCGAACGCGCGTGAGCGCGCCAGCAGGAGGAGTTGGGCCGCGCGGTAGGAAGGACGAGTTGGGCCGACTTTCACAGCCGAAGCCCAATAGCAGAGTTTTTCCTTTTCTTTTATGTTTTTCTGCTTTCTTTCTTTTAAATTTGAATTTGAATTTAGTTTTCAACCCTTGTGCACATTTGTTATCAAATCATATTCTGGAATATGAAATACAAATTTTTGGAATATATTTACATTATTTTCTTTATTTTCATAACATTTCTCTTCTTCCTTTAAACCCTAGTTTTCAATGTGGCTTAATCAAGCTTCAAATATTTATTACCTTATCATTTTTATCATCATGGTTTTATTTAATGCACAACACATAAAACTCCAACAAATGCACTTTTTCTTTATTTTAGAATAGTTGTTTCATTTAGTCACTCTCAATTACATAGGTGCTCTTTTTATGATGCAAATAAGACACACAAAATGAGGAGCTCTCTTTGTTACTCTTGGTATACAACTTGAGTATTACAAATCCTACCCCCCTTAAAAATAATCTCGTTCTCGAGATTTAAGAAGATCTAGGGAAAAGGTGGGGAAAATCTATACGAAGCTCTTCTTCTCTTTCCCAAGTTGCTTCATCTTCACCGTGGTGGCTCCATTGCACTTTGCACATCTTTATAACCTTATTCCTCGTAACTCGAGTCAAAGTATCCAAAATCTTGATGGGGTACTCAGCATAAGTCAAATCCTCTTGAACACTAAGGTCTTCCATTGGTAACTGTTCTTCAGGCACCCTGAGGCATTTCTTCAGCTGGGATACATGAAAGACATCATGAACATCTGACAGATGATCGGGTAACTCCAGTTGATATGCAACTTCACCCACTCGCTTTAAAATCAAGAAGGGTCCAATAAAGCGAGGGGACAACTTTCCTTTGACTTTGAATCTTCTCATGCCCCGGAGTGGTGACACCTTCAAATAGACATAATCACCCTCCTTAAACTCAAGTAGTCTTCTCCGGGTGTCAGCATAACTTTTCTGCCTGGATTGTGCAGTTCTCAAATTCTCCCTTATTTGCTGAACTTGTTCCTCTGCTTCTTGTATAATCTCAGGTCCAAACAACTGTCTTTCACCAGTTTGATTCCAATACAAGGGAGTCCTGCACTTCCTGCCATACAAAGCCTCAAACGGTGACATCTTCAAACTGGCCTGATAGCTATTATTATAAGAGAACTCCGCATACGGTAGACTCTTATCCCAACTACCACCATGCTTAAGAGCACAAGCTCTTAACATATCTTCCAGTACTTGGTTAATCCTCTCAGTTTGCCCATCAGTCTGGGGATGGTAAGCCGAGCTAAAATTCAATCTTGTATCCAATGACTCGTGCAACTTCTTCCAATATCGAGAAGTAAACTGTGATCCCCGGTCTGACACAATCTTCTTTGGTACACCATGCAGGCATACAATCCGTGACATGTACAACTCTGCCAACTTGGCTCCTGAATAAGTGGTCTTCACTGGAATAAAGTGGGCTACTTTAGTTAGCCTGTCCACAATCACCCATATAGAATCATATCCAGCAGACGTGCGGGGTAATCCAACAATAAAGTCCATGCCAATCTCTTCCCATTTCCACTCAGGTATCTTCAGTGGGTGCAATAGTCCGGCTGGCCTCTGGTGTTCAGCTTTAACTCTTTGGCATACATCGCACATAGCCACATGTGCAGCCACATCTCTCTTTAGTCCATACCACCAATACTTTTGCTTCAAATCCTGATACATCTTAGTGCTCCCAAGGTGGATAGAGTAAACTGAATCATGTGCCTCCTTCAATATGGTTTCCCGAAGACTATCAATATCGGGAACACAGATCCGATTCTTGAACCATATCGTGCCTTGTTCATCCTCCGTGAACTCTGGGCCTCTTCCTTCAGTAATAAGATCCTTAATCTCCTGAATCTTAGCATCACCAACCTGACCTTTACGAATTTCTTGCTCCAAGGTAGGCTCCAATTCAATAGTCACTCCTTCCGTATGTGTAACAATTCCCAGGTTGAGCCTCTCAAAATCTTTTGCCAATTCATCAGGTAGCTGGACAACGAAAGCGGAGTGAACATGCTCCTTCCGACTCAAGGCATCTGCAACCAAATTCGCCTTGCCTGGGTGATAGTGAATCTCCAAGTCATAATCCTTAATGAGTTCCAACCAACGGCGTTGCCTAAGGTTGAGATCCTTCTGAGTGAATATGTACTTCAAACTCTTATGATCCGTATATACTTGGCACTTAGTTCCCATAATGTAGTGTCTCCAAATCTTCAGTGCATGGACAACGGCAGCCAATTCCAAATCATGGGTGGGGTAGTTCAATTCATGTTTCCTCAACTGACGAGATGCATAGGCAATCACATGACCATCTTGCATAAGCACACATCCAAGTCCTTGGCCACATGCATCACAATAAATGTCAAATCCCTTCTGCAGATCTGGCATAATCAATACTAGAGGTGACATCAATCTCTCCTTCAATTGATCAAAACTCTCTTGGCACTTCTCATCCCACTTGAATTCTCTTCCTCTCTCCAAAAGCGATGTCATGGGCTTGGCAATCTTAGAAAATCCTTCAATAAATCTCCGGTAATATCCTGCGAGTCCCAAGAAACTCCGAATCTCAGTAACTGTAGTGGGCACTCTCCATTCCATAATCTCCTTCACTTTAGCAGGATCCACTGCTATTCCTCCATTAGAAATAATATGACCAAGGAATGGCACCTTGTCAATCCAAAACTCACACTTGCTAAACTTAGCGTAGAGCTCATTATCTCGTAACTTCTGTAGCACCAACCTTAGATGTTGTTCATGATCACTTTCATTCTTAGAATAGATAAGAATATCGTCGATAAACACCACGACGAATCTATCCAAATACTCCATAAACACCTTATTCATCAAATTCATGAAGTAAGCTGGTGCATTGGTTAGTCCAAATGACATAACAGTAAACTCATATAATCCATAGCGAGTCGAGAAAGCCGTCTTGGGAATATCCGATGGTCTAATCTTCATCTGATGGTATCCCGATCGGAGATCAATCTTCGAGAATACCCTGGCTCCTCTCATCTGATCGAATAAATCCTCAATACGGGGCAACGGATACTTGTTCTTCACCGTAACATCATTAAGAGATCTATAATCCACACACATCCGTTGCGATCCATCCTTCTTCTGCACAAATAACACCGGTGCTCCCCAAGGTGAGGAACTCGGACGAATGTACCCAGCCTCTTGTAACTCAGTTAACTGCTTCTTAAGCTCCTTCAACTCTTCTACGGACATTCTATATGGCCGTTTAGAAATAGGGGCGGTTCCAGGTAAGAGATCAATAACAAACTCAACTTCTCTATCAGGTGGCATCCCTGGTAACTCCTCTAGAAAGACATCCGGAAAATCTCTAACCACCCGGATGTTGTCACCAACAAACTCCTCAGGCATAAAGAACATTGCACGCATGGATGAGGAGGTTACTGCAATATTAACTTGAAACCTTTCTCCTTTAGTGGTAGTGAGTTCTATGGTACCTCTACCACATGCTATAACGGCCTTTGCCTTTCTTAGCCACGACATACCAAGGATCAGATCTATACTGCTTGACTCTAATATTATAGCAGTAGCTCCAAATTCTCTACCCATAATGGTTAATGTCAATCTACGTGTCATTTGATTCGCCTCAACAGGCCCTTTAGGTGTAATTACTATCAGGGGTTTTCTCATATTTAGCAGTGGTACTTCATTTGTGTTGGCATATCTAGCAGACATGAATGAATGTGTAGCACCAGAATCAAATAATATTGTTGCAGGAATTGCATTAACATAGAACATACCAATTACGAGGTCCCCTCCATCCGGAGTATCATCAACGCTGACTTGATTCACCCTGGCTATAGAATATCCCTTGCCAGGGGTCTGTTGCTTGTTCTGAGCTGGAGTAGTAGCAATCCTCTGTGGGCAGACATTTGCATAATGACCAATCTTCCCACACTTGAAACATTGAGTGCCCGAACTCTGTCCTGCAAACTTCGTCGGGGTGCCAGTGGGTGTAGCCTGTCGAGTGGGTGTCCTCAGTGGTGATTGCTGAACTGGGCGCGGTCCTCCTGGTCGAGGCGGTGTACTCTGTGGTGAACTGTAGCACGGACGAACACTACTGCTACCCTGTCCCTGTGAGATAGCCTTCCTCTTCAAATCTCCCAGCTGGACACGCTTGTGTTCAATAGCCAGGGCCTTATCCAGCAGTCTCTGAAATGATGGAAATGTGTGTGCCACTAGAGCATACTGCAGTGGCCCATTAAGTCCTTCAATGAAATGCTCCTGCTTCCTCTCGTCTTCAGCAACTTCTTCAGGGGCATATCTGGATAACTGAATAAACTTGTCGCGATACTCGCTGACTGACATACTTCCTTGCTTCAGCGACAGAAACTCCTTCTTCTTGATCTTTATCATACCAGCTGGAATATGGTAGTTCCTGAATTGTGTACTAAACTCTGCCCAAATAATAGTATCCGCAGCATCATGGGCAGCAGTATAAGAATCCCACCAGTCAGCAGCAGGACCAGTCAGACGTCCAGAAGCATATAAGACCTTCTCCCGATCAGTGCATTGTGCAATATTCAGCATCTTCTCAATTGACTTCAACCAATCGTCTGCATCAAGTGGATCTGGCGAGCTGGCGAAGGTCGGTGGCTTGTGACTCATAAACTCCCGGTGCTTATCACGAGATGGAACTGGTGGTGGTGGTGGAGGTAGTGGCACTTGTTGCTGCTGTTGCTGTTGTTGAAGCTGTTGTTGCGCCCTCCTTTCTTGGCGTATCTCATCTCTCTCCTGGCGCAGCTCCTGGCGTATGTCTTCTCTTTCTTGACGCATCTCCTGGCGTTCTTGCTGCATCTGAGCACGCATATCGGCCATGGTGTCTGCCATCTGCTGCATCACCGCCATCTGAGCAGCAACCAGTGGGTCAACTCCGCCTGGTGGAGGATTGGGAGGATTCATCCCAGCAGGCTGTGGCTGAGGTTGTCTTCGAGTGTGTTGGTTAGGAGGCAAGTCAATTCCACCACCCCTCCTGGTATTGACCATCTGAGTTAGATACATATGGTAAGAAAGAGCAGTAGACAAGGCAGTAATTACAATCATGTTACTTTGGGGGATTTATTAGCTAAGCAGATTAATATTTCACCTACTATAGCTAATTTGATACCTTATAGTGGTACATGCTAAAATGTCCATCTATACTATTCCAATCAATCAAAGAAGCAAATCAGGCATTGATCATCAGAACAATCAACCAATATTTTTAATAGAGAAAATAGTTTTAACTTTTGTTTTGGGGTTACCTAACTCTTAAGAATGTCATAGGGGTAAGGATTCCAAGGTGTGAAATCCATCTTGTCTCAGAGTAGAAAAGGTAAGAATGATCAGAGTAGAACAGTAGAAGGTGAGACAGGATTAAGATAAGTGTAGAAAGAATCAGAGTAAGGTGAGTGTAGAATGAATTAGAATGAGATAAGTAGGTAAGGGTTTGTCCAGTCTATCTAGGTTTCGTCCTACAGTCAACATTTCCTCTGATACCACTTCTGTAACACCCGGTTTTAAAGAACAAAGCCGGGTGCATCTCATACATGCGCCAAGAAGACAACATATACAATAACAGAGTGTATAGAGATAAATGTCATAAAACATCAGAGTATTTATTACATAGCGGAAGTCTTATTACAAAATAAAGATAAATGTAAAACGAACTAAGGATCGATGGCGCCAATGTCGACTGAGAAACGCCACCTAGATCAGATCGAACTCCTCAGTGTTAGTCAGCTCCTCTTCTACCACCTGTTCTTCTCCTGTGGGGGGGGGTGTAAGACAGCAAGAGTGAGCTCACATACGATCATAGCTCAACAAGTCGTGGGGAATAATGTGACATGAACTCACCAAAGGTGGGAGCTCATGAAGTGTAAGGCTGATCAATAAAATAAAGGCTAAGGCTGAGCATTGCTTTTATAAGTTGGTCAAAATTTTATTAGCAATTACTAAGTGTAAGTAAATACCAAACCTTAATAATAATAAAGAACAGTAATAATAAAATAATCCCAAATGCGATGCACATGTCAAATTAAACTTAAGTTCCATAGTTAATCATGTGAGGGTCCGAGCCGCTCTTGACCGTGAGCACGGCTAGTATACTAGTTTTACACTCTGCAGAGGTTGCGCATCTTTACCCACAAGTCGTGTATCCCATGTCGCCAGGGTTTGCAAGGCCCTTAGACACTACCGAGGTGAATGGCTAGGGATCCACTACGAGGCCTTTACAAAGTTCCACTAGCTTCCGAAAACCCGCTACAGTTTATGGGAAGATCCAGTACAGGGTTCCTGGCTGATAGCCATCGCAGCAAAATCAACCAGGGACCTCCCCGCACTGACCTCTCCCCTACTGCCCTTGCCCCTTTCGGGTAAGGTAGTCTTCCACTAGCTTTCCTAATTAGTCAGCCAAGGGCGTCCCATTAAACCCTTGTGGTAGCACTGTTTTCCCGGGTGGTCGCTCCATGTTCCCATTAATTTAATGATCTTAACATGAACAGTAATAATAACAAGATAATAACAGAATAATCATGAATAATGAATCTCCATACCCAATCCACATAAAGCAATAGCAAGTACTACCCAAAAATATTCCAGGGGTAAACAAGGTATAGAGGTAATCAAAACTGGGGTACATAAAGGATCCCATCAAAATTAACCTATGCAGATCATTAAAATTAATAAGAACATGGCTAGGAAAAGTAAGTGATCAAGGGCACAACTTGCCTGTAATGAGCTCCTCCTTAGCTATCTCTACTTGCTGAACCTCAGTTTCCACAGTGGCTTGCTTGTCTACTCGCATCAACACAATACATACATAGTATAGCCAAAATCAACATCACACCAAACAGATGAATGAAATATACAGTAAAAATCTACACATTAAAATAAAATCATAGGAACTGGAATCACTGAATTTGGAGTTATAGAATTTAAGTTATGAATTTCCTAAGATTTAAAGTGATTATAATAGGATTAGATGATAAATTTATTTTCTAACAGAGTTCATGTCAAAACAGTGATTCTAAATGGTAGAGCATAATATTACAAAATTTTAGAAATTGGAATGACCCAATTTGGAGCTAAAATGAATTTTCTATGCATTTTACAAGTTTCTAGATTTGTTTTTGTATTAAAAATGAATTTCTAATATTAATTTCTCTGTTTTTAATACTCTCGGGTCTGGCGCCAAATACTGAAAACTACAGGGGCTCTGGTGTAAGTTTTCCGAGACACAGCGCATAGTGACTAAAGGACGGCGGGTTGATTTCTGGAATTCACAGGGGTTCTTTAACAAAATGACCCACGAAGGGGTATCGGTCACCGTGGGCCGTCAGATCTAAAACGCGCGATCCCGATTACATCAGTCGACGACAAAAACCCCCCACAATCCCGAGTCGTCCGATCAAGATCAAACGATCCAGAACGGATCAGGCCGAACCGGTGACTTCGATCTAATCTGAGCCGTCGCTGGTGGATCTAACGGCACCCGAGCGCCTTCAACCTCAGGACTGCGACAACGATGGAGCACGGCGGCGCACAGGCCAGGGCGGCGAAACTCCGGCAACCCGCCCCGGCGTCATCCCGCACCCGCACATGCCCCGATTGATGCTACTTAATCACTGAGCTAAGACAAAATGGATACGTGGTGTCTCACCGGAAACCAGACGACGGAGACAGCTGCCCACGCACGGTGTAGATTCCGCCGTCTAGAAGTGCGACGGTGAGCAATTACGGGCGCGACGGTGGCTGCCGATCTCCCAGGTTGACGCTACCACATTCGCATCCACGCGGGGAAGCTCCAGACACCCTCCTAGGTACCGGAACACCCTCGAATCAGGGTATGGCGCGGCGGCGGTGTCCTTCTTAGAGTTCGGCGGCGGTGTCCTTCTTAGAGCTCGGCGACGGTGTGGCTACGGGTGCGTGCAAGGTGAGAAGAAGGGGAGGTTCGCGACCAGGGCTACCTTATAACGGCCGGGGAAGGGGAAAGGGGTCCATGCAACGTGCTCCGGGGTTCACGGCGCACTCCGCCATGGACGGACTCCGTTGAGGCGAGTCCGCGGAGCAGTTGAAGCATCTGACAGCGGGGCCGATTTACCAGCGACACATCGCAATCCGCTCGCGCCAGAGTGACAGACAACTGGGCCCCACGTGACAGCGGCCGAGCAAGGCAAATGTGGGCACTGGCGTGCGGCCGACCGAATGGGTCCGTTTGCCAGAGACTCCGCGCACTAGGCCAAACGCGGGCAAGATCAGGCTGACTCGCGGGTCCCGCGATGTCAGTGACCGCGAACGCGCGTGAGCGCGCCAGCAGGAGGAGTTGGGCCGCGCGGTAGGAAGGACGAGTTGGGCCGACTTTCACAGCCGAAGCCCAATAGCAGAGTTTTTCCTTTTCTTTTATGTTTTTCTGCTTTCTTTCTTTTAAATTTGAATTTGAATTTAGTTTTCAACCCTTGTGCACATTTGTTATCAAATCATATTCTGGAATATGAAATACAAATTTTTGGAATATATTTACATTATTTTCTTTATTTTTATAACATTTCTCTTCTTCCTTTAAACCCTAGTTTTCAATGTGGCTTAATCAAGCTTCAAATATTTATTACCTTATCATTTTTATCATCATGGTTTTATTTAATGCACAACACATAAAACTCCAACAAATGCACTTTTTCTTTATTTTAGAATAGTTGTTTCATTTAGTCACTCTCAATTACATAGGTGCTCTTTTTATGATGCAAATAAGACACACAAAATGAGGAGCTCTCTTTGTTACTCTTGGTATACAACTTGAGTATTACAGATATTATTTAAAAGAAAGATTAGAATGCATCCAATTTTCACGCTAGCACAATTACACCAGAGAGCTTTGGCATGTGAAAGCTGAAGCAAAGAGACTGCCAAGACTATTCGTCACAATGTCCATATAGTAGAGTGCGACCAAGGTAGCTCGGACGACGAATCAACAGAGGTATATGCTGCTGAAATGGTTTGGCCAAAGCAGGCCAAATCTTCGGCTTGTTCGTCCTTGCAGCCGGTTCAAAAGAAACGGCAAGAGGAAGTTAAGTTTACATTTAATGTTGGTAAATGTGATAAAATATTTGATGAATTAATAAAAAATGGCAACATTAAAATAAATCACACTGTTCCATCCGTCGACGAGCTAAAACGTCGTGCATACTGCAAGTGGCATAACTCATTTTCTCATGCCACTAATGATTGTAATGTATTCCGTCGACAGGTTCAATCAGCCATTAACGAAGGACAATTGAGATTTCAGGAAATGCAGGTGGACACGGATCCCTTTCCGATGAACATGATCGACTTTGAGGGCAAGAGAGTCCTAGTTCAGCCAAACACAGCCGATAAAGGCAAAGACAAAGAGATAATCATCGGCAACGCAAAAGAGGTCGATGGGAATCATAAAATTTCTTGCAGGAAAGTGGTGGCCGAGGAGACTCCCGATGGAGGGGAGACTCTTAAGGTGACCATCACGACCTCTGGCGCTAGGGGGAAGCGCAGACCAAGGGGCAGGAGCAAGAGCCCATGCTGTGCATCTCGGACGGTCTGACGCACCGGCGCAGATGGTCCGGGACCACACCGGACGGCCCGGAGAATTCCAGTGGACGGTCCGGTCATACTCAAGACCCACAACGACCGCGTACCTTCAAACCACGACGACCAGAGATAGGTACTTGGAAAACAAATACATTTAAAGCAGCTGGTCGGCTGGTCAAATCCAGTCCGACTTTCGATCAATTATTGTCCAAATATGTGAAAAAGAAGGCCGGCCCCAGTGACCGACCAACAAAGCGACCTCGCTCACCCATTCGTGAGCAATATCAGGTAAGACCGATTGGACCACCTCACCAATCGGAAAAAATGGAGGGTCATACTGTCCAACTAAGACCTAACATACCTACATGGACATCTCCACCCCCATATCCACATATGCCATATCCATACGCATACATACCTCCACCATATGTCCCAAATCAAATGTGGGGCATGCCACCATATCCACTTGGGATGCCACATTACCCCGCTTGGGGGGCACCCCAAACATCTGTATTCGACAGATTAGCACCACCAGTACAAGACCGATTGAGCGCCGCTCAATCTGGTCACCAGATATAGGCCCAACAAGATTGCCGGACTACTCGGCCTCAAAGGCCGACCAATCCAGCACGGGGGCACATGCCCGCAGCAACTGAAAGAACGACAAAAAAAGACATCATCAAAATAGGTACAACGAATGTCATCATACAGAAAGAAAGTGAAGAGTGAATAGTTTTTGGTGAATCGGCCAACACAAACAAAACAGAAGATATGGCTGCCTTCAAAATAGTCGATCCAAAATACTCCATGCCTCGATGGTACCCAGCGGGATTTACACGGTCCCAAAAGCGAAAATTACAGTGCCTAAGAGCAAAAGAGAACCAGGAAAAGGAGGCGAAAAAGATATTCAATGACACACATCCACAGTACCCGGCACCGCAAAAGAAATGGAGACCAAAGGTCGTTGAGGAAAAGTAATCGGCCACAAAAAATAGAAAATAAAACAGCACTTATGCAGCACCCTGCAGGTATGGCAGACAGCCCGGCTAAAAAGGACGGACCATCTACACAAGGCGCGGACCGTCCGACCCCTGAGTCCGGACCGTCCGCACCACACCAGGATGCCTCCGACGACGTACCGACATCAATGGAGGAGGACGACCTACTGGGAGAAGACCTGGTCGACTACGAAGCTTCTCTAGAGCGCCCAGGTATGGATGTAAATGTTATTACATTTTCCGCCGATTGTACTATTGTCGGCGACGATGAACCTGTTGTTTCCTAGTTTGATTTTGGTCCTAAAGAAGCCGCCTTTACTAAACCAAAGGAATCGGTAAATCATTTAAAGCCGCTCTTCGTGCATGGTCACATTGATGGGATACCGATTGCTAAAATATTGGTAGATGGAGGGCGGCTGTAAATCTAATGCCTTATTCATTGTACAGAAAATTAGGTAAACAAGATGACGAACTTGTCAAGACCAACATGGCCCTCAGTGGTGTTGGAACTGATAGTTCGATCAAAGCCAGGGGAGTCACGTCCGTTGAATTAACCATCGGGACTAAGACCCTTGCTGCTGCATTCTTCGTCGCTGATGTAGAAGGAAATTATAGTCTAATCCTAGGCAGAGATTGGATTCACGCCAACCAATGTATACCTTCTACATTACATCAAATCTTGATATAATGGGTAGGCGATGATGTAGAACAAGTACATGCTGATGTATCGGCCTGTATCGCTGTGGCCGATGCCCCTGTACTCTGGACTTATGAGACTGCTACATGTCTCACAGGAGTAGATTTTTCTGATTACCAGTTCATAAGTATAGATAAGAAGGGTTTTATTCCTGTAATGCTAGAGCCGATGGAGAATTGACTAAATTCTAAATAAAGTTTAAATGATGAGAACACACAAAATTCATGAGTTCTTGGTCACGGATAGTTCGGCTTCTGAGGCCAGATGATCCGGTCTTTCACAAAACAGTTTGGTCTTTAAGACCGAACATCTACCACAGCGTAAAGACAGTATCACGGATGATCCGGCCCCCGAGACAGGAGAGTCCGCCATCACACAAAGGTCATCTGATTCCTCTGTGGGGGACATGATAAAGGAATTTAGATATCTCGATAAACTAGGATAGGGGTTTACATCGGTCGATCCTTTGGAGGAGATAGACATAGGAGATGGTAAAACTCCAAGGCCGACTTTTGTAAACAAGACCCCGGAGACTAATCCTAGAAATGAAATGATCGGTCTATTGAAGGAATATTCGGATTGCTTTGCATGGAATTACAATGAGATGCCAGGATTAAGCCTTTTTTTAAATAATAAGATTTTCATGGCCGAATAAGATGCGTCTAAAATGGCCTTTATATGTCCAGGCTTCATTGGTTTATTTGAATGGGTTGTCATGACATTTGGTCTGAAAAATGTTGGTGCTACTTATCAGAGGGCTATGAATTAGATCTTTCATGAGCTGTTGAGAAACACTGTGGAAGTCTACATTGATGATATTGTAGTCAAATCAGCTGAGTTTAGTTCTCATGTAGCTGATTTGTGCAAAGCCTTTGATAAAATGCGTCAGTATGGTTTGAAAATGAACCCACGTAAATGTGCTTTTGAGTGTCGGCTGGTAAGTTTTTAGGATTCATCATACATGAACATGGTATAGAGATAGACCCTGATCGAATCAAATCTATTCAGAATGTGGGACCTCCGACATGTAAGGTCGAAATGCAGAAGTTTCACGGCAAGGTAAATTATTTGTGGAGGTTTATTTCTAAACTAGTCGGGAAAATTGATGCCTTCACCCCTATCCTTCGGCTTAAGAATGATGCCGAATTCACTTGGGGGCAGAATAGCAGGAAGCATTTAATCTCATTAGAAAATATTTGTCTTCGTCTCCCGTATTAAAAGCACCTCAAGTAAGAGTATCATTCAGATTATACATTGCATCCGAAGACAAGGTTATTGGGGCTGTTTTGACACAAGAGACCAGAGGAAAGGAGCATGTGGTGACCTATCTAAGTCGGAGGTTGGTGGATGCTGAAACGAGGTATACTTTCATTGAGAAATTATGCTTATGCTTGTTTTATGCATGCACCAAGTGTAGATGTTATTTACTGTCTAGTCGTTGCACTATTTCTGGTCAAGCTGATGTGATCAGATACATGTTGCATAACCCAATTATGAGTGGTAGAATTGGTAAGTGGGCTTATGCACTCATAGAATATGACTTGGTATATGAACCATTGAAATCTATGAGAGGCCAGGTCGTAGCGGATTTTATTGTGGAACATCGGATTAATGATGCTCATAAACTAGACATATCATACCTCACTATTACTCCGTGGACTTTATATTTTGACGGATCGGTTTGCAATTAAGGGCAAGGAATTGGCATCGTGCTTGTTTCACTAAGTAATGTCTCCTTCGACTTCTCTAGCCGATTGAAAACTTATTGCACTAACAATCAAGCCGAATATGAGGCCCTTTTGTTTGGCTTGGAGCTTTTAAATTGTATGGGAGTAAAGCATGTGAAAGCATTTGGTGATTTTGAGCTGGTTGTCCAACAGGTATTAGAAGAATATCAATGTTTTGATGGTACTCTAAATAGTTACCTCGAAAAGTGTTGGGGCATAATTCATTCTTTTGACGAATTCAATATTCTGCATATCTAGAGTTGAGAATCATAGAGCTAACAATTTGGCACAAGATGCATCAGGTTATCGGATAAAGCGAGGGAGATTTCACAACACTGAAAATCTGATAATCGGTGCAGGGCCAATTCCCCAGGTCGCGGACCATCCGAGTAAAGACTCTAGACTGTCCGGGGTTGCCAGGAAAGTTCTCCTAATTGATTCGGCTGATAATGAAGCCAATGCAAGTGATTGGAGGACGCCCACAACTAATTATTTATGAAATCACAATATTAGGACGGATAAGAACATTCAGCGTACAACTTTCAAGTATGTTTTAATGAGTGATGAACTCTACCGCCGAACAGTGAACGATGTCGTGCTTAAGTGCTTGGGCCTAAATGATGCTATATTAGCCATGGCCGAAATACATGAAGGAATTTGTGGTACCCATCAATCGGCTCCAAAGATGAAGTGGTTGTTGCAAAGGTCTGGTTTTTATTGGCCTAACATGATAGTTGATTGTTTCAAGTACTACAAAGGATGCCAAGTGTGTCAAAAATTCGGCGACCTACAGTTGGTCCCTGCAGCCGAATTACATCCTATCATCAAGCCTTGGCCTTTCAGAGGATGAGGATTAGACTTTATAGGAGAAATTCATCCTTCATCATCAAAGGGGCATCGGTTCATGTTAGTTGCCACTGACTACTTTACCAAATGGACTCAAGCCGTTGCTCTAAGGAACATGACACACAAGGAGGTAATTGAGTTCATAACTAAGCATATTATTCATAGATTTGGCATTCCCCAGACCTTGACTACAGATCAAGGGACTTCTTTTATGTCAAAGGAGGTACGTGAATTTGCTGAATTATATAGAATTAAGTTGCTCAATTCATCTCCATATTATGCTCAGGCCAATGGACAGGCCGAGTCTAGTAATAGGACATTGATTAACTTGATAAAAAAGAAGATATCCGATAATCCTAAGCATTGGCATAAGATTTTGTCCGATGCTTTATGGGCTCACAGAATATCTAAACATAGTGCTACTAAAGTTGAAAGGGAAATGTGCCCTTGGGCCATTTCTAAGTATTTTGGTGATCTAGTGCCAACACAAATGGTTTAAGTGTGAAACTATGCCAAATGGTGGAAGAAGTGCAAAGTCAACACAAAGGTATGATTCTAGACTTAGTACATTGGTTTTTGTGTACTAACATATTTGTCTAAGTGCTAGAATTAGAGAAAATTCAATTGGACAAGACTTGGCTCGAGCAGCCAAGACTCTGCTCAGTCTGGGTGCACCGGACTGTCCGGTGGTGCACCAGACAGTGTTCGGTGGTGCACCGGACAGTGTCCGGTGCGCCAGGCTGGCGTCTGGTCAACTGCCTGTTCTAGGGTCTCGACGGCAGCGTACGACTATAAATCACCGGACTGTCCGGTGGTGCACCGGACAGTGTCCGGTGAGTCGGCTGCGGTGAAGTCGCCGCTCTCGGGAACCAAGTCAATAGCGTATGGCTATAATTCACCGGACTGTCCGGTGAGACACCGGACTGCCCGGTGAGCCAACGGTCGGGCACGCCAACAGTCGGCCGCGCAATCCGCGCGTGACGCGTGGCCGAGCCAACGGTCGGATAGGGTCCGGTGCGCCAACGGCTCCAAGTCTCCAACGGTCGGCTGCGCCAGAATAGGAAAGAAATCCGCACCGGACCGAACAGTCCGGTGCACCACCGGACAGTGTCCGGTGGTGCACCGGACTGTTCGGTGCGCCAGTCGACAGAAGACAAGAATTGCCTTCCTGGATTGCTCTCAACGGCTCCTAGCTGCCTTGGGGCTACAAAAGGGACCCCTAAGCGCATGAAGGAGAACACCAAGCACACTTTGAGCATCCTTGATCATTCACACTCCGTCTTTGCGCACTTGTTTGACATTCTTAGTGATTCGAGCTCCGTTCTAGTGAGAACTTTGTGATATTCATTTGAGCTCGAGTCTTGGCCATGTGTGTGCATATTTGCTGTGGATTTGTGTGTGTTGCTTCCATCCCTTACTCTAGTGCTTTCACTTTGATCCTTATTGTAAGGGCGAGAGACTCCAAGTTGTGGAGATTCCTCGCAAATGGAAAAGAGTAAAGAAAAGAAGAACACCGTGGTATTCAAGTTGATCATTGGATCACTTGAGAGGAGTTGAGTGTAACTCTCATCCATTGGGACGCCACAACGTGGAGTAGGCAAGTGTTGTAGTTGGCCGAACCACGGGAAAAATCCTCGTGTCTCTTATGCTTGTTCTCACTGTGTCAATTGTACTTCATAAGGGCTCTCCTTAGCCACTTGATTTCATTGTGCTAACTCCTAATCAAGTTTTGTGGCTTTAAGTTTCAAGTTTTTACAGGATCACCTATTCACCCCCCCTCTAGGTGCTCTCAATTGGTATCAGAGCCGTTCTCTTCATGAAAGGGACTAATCGCCCGAAGAGATGGATCCTAAGGGCAAGGGGATGGTGATCAACAATGACAAGGATAAGGAGTCCTTCATCAATGAGCCAAAAGACGACAAGCCCACTGACTCGGGCTCAAGTCATAAGAAGAAGGACGGGAAGAAGAAGAGACGTATTAAGAAGATTGTCTACTACGACGACAGCGACGAGTCTTCTTCTTCCCAAAAGGACGACGACGACAACGACTACGAGAAAAAGAAGACGGTTAACTCGAACTTCTTTTTTGATTACTCTCGTATTCCGCAAAGTTCAAATGCTCATTTGCTTTTCATTCCCCTCGGTAAACCTCCTCACTTTGATGGAGAGGACTACGGATTTTGGAGTCACAAAATGCGTAGCCACTTGTTCTCTCTCCATCCAAGTATATGGGAGATAGTAGAAAATGGAATGCAATTTGATAGTACGGATAGTCCCATGTTCATCAATGAACAAATTCATAAAAATGCACAAGCTACTACTATTCTTTTAGCATCATTGTGCAGGGATGAATACTATAAGGTGAGCGGCTTGGATAACGCCAAGCAGATTTGGGACACCCTCAGGATCTCTCATGAGGGAAATGACGTCACCATGCTCACCAAGATGGGGTTGGTGGAGGGCGAATTTGGGAGGTTCGCAATGATCAGGGGGGAGGAGCCAACCCAAACATACAACAGGCTCAAGACCCTCGTCAACAAAATAAGGAGCTATGGAAGCACGCGATGGACGGACCACGACGTCGTCCGCCCAATGCTAAGGTCTTTCACTGTCCTTGATCCACATCTTGTAAACAATATTCGTGAAAATCCTAGGTACACCAAGATGTCGCCCGAAAAAATACTTGGAAAGTTCATAAGCGGGCGAATGATGATCAAGGAGGCAAGATATGTCGATGAGGCGTTGAATGGCCCAATCCATGAGCCTCAAACCGTTGCTCTCAAAGCAACAAGTAGCAAGGAGGTGCTACCTAGCAAGGTGGCGCAAGTTGAGGCGGTGGGGCTCAACGAGGAAGAAATGGCCCTCATCATCAAGCGCTTCAAGACAGCACTAAAGGGCCGCAAGGAGCATCCCAAAAAGAACAAGACGAAGGGAAAGCGCTCCTGCTTCAAGTGCGGTAAGGTTGGTCACTTTATTGCTAATTGTCCCGATAATGATAGTGACCAGGATCAAGAAAAGAGGAGGGAAAAGAAAAAGACTTACAAGAAGGCTAAAGGCGAGGCACACCTTGGGAAAGAGTGGGACTCGGATTGTTCCTTGTCCGACTCCGACGACGAAGGACTCGCCGCCACCGCCTTGAACAAATCATCCCTCTTCCCCAACGAGCATCACACCTGCCTCATGGCAAGGGAAAAGAAGGTAAGCACTCGTAATACTAGTACTTACGCTTCTTCAAGTGATGATGAAATAGACTATGCATGTTTATTCAAAGGTTTAGATAGAACCAAAATTGATAAAATCAATGAATTAATTGATGCTTTGAATGAGAAGAATAGATTGTTAGAAAAGCAAGAGGACCTTTTATATGAAGAGCATGATAAATTTGTTAGTGCGCAAAATTCTCTTGCTCTAGAAGTCAAAAGAAATGAAGTGCTTTCATGTGAATTATCTACATGCCATGAATCAATCTCTAGCTTAAAAAGTATCAATGATGACTTGAGTGCTAAGTTAGAAATAGCTAATAAATCAACCTCTTGTGTAGAACATGTTGTGATTTGCAATAGGTGTAAAGATTTTAATGTTGATGCTTGTAGTGAACACCTAGTTTCTATTTCTAAATTAAATGATGAAGTGGCTAGTCTTAATGCTCAACTTAAGACTAGCAAAAATGAATTTGATAAATTAAAATTTGCAAGGGATGCCTATACTATTGGTAGACATCCCTCAATTAAGGATGGGCTTGGCTTTAAGAGTGAAGCCAAGAACTTAACAAGTCATAAGGCTCCCATCTCCGCCAAGGAGAAAGGGAAGGCTCCAATGACTAATAGTGCTAAAAAGAACCATGCCTTCATGTATCATGACAGGAGATCTTATAGGAATGTTCATTATGATAGAAGTTATGATGCTTTTGATTCACATACCATGATTGCTTCAAGTTCTTCTATTATGTATGGTAGAAATTTGGCTAGGAAAAATGTTATTCATCATATGCCTAGAAGAAATGTTGTTCATGTACCTAGGAATGTAAGTAATGAACACTCTACAATTTACCATGCTTGCAATGCTTCCTTTGCAATTTGTAGAAAGAATAAGAAAGTGATTGCTAGGAAATTAGGGGCAAAATGCAAGGGAGATAAGACTTGCATTTGGGTCCCTAAGTCTATTATAACTAACCTTGTAGGACCCAACAAGAGTTGGGTACCTAAGACCCAAGACTAATTTGCCTTGCAGGTTTATGCATCCGGGGGATCAAGCTAGATTATCGACAGCGGATGCACAAACCACATGACGGGGGAGAAGAAGATGTTCACCTCCTACGTCAAGAACAAAGATTCCCAAGATTCAATCATATTCGGTGACGGGAATCAAGGCAAGGTTAAAGGCTTAGGCAAGATAGCCATCTCAAATGAGCACTCTATCTCCAATGTATTTTTGGTAGAGTCGCTAGGATATAATCTTCTATCGGTTAGTCAATTATGTAATATGGGATACAATTGCTTATTCACAAATGTAGATGTGTCTGTCTTTAGAAGGAGTGATGGTTCATTAGCTTTTAAGGGTGTACTAGACGGCAAACTCTATTTAGTTGATTTTGCAAAGAAGGAGGCCAGTCTAGATGCATGCTTAATTGCTAAGACTAGCATGGGCTAGCTGTGGCATCGCCGTCTAGCACATGTGGGGATGAAGAACCTTCACAAACTTCTAAAGGGAGAACATGTGTTAGGTCTAACAAATGTGTATTTCGAAAAAGATAGACCTTGTGCAGCTTGCCAAGCAGGTAAACAAGTGGGAAGTGCTCATGACATCAAGAACGTGATGACTACATCAAGACCCCTGGAGCTGCTGCATATGGACCTCTTCGGACCCGTCGCCTACCTTAGCATCGGGGGAAGTAAGTATGGTTTAGTAATTGTTGATGATTTTTCCCGCTTCACTTGGGTATTCTTTTTGCAGGATAAATCTGAAACCCAAGGGACCCTCAAGCGCTTCCTAAGGAGAGCTCAAAATGAGTTTGAGCTCAAGGTGAAGAAGATAAGGAGCAACAACGGGTCCGAGTTCAAGAACCTTCAAGTGGAGGAGTACCTTGAGGAGGAAGGAATCAAGCACAAGTTCTCCGCTCCCTACACACCACAGCAAAATGGTGTGGTAGAGAGGAAGAACAGGACGATCATAGACATGGCAAGGACGATGCTTGGAGAATTCAAGACGCCCGAGCGGTTTTTGTCGGAAGCTGTGAACATGGCTTGCCACGCCATAAACCGAGTCTACCTTCATCGCCTCCTCAACAAGATGTCAAACGAGCTACTAACCGGTAACAAACCCAACGTTTCGTATTTTTGAGTTTTTGGGAGTAAATGCTACATTCTGGTGAAGAAAGGTAGAAATTCAAAATTTGCTCCCAAAGCTGTAGAAGGGTTTTTGTTAGGTTATGACTCAAATACAAAGGCGTATAGAGTCTTCAACAAATCATCGGGTTTGGTTGAAGTCTTTAGCGATGTTGTATTTGATGAAACTAATGGCTCTCCAAGAGAGCAAGTTGAGCTTGATGATGTAGATGAGGATGATGTTCCAACGGACGCGATTCGTACCATGGCGATTGGAGACGTGCGACCGCAGGAACACAAGGAACAAGATCAGACTTCTTCCTCAACAATGGTGCAACCCCCAACTCAAGATGATGAATAGGTTCCTCAAGAAGAGGCGTGTGATCAAGGGGGAGCACAAGATGTCCAAGTTGAAGAGGAAGAAGCACCACAGGTCCCTCCAACTCAAGTTCGAGCGATGATTCAAAGGAACTATCCCGTCGACCAGATTTTGGGTGACATTAGCAAGGGAGTAACCACTCGCTCTAGATTAGCTAATTTCTGTGAGCATTACTCTTTTGTCTCTTCTATTGAGCCTTTCAGGGTAGAAGAGGCCTTGCTAGATCCGGACTGGGTGTTGGCCATGCAGGAAGAGCTCAACAACTTCAAGCGAAATGAAGTTTGGACACTGGTGCCGCATCCCAAGCAAAATGTTGTGGGAACCAAGTGGGTGTTCCGCAACAAACAGGACGAGCACGGGGTGGTGACAAGGAACAAAGCTCGACTTGTGGCAAAAGGTTATGCCCAAGTCGCAGGTTTGGACTTTGAGGAGACTTTTGCTCCTGTGGCTAGGCTAGAGTCGATTCGTATTTTGTTAGCCTATGCCGCTCACCATTCTTTCAGGTTGTTCCAAATGGTCGTGAAGAGCACTTTCCTCAACGGGCCAATCAAGGAGGAGGTGTACGTGGAGCAACCCCCTAGCTTTGAGGATGAACGATACCCCGACCACGTGTGTAAGCTCTCTAAGGTGCTCTATGGACTTAAGCAAGCCCCAAGAGCATGGTATGAATGCCTTAGAGACTTTTTAATTGCCAATGCTTTCAAGGTTGGGAAAACTGATCCAACTCTTTTCACTAAGACTTGTGACGGTGATCTATTTGTGTGCCAAATTTATGTCGATGACATAATATTTGGTTCTACTAACCAAAAGTCTTGTGAAGAGTTTAGCAGGGTGATGACTCAAAAATTTGAGATGTCGATGATGGGCTAGTTGAACTACTTCCTTGGGTTCCAAGTGAAGCAACTCAAGGACGGCACCTTCATCTCCCAAACAAAGTATACGCAAGACTTGCTCAAGCGGTTTGGGATGAAGGACGCCAAGCCCACAAAGACTCCAATGGGAACTGATGGACACGTCGACCTCAACAAAGGAGGTAAGTCCATTGATCAAAAAGCATATCGGTCCATGATAGGTTCCTTGCTCTACTTATGTGCTAGTAGACCGGATATTATGCTTAGTGTATGCTTGTGTGCTAGATTTCAATCCGATCCAAGGGAGTGTCACTTAGTGGCCGTGAAGCGAATTCTTAGATATTTAGTCGCTACGCCTTGCTTCGGGATCTGGTATCCAAAGGGGGTCTACCTTTGACTTGATTGGATATTCAGACTCCGATTATGCTGGATGTAAGGTCGATAGGAAGAGTACATCAGGGATGTGCCAATTTCTAGGAAGGTCCCTGGTGTCATGGAGTTCTAAGAAACAAACCTCCGTTGCCCTATCCACCGCTGAGGCCGAGTATGTTGCCGCAGGACAGTGTTGCGCGCAACTACTTTGGATGAGGCAAACCCTCCGGGACTTTGGCTACAATCTGAGCAAAGTCCCACTCCTATGTGACAATGAGAGTGCTATCCGCATGGCGGACAATCCTGTTGAGCACAACCGCACAAAGCACATTGACATCAGGCATCACTTTTTGAGAGACCACCAGCAAAAGGGAGATATCGAAGTGTTTTATGTTAGCACCGAGAACCAACTAGCTGATATCTTTACCAAGCCTTTAGATGAAAAGACCTTTTGCAGGCTGCATAGTGAGCTAAATGTCTTAGACTCGCGGAACTTGGATTGATGTGTAGCATACATGTGTATTATGCTTTGATCATGTTCCCTTATGCATTTTGTTGTTTATTGATGGTGCTCAAGTTGTACAAGCACTCCCCAGACCTCACAAGTCCATTTGCGAATGATGCACATATTTAGGGGGAGATGTGCTACAACTTGACCCTTTTGAGACTAACCATGTGTTTGAGCTTGCTTGATTTAGTCTTGAAAGTGGATTGAAAGGGAAAGATGGACTTGGACCATGAAAGACTTCCACTGCACTCCGATGAGAGGGTAACTCACTCCAAGTTCATCTCCATATTCTTATTGCCTTTGTACTCTTATTTGAAGATTTTGGTGAGGCAATGGGGTTTTAGGGCCAAGATTGATCCCGTTTTGGTGCTTGATGCTAAAGGGGGAGAAAATAAGGCCAAAGTAGGAAATGGATCAGCTACCACTTTAGAATTTTGAAAATAGTAGAGTAGAGCCTTTTGTTTTTTCAAAATACTCTTATTGTCTCTTATTTTCAAAAGTTTGTCTCTTGTGGGGAGAATGTTTGATTATGGGAAAAAGGGGGAGTTTTTGAATTCTTGATCAATTTCTCTTGGAATACCTCTCTCTATGCCTTAACAAGTGACTTTGACTAAGAGATAGGAAATTGAGTTTGATTTGCAAAAACAAACCAAGTGGTGGCAAAGAATGATCCAAATATGCCAAATTTGAATCAAAACAAATTTGTGTTCTCATTTGCATTGATGTTGCACTTCTTTTAGTTGCTTTTTGTTGTGTTGGCATAAATCACCAAAAAGGGGGAGATTGAAAGGGAAATGTGCCCTTGGGCCATTTCTAAGTATTTTGGTGATCTAGTGCCAACACAAATGGTTTAAGTGTGAAACTATGCCAAATGGTGGAAGAAGTGCAAAGTCAACACAAATGTATGATTCTAGACTTAGTACATTGGTTTTTGTGTACTAACATATTTGTCTAAGTGCTAGAATCAGAGAAAATTCAATTGGAAAAGACTTGGCTCGAGCAGCCAAGACTCTGCACTGTCCGGTGGTGCACCGGACAGTGTCCAGTGCGCCAGGCTGGCGTCTGGTCAACTTCCTGTTCTCGGGTCTCGACGGCGGCTTACGGCTATAAATCACCGGACTATCCGGTGGTGCACCAGACAGTGTCTGGTGAGTCGGCTGCGGCGAAGTCGCCACTCTCAGGAACCAAGTCAACAGCGTACGGCTATAATTCACCGGACTGTCCGGTGAGACACCGGACTGTCCGTGAGCCAACGGTCGGGCACGCCAACGGTCGGCCGCGCAATCCGCGCGTGACGCGTGGCCGAGCCAACGGTCGGATGGGGGCACCGGACTGTCCAGTGTGCACCGGACAGTGTCCGGTGCGCCAACGGCTCCAAGTCTCTAACGGTCGGCTACGCCAGAATAGGAAAGAAATCCGCACCGGACTGTCCGGTGCGCCAGTCGACAGAAGGCAAGAATTGCCTTCCTCGATTGCTCTCAACGGCTCCTAGCTGCCTTGGGGCTATAAAAGGGACCCCTAGGCGCATGAAGGAGAACACCAAGCACACTTTGAGCATCCTTGATCATTCACACTCCGTCTTTGTGCACTTGTTTGACATTCTTAGTGATTCGAGCTCCGTTCTAGTGAGAACTTTGTGATATTCATTTGAGCTCGAGTCTTGGCTGTGGGTGTGCATATTTGCTGTGGATTTGTGTGTGTTGCTTCCCTCCCTTACTCTAGTGCTTTCACTTTGATCCTTATTGTAAGGGCGAGAGACTCCAAGTTGTGGAGATTCCTCACAAACGGGAAAGAGTAAAGAAAAGAAGAACACTGTGGTATTCAAGTTGATCATTGGATCACTTGAGAGGAGTTGAATGCAACTCTCGTCCATTGGGACGCCACAACGTGGAGTAGGCAAGTGTTGTACTTGGTCGAACCACAGGAAAAATCCTCGTGTCTCTTGTGCTTGTTCTCACTGTGTCAATTGTACTTCACAAGGGCTCTCCTTAGCCACTTGATTTCATTGTGCTAACTCCTAATCAAGTTTTGTAACTTTAAGTTTCAAGTTTTTATAGGATCACCTATTCACACCCCCTCTAGGTGCTCTCAAAAGTATCTCCTTTTGAGCTTATCTATGGGCAGGAAGCAGTGTTGCCTATGGAAATAAGTTTAAATGCTGTCAGGTTTGCCAGACAAAATGATATAACCATCATTGATTATTATAATTCAATGATGGACAATATTGATGAGGTGACCGACAAGAGGGTGATAGCTTTGGGAGCAATAGAAAAGGACAAGATCATGGTAGCCAGGGCCTACAACAAGAAGGTCAAAGCAAAGTCATTTCAAGTTGGGGACCTGGTGTGGAAGACCATCATGCCTCTAAGGAACAAAGACCGGAAGTTTGGGAAATGGTCGCCAAGCTGGGAGGGTGAGAGCACCTAGAGGGGGGGTGAATAGGTGATCCTGTAAAATTCAACACTAATAGCCACAAAACTTAGTTATTAAAGTTAGAACGGCTAAGTAGCTTGAAACGAGCTCTTGAGAACACAGACAATCAAAGAGAAAGCACACAAGAGACACGTGATTTTTATCCCGTGGTTCGGCCAAGTAACACTTGCCTACTTCCACGTTGTGGCATCCCAATGGACGAGGGTTGCACTCAACCCCTTTCAAGTGATCCGATGATCAACTTGAATACCACGATTTTTCCTTTCTTAGTCTTTCTCCCGTTTGCGAGGAATCTTCACAACTTGGAGCCTCTCGCCCTTACAATGATGATCACAAAAGAAGCACAGAAGTAAGGGAGGGGAGAGCAACACACACAAGACTCAAATCACAGCACAATCACACACACTGTCATGTGGCAACATACTCGGCCTCAGCAGTGGATAGGGCAATGGAGGTTTGTTTCTTTGAACTCCAATACACCAGGGACCTTCATAGGAATTGGCACGTCCCTGATGTACTCTTCCTATCAACCTTGCATCCAGCATAATCGGAGTCTGAATATCCAATCAAGTCAAAGGTAGACCCCTTTGGATACCAGATCCCGAAGCAAGGCGTAGAAACTAAATATCTAAGAATCCGCTTAACGGCCACAAGGTGACATTCCCTTGGGTCGTATTGATATCTAGCACACATGCATACGCTAAGCATAATATCCGGTCTACTAGCACATAAATAAAGTAATGACCCTATCTTAGACCAGTATGCCTTTTGATCAACGGACTTACCTCCTTTGTTGAGGTCGACATGCCCGTCGGTTCCCATAGGTGTCTTCGCGGGCTTGGCATCCTTCATCCCAAACCGCTTGAGAAGATCTTGAGTGTACTTCGTTTGGGACATGAAGGTGCCATCCTTGAGTTGCTTCACTTGGAACCCAAGGAAGTAGTTCAACTCGCCCATCATTGACATCTCAAACTTTTGAGTCATCATCCTGCTAAACTCCTCACAAGACTTTTGATTAGTAGAACCAAATATTATGTCATCGACATAAATTTGGCACACAAAAAGATCACCATCACAAGTCTTAGTGAAAAGAGTGGGATCGGCTTTCCCAACCGTGAAAGAATTTGCAATTAAGAAATCTTTAAGGCATTCATACCATGCTCTTGGGGCTTGCTTAAGTCCATAGAGCACCTTAGAGAGCTTAAACACATGGTCGGGGTACCTATCATCCTCAAAGCCAGGGGGTTGTTCCACATACACCTCCTCCTTGATTGGCCCGTTTAGGAAAGCGCTCTTCACATCCATTTGAAACAACCTGAAAGAGTAGTGAGCGGCATAGGCTAATAATATTCGAATAGACTCTAGCCTAGCCACAGGAGCAAATGTCTCCTCGAAATCCAGACCTGCGACTTGGGCATAACCTTTTGCCACAAGTCGAGCCTTGTTTCTTGTCACCGCCTCGTGCTCGTCTTGCTTGTTGTGGAACACCCACTTGGTTCCCACAACATTTTGCTTGGGACGTGGCACCAGGCTCCAAACTTCGTTCCTCTTGAAGTTGTTGAGCTCATCCTGCATGGCTAACACCCAGTCCGGATCTTGCAAGGCCTCTTCTACCCTGAAAGGCTCAATAGAAGAGACAAACGAGTTATGCTCACAAAAATTAGCTAAACGTGAGCGAGTTGTTACTCCCTTGCTTATGTCACCTAGAATCTGATCGACGGGGTGATTTCTTTGAATCGTCGCTTGGACTTGAGTTGGAGGGTCCAGTGGTGCTTCTTCCTCCATAACTTGTTCTTCTTGTGCTCCCCCTTGATCACATGCCTCTTCTTGAGGAACCTGTTCATCATCTTGAGTTAGGGTATGCACCATCATTGAGCAAGAAGGTTGATCTTGCTCTTGTTGTTCTTGTGGTCGTACATCTCCAATCGCCATGGTGCATATTACGGCCGTTGGAACATCATCTTCATCTATGTCATCAAGATCAACTTGCTCTCTTGGAGAGCCATTAGTCTCATCAAATACAACATCGCTAGAGACTTCAACCAAACCCGATGATTTGTTGAAGACCCTAAACGCCTTTGTATTTGAGTCATATCCTAATAAAAACCCTTCTATAGCTTTGGGAGCAAATTTAGAATGTCTACCTTTCTTCACCAAAATGTAGCATTTGCTCCCAAATACACGAAAGTAAGAAACATTGGGTTTGTTACCGGTAAGGAGTTCGTAGGAGGTCTTCTTGAGGAGGCGATGCAGATATAGCCGGTTTATGGCGTGGCAGGCTGTGTTCACTGCTTCCGACCAAAACCGCTCGGGTGTCTTGAACTCTCCAAGTATCGTCCTCTCCATGTCGATAAGCGTCCTGTTCTTCCTCTCTAACATACCATTTTGTTGTGGTGTGTAGGGATGTAAGACCCAAAATTTGTATAATTTTTTTTAAAAAATAAACAAATATAGTTATTATAGTACATTGGGGAAATAAGAAAATTAATTTGTAATTGAGTCAACTATTGTTAGAAACAAATATGAGAAGGAGAATAACATAGTAATATTTAAAATGAGGTGGTTTATATTCACATTTGTATTTCAATTGATACAATTGGCAAATCTGAAAATTAAGACAAGAGTATACATTTGAGTTTGAATAATTGAATGTGGAAATAAGCTAGAAGTAAGAAATGAGTAGACACTAAAAAGAGAATAAAATAAAATATATTATAAACAAATAAATAATAGGTGTTATCTTTATATTGGGATTTTTAATGAAGTTTGGAATCTGAAATTCAAAACAGGAAATTGAATTTGGTTTAAGTATTTCAAATTAGAAATAGAAAAGAAAATAGAAAGGAAAAATAAAAAGGAAAAAGATAAAAGCTTACCTGGGCCTCGTACCTGGAATTTGGCCCATCTCCGGAAAGGCACGCCGCGCGGCCCAAACTCGCCTCTCACGCGCGCTCACCCGTGACCTGGCGCCGACAACCCGGGCCCGCATGCCAGCCCCTCTTGCACGCGCCTCAGCTCTCCCTTCGCTGACATGTGAACCCCACGCGCCAGCACTTGGACTTCTTCACTGACCGGTGGGTCCACCTCGTCAGCCGTCTCCCTCCCGGACTCCGCGGCCGAGCTCAACAGAAGTGCGTGCGATATACTCGCCGGCCAACCAACGGAGTCCGTGAATCGATCTTCTAACCAACCGGCCGAGATCCTCGTGCCTGCCTGCTCCTATTTAAGCACCGGTCGTGGCGTTGTCCTCGCTCCATCGTCAGCCGACCGTGAGCCTCCATTGCCGTCGTGGTAGAACTTAGTCCGCCGCGCGCTAAGAGCCTCTCGCCGTCGATTTGACCTCCGTTGAAGTGTGCGGGTTCACCTCCGTGATCCCTTGAAGCCGTTGCAAGGATCTCCCGGGCTTGTCTTCGTCCCTCGAACACCGGATTGCTCATCGGAGCCGTGATTCCGCGCCTCACCGTGGACTGAGTCCTCCTCGCCATCCTTCCTGGTATGGACTACCTCCACTGATTCGCCGTGTTAGTAGCATCGCGTTGCTCGGTCCAATTTGGGGTTTGGCAGTCGGGTGAGGTCAATTAGGCACCTCACCGGCGTGCACCACCGTGTGAATTGGGCGGCGCCGCCGTGCGTGCAAGCCCTGTTGGGGCGAAGAACGTGGCCCGTTGGATGACCAAGCGACGGCTGGATTAGATTATAGCGTACCGGTTCGGGCAGTCTGATCGTGAGTCGTTGATCTCAAGATGAACAACTCTGGTTGCGTACCGTTTCAAGGCACAGAACGAATCATCGGATGCCTTTGGATCGCGATCGCACGGTTTAGAACAGATCAAGCTTCATAAAATCTGGGCCCCTAGTGTCTAATCCAACGGCTCATAATAGATCTTACCCCTTCGCCGTGCCCATTTGCTAAAGAGCCCCTGGCAAATAAAAGAAATAACCCACAGTCCTTGTTCTACTGTTATCTGAGTCTGGTAGATCTTGTGAATTCGCCCCTGGCTTTTCTAGAATTTGGCGCCCTATCCAGAAAATTAGAAATTCAGTAAAAGTAATTAGAAAATGATTTTTAATGCAAAAATAAATGCTAGAACTTGTTTAATTCATATAAAATTCATATGATGTCCAAATTAGTTCATTCCAGTTTCTATAATTCCATAATATTATTGTTTATCACACAGTACCATTGTTTTGACATGAATGTTGCAATAAAATTTATATCCAATTTAATCTTGTACAAAACACATAAAACCTTCAGAAATTCATAACTAAATAACTATAACTCCAAATTTAGTGATTCTTGTTCCTACGATCTCGTAGCAACGCGTAGATTATTATTATTCAGTTTGTACTTATGTTTGGTGTAATGTTAATTTTGCCTATGCAATGTTTGTCTGTATTGCTACGACTAGCAAGTGAGGTCACGTGCCACCTGAAGATCATCCTGGTACCTGGAATCTCAAGGCCCAGGCAAGTTGTGCCCTTGACCACTTTTTACCCAATAATGTTCTTTAATATCAATTATCCATGCTTAGGTTAATTTTGATGGGACCCAATAGGTTACCCTAGATTTGTTTATCTCATTACCTTGTTTACCCCTGAATCACTTGGGTAGTTTGCTATTGCTTTATATGGTTTTGGGATAATCATTTATTACCTCTATGTTCCAATTCTTGTTGTTAATCTGTTTATGTTCATGTTGATATCATTAATGTTAATTGGAACATAGAGCTTAACTTGAGAAACACGTGCCACCACAAGGGAGGAATGGGACCCCTTGGCTGATTAATTAGGAAAGCTAGTGGAAGACTACCTTACCCGAAAGGGGCAAGGGCAGTAGGGGAGTGGTTAGTGTAGGGAGGCCCTCGGGAGGATTTTGCTGCGATGGCGGTCCTGCAAGGGATTCCTGCATTGGAACTTCCTATAAACTGTAGCGGGTTTTCGGAAGCTAGTGGAACTTTGTAAAGGCCCCGTAGTGGATCCCTAGCCATTCACCTCGGTAGTGTCTAAGGGCCTTGCAAACCCTGGTGACATGGGATACACGACGTGTGGGCAAAGGGTACAACCTCTGCAGAGTGTAAAACTGGTATACTAGCCGAGCTCACGGTCATGAGCAGCTCAGGACTCTCTGATGTTTAAATTATGGAACTTAAACTCAATTTGTCATATGCATTGCATCGCAGGTGAAGTTGTTACCTTTGTTCTACTATTTAACTGGGTTGGTATTTACTTATACTTAGTAACTGCTAATAAAATTTTGACCAACTTTAAAAGCAATGCTCAGCTCTAACCATCTTCTTTGGTAAGCCTTACACTTCACGTGAGCTCCCACCTTTGGCGAGTTCATGCACATTATTCCCCACAACTTGTTGAGCGATGAACGTATGTGAGCTCACTCTTGCTGTCTCACACACCCCACACGTCAAGAACAGGTACCGCAGGATGAGGCGCTTGGAGGATGCTGCGATGTGTTCGCGAGAGGTCTAGGCCGTCGTCTCCCAGTCAACTTTGGGTTGCTGGACCGTTGTCTCCTTATAATGTAATTATTTATTTTGTATAGAACTCCTGTTATATATAAAGTTGTGACATTCGATCCTGTGCCACTATACATCATATGTGTGAGACTTGGTCCCAGCATACCTGGTGTTTATGTTTGCGCCCGGGTTTTGGACCCCTAAAATCCGGGTGTGACAGAAGTGGTATCAGAGGAATGTTGACTGTAGGACGAAACCTAGATAGAACTGGACAACCCCTACATACTTATCTTTGCTACTCTGATTCTTTTCTAAACTTATCTTAAATCTTTTCTCATCTATTTCCGCTTCACTCTGATCATTCTTACCTTATCCTTCTAAAGACAAATGTGGATTTCATACTTTGAAATCCAGTGCCTAAAGTGACTTTAGGAATAGGAGACCTAATCCTAGGAACAAAAACAAAACTATTTTTATAAGTGACTATGTATTTGAATGTTTGTTCTTATGATATCTGTCTGATTTGGATCTTTGTTTGAGTGTGATGAGTTGTGGAGTAATGTCCACAATTACATCTGCATATACGTATAGGCATAAATAGAATTCATAAGAAAACTAAGCAACTTAGATTATCCTCCATTAAAATGTATCTATCTCATCTGACATATTCTATCTTACCTTTGGACATTCACCTCGTACAACTAATTACCCTAGTCTTGACGTAGAATATCTGGCCCAGCCCTGCCAAAGAAGTTTCAGTACATAACCAACTATTAGCTTATTCATTCTGTCTACTAAATGATTCCCTTGCAAAGCTATCTTACCATATGTTTCTAACTTAGATGGTCAATACCAGGCGGGGTGGTGGAATTGATTTACCTCCTAATCGACACACTCGGTGGATATATCGACAACCCCAACCACAGTCAGCAGAGATGAATCCTCCTAATCCCCCACCAGGCGGAGTTGATCCACTAGTCGCAGCTCAAATGAGAATGATGCAGCAAATGGCGGACACTATGGCAGATATGCGCACCCAAATGCAGCAAGAACGCCAAGAAATGCACCAGGAAAGAGAGGATGCACGTCGGGAAATGCGCCAAGAGCGGGAAGAGATACGCCAGGAGAGAAGGGTACAACAACAGCAGCTGCAACAACAACTTCAACAATAGCAGCAACAACAACAAGTGCCATTGCCTCCACCTCCACCACCAGTTCCACCCCAGGACAAGCACCGGGAATTCATGAGCCACAAACCACCAACCTTCTCCAACTCCGCAGATCCGCTGCAAGCAGATGACTGGTTAAAGTCCATAGAGAAGATGCTCAACATAGCTCAGTGCTCGGATAGAGAGAAAGTACTCTATGCATCAGGTCGTCTTGCTGGTCCCGCTGCGGATTGGTGGGATGCGTACTGTGCAGCTCATGCTGCTGCCGATACAATTACCTGGGCAGAATTCTCCGCACAATTCAGGAATTACCATATTCCCGCTGACTCATGAAGATTAAGAGGAAGGAGTTTCTATCCCTCAAGCAAGGAAGTATGTCCGTGAGTGAATACAGGGACAAATTCATCCAGTTATCCCGATATGCTCCTAGAGATGTTGAGGATGATGAGCAAAAGCAGGAGCTTTTTCTGGACGGTTTGGTTGGACCCTTGCAATATCAACTGGTATCGCACACATTCCCATCCTTCCAAAGGCTACTTGACAAAGCTATTGCTGTAGAAAATAAGAGGAGTATATTTGGAGAGAAAAGAAAGGCTGCAAACCAAGGGCAGGCTGGAAGTAGTTCCCGTCCTCGCTATACTACCACTCCAAGTACACTAGCTAGTGGCAGTTCTGGACAACAAACTCATCAGACACCAACTGCTCCTCCAAAAGCAAGCACTCCAGGAGGAACCGTTGCTCCCAACACAACCGCCATCAGGACATGCTTCAAGTGTGGACAACCGGGACACTACGCCAACTACTGTCCCAACAGAGCCGCCTACACTACGCCGGCTCCAATGAAGCAAGGACAAGCCTCGGCAGGAAAGAGTCAGCCCCTATCTATCAACCGGGGATATGCCCATCATGCAGAAATAGAAACTGAACCCGGTGAACTTGAAATTCAAGAAGAAGAGCCAGTTGGAGATGAAGTAGTCGGTGAAGAAGTCAACGAGCAACAAGAATAGAGAGATAAACATAGATATAGATACATATATATATATATATTTACTATTTGTAAGACCTAAATATTAGTTTAGCTATTAGTTAGTGTTATTACTATTTTAGTGATAATAGTAAGGTCTATTAAACCTATGTTTTGTTAAAAGATTATGCATCATGCCGTGATTCCTTTGTTTGTGCATATGTTCCGAGAACAATATGAGTATACATCCCTTTTCTTACAAATCTCGAGGACGAGATTATTTTTAAGGGGGGTAGGATTTGTAAGACCCAAAATTTGTATAATTTTTTTAAAAAATAAACAAATATAGTTATTATAGTACATTGGGGAAATAAGAAAATTAATTTGTAATTGAGTCAACTATTGTTAGAAACAAATATGAGAAGGAGAATAACATAGTAATATTTAAAATGAGGTGGTTTATATTCACATTTGTATTTCAATTGATACAATTGGCAAATCTGAAAATTAAGACAAGAGTATACATTTGAGTTTGAATAATTGAATGTGGAAATAAGCTAGAAGTAAGAAATGAGTAGACACTAAAAAGAGAATAAAATAAAATATATTATAAACAAATAAATAATAGGTGTTATCTTTATATTGGGATTTTTAATGAAGTTTGGAATCTGAAATTCAAAACAGGAAATTGAATTTGGTTTAAGTATTTCAAATTAGAAATAGAAAAGAAAATAGAAAGGAAAAATAAAAAGGAAAAAGATAAAAGCTTACCTGGGCCTCGTACCTGGAATTTGGCCCATCTCCGGAAAGGCACGCCGCGCGGCCCAAACTCGCCTCTCACGCGCGCTCACCCGCGACCTGGCGCCGACAACCCGGGCCCGCATGCCAGCCCCTCTTGCACGCGCCTCAGCTCTCCCTTCGCTGACATGTGAACCCCACGCGCCAGCACTTGGACTTCTTCACTGACCGGTGGGTCCACCTCGTCAGCCGTCTCCCTCTCGGACTCCACGACCGAGCTCAACAGAAGTGCGTGCGATATACTCGTCGGCCAACCAACGGAGTCCGTGAATCGATCTTCTAACCAACCGGCCGAGATCCTCGTGCCTGCCTGCTCCTATTTAAGCACCGGTCGTGGCGTTGTCCTTGCTCCATCGTCAGCCGACCGTGAGCCTCCATTGCCGTCGTGGTAGAACTTAGTCCGCCGCGCGCTAAGAGCCTCTCGCCGTCGATTTGACCTCCGTTGAAGTGTGCGGGTTCACCTCCGTGATCCCTTGAAGCCGTTGCAAGGATCTCCCGGGCTTGTCTTCGTCCCTCGAACACCGGATTGCTCATCGGAGCCGTGATTCCGCGCCTCACCGTGGACTGAGTCCTCCTCGCCATCCTTCCTGGTATGGACTACCTCCACTGATTCGCCGTGTTAGTAGCATCACGTTGCTCGGTCCAATTTGGGGTTTGGCAGTCGGGTGAGGTCAATTAGGCACCTCACCGGCGTGCACCACCGTGTGAATTGGGCGACGCCGCCGTGCGTGCAAACCCTGTTGGGGCGAAGAACGTGGCCCGTTGGATGACCAAGCGACGGCTGGATTAGATTATAGCGTACCGGTTCGGGCAGTCTGATCGTGAGTCGTTGATCTCAAGATGAACAACTCTGGTTGCGTACCGTTTCAAGGCACAGAACGAATCATCGGATGCCTTTGGATCGCGATCGCACGGTTTAGAACAGATCAAGCTTCATAAAATCTGGGCCCCTAGTGTCTAATCCAACGGCTCATAATAGATCTTACCCCTTCGCCGTGCCCATTTGCTAAAGAGCCCCTGGCAAATAAAAGAAATAACCCGCAGTCCTTGTTCTACTGTTATCTGAGTCTGGTAGATCTTGTGAATTTGCCCCTGGCTTTTCTAGAATTTGGCGCCCTGTCCAGAAAATTAGAAATTCAGTAAAAGTAATTAGAAAATGATTTTTAATGCAAAAATAAATGCTAGAACTTGTTTAATTCATATAAAATTCATATGATGTCCAAATTAGTTCATTCCAGTTTCTATAATTCCATAATATTATTGTTTATCACATAGTACCATTGTTTTGACATGAATGTTGCAATAAAATTTATATCCAATTTAATCTTGTACAAAACACATAAAACCTTCAGAAATTCATAACTAAATAACTATATCTCCAAATTTAGTGATTCTTGTTCCTACGATCTCGTAGCAACGCGTAGATTATTATTATTCAGTTTGTACTTATGTTTGGTGTAATGTTAATTTTGCCTATGCAATGTTTGTCTGTATTGCTACGACTAGCAAGTGAGGTCACGTGCCACCTGAAGATCATCCTGGTACCTGGAATCTCAAGGCCCAGGCAAGTTGTGCCCTTGACCACTTTTTACCCAATAATGTTCTTTAATATCAATTATCCATGCTTAGGTTAATTTTGATGGGACCCAATAGGTCACCCTAGATTTGTTTATCTCATTACCTTGTTTACCCCTGAATCACTTGGGTAGTTTGCTATTGCTTTATATGGTTTTGGGATAATCATTTATTACCTCTATGTTCCAATTCTTGTTGTTAATCTGTTTATGTTCATGTTGATATCATTAATGTTAATTGGAACATAGAGCTTAACTTGAGAAACACGTGCCACCACAAGGGAGGAATGGGACCCCTTGGCTGATTAATTAGGAAAGCTAGTGGAAGACTACCTTACCCGAAAGGGGCAAGGGCAGTAGGGGAGTGGTCAGTGTAGGGAGGCCCTCGGGAGGATTTTGCTGCGATGGCGATCCTGCAAGGGATTCCTGCATTGGAACTTCCTATAAACTGTAGCGGGTTTTCGGAAGCTAGTGGAACTTTGTAAAGGCCCCGTAGTGGATCCCTAGCCATTCACCTCGGTAGTGTCTAAGGGCCTTGCAAACCCTGGCGACATGGGATACACGACTTGTGGGCAAAGGGTACAACCTCTGCAGAGTGTAAAACTGGTATACTAGCCGAGCTCACGGTCATGAGCAGCTCAGGACTCTCTGATGTTTAAATTATGGAACTTAAACTCAATTTGTCATATGCATTGCATCGCATGTGAAGTTGTTACCTTTGTTCTACTATTTAACTGGGTTGGTATTTACTTATACTTAGTAACTGCTAATAAAATTTTGACCAACTTTAAAAGCAATGCTCAGCTCTAACCATCTTCTTTGGTAAGCCTTACACTTCACGTGAGCTCCCACCTTTGGCGAGTTCATGCACATTATTCCCCACAACTTGTTGAGCGATGAATGTATGTGAGCTCACTCTTGCTGTCTCACACACCCCACAGGTCAAGAACAGGTACCGCAGGATGAGGCGCTTGGAGGATGCTGCGATGTGTTCGCGAGAGGTCTAGGCCGTCGTCTCCCAGTCAACTTTGGGTTGCTGGACCGTTGTCTCCTTATAATGTAATTATTTATTTTGTATAGAACTCCTGTTATATATAAAGTTGTGACATTCGATCATGTGCCACTATACATCATATGTGTGAGACTTGGTCCCAGCATACCTGGTGTTTATGTTTGCGCCCGGGTTTTGGACCCCTAAAATCCGGGTGTGACAAGGGAGCAGAGAACTCGTGCTTGACTCCTTCCTCCTCAAGATACTCCTCAACTTTTAGGTTCTTGAACTCGGACCCGTTGTCACTTCTTATCTTTTTCACCTTGAGCTCAAATTCGTTTTGAGCCCTCCTTAGAAAGCGCTTTAGGGTCCCTTGGGTTTCTGATTTATCCTGCAAAAAGAATACCCAAGTGAAGCGGGAAAATCATCAACAATTACTAAACCATATTTACTTCCCCTGATGCTAAGATAGGCAACGGGTCCGAAGAGGTCCATGTGGAGAAGCTCCAGTGGTCTTGATGTTGTCATCACATTCTTGCTGTGTGAGTGCTTTCCACCTGTTTCCCTGCCTGACAAGCTGCACAAGGTCTATCTTTCTCGAAGCAGACATTGGTTAGTCCTAACACATGTTCTCCCTTTAGAAGTTTATGAAGGTTCTTCATCCCAACATATGCTAGACGACGATGCCACAACCAGCCCATGCTAGTCTTAGCTATTAAGCATGCATCTAGATCGGCCTCCTCTTTCGAAAAATCAACTAAGTAGAGTTTGTCATCTAATACACCCTTAAACGCTAATGAACCATCACTCCTTCTAAAGACAGAAACATCTATATTTGTAAATAGACAATTATAACCCATGTTACATAATTGACTCACAGACAATAAGTTGTACCCGAGCGATTCAACTAAGAACACATTAGAGATAGAATGCTCGGATGAAATGGCTATCTTTCCCAATCCTTTAACCTTGCCTTGGTTCCCATCTCCAAAGATGATCGGATCCTGGGAATCCTTGTTCTTGACGTAGGAGGTGAACATCTTCTTCTCCCCCGTCATGTGGTTTGTGCATCCGCTGTCAATAATCCAGCTTGAGCCCCCGGATGCATAAACCTGCAAGGTAATTTACACTTGGGTTTTAGGTACCCAACTCTTGTTGGGTCCTACAAGGTTAGTCACAATAGCCTTTGGAACCCAAATACAAGTCTTATCTCCCTTGCATTTGGATCCCAACTTCCTAGCAACTACTTTTTCATTCTTACAAAAAATTGCAAAAGAAGTATTGCAAGCATGGTAAATAGTGGAAGGTTCATTACATACTCTCCTAGGCACATGATGCACAACATGATTTCTCCTAGGCTTACTTCTACCATGCACAAAAGTAGAGCTAGAAGCAAACATAGCATATGAATTAAACGCATCATAACTCCTATTATAATGAGCATTTATAGAAAATTTTCTATCATAAATGTAAGCATGACATTTTTGAGAACTACTAGCCATAGGAGCCTTCCTTTTCTCCTTGTTGAGAACGGGAGCCTTTTGGCTTGTTAAGTTCTTGGTTTCCTTTCAAAAACCAAGTCCATCCTTAATAGAGGGGTGTCTACCAACGGTGTAGGCATCCCTAGCAAATTTTAATTGATCAAAATTAATTTTGCAAGTCTTAAGTTGAGCATTAAGACTTGCCACATCATCATTTAATTTGGTAATAGACATAAGGTGTTCATCACAAGCATCAACATCAAAATCCTTACATCTATTATAAATACTAACATGCTCTACACATGAACTAGATTTATTTGCTTTCTCTAGCTTAGCATTTAAATCATCATTTACACTCTTTAAACTAGACACAGTTTCATGCTAAGCGGATAACTCAGAAGATAGCATTTCATTCCTTTTAATCTCTAGAGCAAGAGATTTTTGAACACTAATAAACTTATCATGCTCTTCATACAAAATATCCTCTTGCTTTTCTAAAAGTCTATCCTTTTCATTTAAAGCATCAATTAGTTCATTAATCTTTTCTACTTTAGCTCTATCTAATCCTTTAAATAGACTAGAGTAATCTACTTCATCATCAGTGGAATCCTCATCACTAGAAGTAGAGTACTTAGGGGAATCTCGAACACTCACCTTCTTTTCCATGGCCATGAGGCAAGTGTGGCGTTCGTTGGGGAAGAGCGAAGACTTGTTGAAGGCCGAGGCTGCCAGTCCTTCATCGTTGGAGTCGGATGAAGAGCAGTCTGAATCCCATTCTTTACCAAGGTGTGCCTCGCCCTTTGCCTTCTTGTAAACCTTCTTCTTCTCCCTCTTCCCATGCTTTTCTTGTTCCTGGTCATCATCATTATCGGGGCATTATGCTATGAAATGACCAGTCTTACTGCATTTGAAGCAGGAGCGCTTTCCCCTTGCTTTGTTCTTGTTGGGGTACTCCTTGTGTCCTTTCAATGTGGTCTTGAAGCGCTTGATGATAAGCGCCATCTCATCTTCGTTGAGGCCCGCGGCCTCCACTTGTGCCACCTTGCTTGGTAGTGTCTCCCTGTTGCTGGTTGCTTTGAGGGCAATGGTTTGAGGCTCGTGGACGGGTAGTGGACAGTTTAGAGCATCGTCCACATATCGAGCCTCTTTCACCATCATGCGCCCACTCACAAACTTCCCAAGGATCTCCTCGGGCATCATCTTGGTGTACCTGGGATTCTCACGAATAAGGTTGACAAGATGGGGATCAATTACCGTAAATGACCTTAGCATTAGTCGGACGACGTCCTGGTCCGTCTATCTTGTGCTTCCATAGCTCCTAATCTTGTTGACCAGGGTCTTGAGCCTGTTGTATGTTTGTGTTGGCTCCTCTCCCCTGATCATCGTGAACCTTCTCAGCTCGCCTTCCACCAACTCCATTTTATTGATCATGGTGGCGTTGTTTCCCTCATGTGATATCTTGAGGGTATCCCAAATTTGCTTGGCGTTGTCCAAGCCGCTCACTTTGTTGTATTCATCCCTGCATAAAGATGCTAGTAAAACAGTGGTAGCTTGTGCATTCTTATGAATTTGCTCATTAATAAACACAGGGTTATCCATACTGTCGAAATGCATTCCATTTTCAACTATCTCCTAATTACTAGGATGGAGAGAAAATAAGTGACTACGCATTTTGTGACTCCAAAAAGAGTAGTCTTCTGCATCAAAGTGTGGAGTTTTACCAAGAGGAATTGAAAGCAAATGAGCATTGGAATTGAACGGAATACGAGAATAACCAAATGAATAGTTTTGATTAACCGGTTTCTTTTTAGACGAGTCATCGTCATTGTCGTCTCTTAGTGAAGAAGAGGAGGTTCGGCCAAGTAACACTTGCCTACTTCCACGTTGTGGCGTCCTAATGGACGAGGGTTGCACTCAACCCCTTTCAAGTGATCCGATGATCAACTTGAATACCACGGTTTTTCCTTTCTTAGTCTTTCTACCATTTGCGAGGAATCTCCACAACTTGGAGCCTCTCGCCCTTACAATGATGATCACAAAAGAAGCACAGAAGTAAGGGAGGGGAGAGCAACACACACAAGACTCAAATCACAGCACAATCACGCACACAAGTCACAACTTGATCTCAAAACACAACCCACGGAGTTCACAACTCAAATGGAGCTCAAGTCACTATCTCAAAGAATCAAATGGGCGAAGTTGGAGTCTTAGAATGTTTCTTGTAAGCTTGATATCTCCTCCATGCGCCTAGGGGTCCCTTTTATAGCCCCAAGGCAGCTAGGAGCCGTTGGAGGCCAACAAGAAAGGCTATCCTTGCCTTCTATCAAGTGGCGCACCGGACTGTCCGGTGCGCCACCGGACAGTCACTGTAGACGGTCCGGTGCCGATCTCCTTTCTATTCTGGCGCAGACGACTGTTGCATCTCCGGGCCAGATGGCGCACCGGACACTGTCTGGTGCACACTGGACAGTCTGGTGCCCCCTGCCGACCGTTGGCGCGGGCCACGCGTCGCTCGCGGATTGCGCGGCCGACCGTTGTGCTGGCGACCGTTGTCTCACCGGACAGTCCGGTGAATTATAGCCGTACGCCGCCGATTTTTCCCGAGAGTGGCCTGTTCACCGGAAGCCAGCCTGACGCATCGGACAGTGCGGTGTGGCAGACCGAGCTGGACTTCGGTTGCACCAAGACAAGTCATTTGCAATTCTTTTCTTCTTTTCTTCTCACTGTTTCTACCACTTAGATAAAACATATTAGTACTTAAAAACTATGTACTAAGTCTAGAAACATACCTTCTCTTTGATTTGCACTTCTCTCTTCATTTAGCACATAAGAACTTATTTAAATGTGTTGGGCACTTAATCACCAAAACATAATAGAAATTGCCCAAGGGCACATTTCCCTTTCAGAGGGTCCTTATAAAGTAAAACAGGTAATGTCTGGTAACGCCTATTTATTACAAACATTACAAGGCAAAGATTTATCCAAGACTTTGAATGGGCGTTTCCTCAAACAGTACCATCCTAGTATGTGGCAAGATGCTTAAGAGACCGATGTAATCGCATCGAGTTAGTTGCTTTTGGTTTGCTCAGCTCCACCAAAAGGTAGGGGGCATATGTTGAGCACCAAAAAGAGCATTGGACGGTCTGGCCCTGAGGCAGGACGGTCCGGACGGTCCGCGCCTGTGGGCCGGATGGTTCGCGCGCACAGAACAAATCAGGGTTCCGAGTTTCTTGTTGTGTTTGTTGGCGAGAATCACGGGATTAACTCGGAATTTTGTTGGTAACGGGTCCAGCCCCCCTCCTCTATAAAAGCAGAGGAATACGACCGATTAAAATGATCAATCGAATCCTCAATCAATACAATTTACATTTATTTTTAGGAGTAGTTCTAGTCTAGTTCTAGGTTAGTCTTCCAATCCCCAAATTCTTCGCTTCTCTTCGACTCTACGTCGATTAGAGGAGTCTAGGTCGGCCTGCCGAGCCTAGACATCTCCTAAGATCTCTCCTCCCCGACGGGGTCCCTCCCGGGAGCGAGATCCAGGCGCCGCCCCTGCGCACGCGCGGACCGTCCGGCCCTAGGGCGCAGACCGTCCGGCCGTCAGGCAGGAAACCCTAGCCCTGCGCCAGGACATGGACTGTCCGGCCCCTGGCCGCAGACTGTTCGCTCCTGTGCAGAGAGCACCGCCACAGTTCGTGTTGAGTGATTGACGCCCGAAAAAGGTGTCAACAGTGTCGTGCCGCATGGTCCGAAGCACGCAAAAATTAAAATTCAACATAAATCAAATTCTAAACCACATATTATGAATTACTCAAATATACCAGAATTTCACACAAAGTCTTAACCTATGAATTACTTAGATATAACAGCAACAACAGTTCCACACAAAGTCACAAACTATAAAATTCTCAGATATAGCAGCAACAGTTCGCACAAACTCATGATCAGTCTCAAACTATCAAACACAGTCACATAGACTCAATCACAGCTTACAGAGAGACAGACAAAGATTGATGCAAACAAAATACTACTGGAGTCTGGAGCCTTAATGCAATGATGCCTCATTAAAAACCATCCTAGGTAAAAACTCACGTCTCGTGAAAAAACCCTAGAAAGGAATAGAGTACAGCCAGCTCCTTTAGGTTTAATGTTAAAGTCCCATCGAGTTTAATAGTTCATCACAAATTACAATAGAGAAGTAATAGCAACATAATTAAGAAGCAATAGCAACGACCCTCAATTGTTCAACATCTACCACCAGTTCCACCTCCACCTCTTCTTCCTTGCCCTATGTTGTCATTGTGGACATTTTCATCTAGGTACATTGCTTGAAACACCTTCAAGTTCCTTGGTCTCTTTCTCCACCGTGTGCTGACTGTGCAAGTCAGCGAGCTCCCAGTCCTTTATCCAGAACAGGACTTCAACCATATCAGGTGTTAGCCACCACCGATCCTCAAGCAACTTGCCAACTAAACTAAAAGTAGACTATGATGATACAGTGGAAGCAGACATGATTAGAACAACTTTTTAGAAAGTATAGAAATCACATGATAGATTAATTTGTGCCGCTGCCACTAGTTTTTTTTATATTAAAGACAGACGCCAAGCTCACACCTCAAACGTCCACGTCGTCTTTATTTTTTTTTCGGTCGTTCGATCGCATCACGTACGATGGCTTAAAACGATTCACGTTTCCTTGTCCGCGAGGCCCGGTGGCGAGGCCACGAGCTGGCGCGTCACACACTACAAACTTCAACCCAACTCTCGACGGCCACCGATCACGCGGTCTTATTGCTACCCTCATGGTTTGATGTGGCTTCGGCCCCACGCCTGCTGGACAAGCGTCACGGCAGGCACTAGTGGATTTTTCTCGCTTTGCGTCCACCTCTGAAAACTTCATGTTGTGTACAGAAAGAGAAAAGCAAGAGACAAAATAGAAAAAAAAAGTCAGCGTACTGTGGCTTTACCGTTACTAGAGAGATGGAAGCTCGGACGTCCTCTCTACGGCAGCAGTGGCAAGGACGTAGAGCACTTCCTCCTTCCTCGTTGTCGCGCCCCCTTCCCGCTGCCATCCTTATCTATTCTGTTGCAAAGACTTGGCAACGCTTCCTTCCAGGTGGGACTGATAGTGACTTTCATTTTTCCCCATTTGGTTTTCCCCCACTGCTACCTTCCAGGACGCAGGAGTGGATGAAGAGAAAGTGCCAACTTCGATTCAATGCGTGCTGAGAACTTCTCATGTTGTTCTTTATGAATTATGGTTCGCTGAGAATAAGTAATTTAACCAAAATAGACTATGTTCTATTTGGCGATAAACATATAATTTTTTTAACTATTCATCACAACTGTTGTATATGTGACAACGACTGCTATGCAAGCAGTCCTTCTTTGCAAACGTGCAAGTAAATCATCTGGTTCATTAGATTGTGATCCAACCGTAGGTCACATTTAACACTTAAACCCTTTCACCACCAGCTCAATAATCTTTATAAAAAAAACTCTAACAAATCATGATTGTATCTGTGGTTGGATCGTAATCTAATGAACCAGATGGTTTGCTTGCACGCTTGCAAAGAAGGACTGCTTGCATAGAAGTCGTTGCCGTTATATATATAGCAGCTAATTGTGTCAGTTTATGTTTAAGCTTTTGGTATAGATTGATAGAGAAATAGGCATTTTCAGTTTTAATTTAATCCCGAAAATTATAGTGATGTATGTGACGATATGTATGTGCATATGTGTATCACTACTCATATAAGCAATAAACAACAGTAAAATATGCAAAAACACAAAGAGCAAATTGTACCCTGCGGAGGGACCGATGCTTAAGGCATCAGTGACTCCATTCACACGAGACATCTCGTATGTATGTTCGATGTAGTCGTACGCAGGCGATGCAGGCAGATGTACGTGGTGCGGTCCCTCGAACTGCGCCGACGACAAAGAATCTGATCAGCGTTGGTCGAGCGGACAAAGCGAGCAGTCACGATTACGCTCCTCAAAAAACTGATCGTCCGCACACCCGTTCATGTGTAGCTTTGCGGACGACGATTTCGGAGGTCTGCTCTCCCACACTCTTTGGGCTCACAGAAGGTGAGATGGGAATGGCTATGTGCAACGCATCTTAGATTGTTCGGTGTTCGTAAGTGCTGTCGTCGCCAGAAGCAGCCTCACCTCCTCCGTGTATATACACGCGTAGAGGGAGGCCAACGGACAGTAACAGTCTCCATTAGAGCTACCGTTGCAGCCAGCCAGAAACTGACGCCATCAGCGACGTCTGTTACTTGACGTACGACAGTAGTGGACGGTCATCAATTTAGGCAAAATGCCGCAATCGTTTAGAAGGAATATTTGAACCCAGGTCTGATCTGCCACGACCCCGCCCGGTCTCGCTGCGTGCGCGTGTAGCAGTCATTCATCCTTTTCTCTACTTCTCAATAGATGCACTGTCACACCCGGGTTTTGGGGCACCAAGACCCGGGCGCGAACATAATCACCAGGTGTGCTGGGACCAAGTCTCACACATATGATGAATCATGGCACAGGATCGAATGTCACATCTTTACTACATAACAGGAGTTCTATACAAAATAAATAAATAATTACATTATAAGGAGACAACGGTCCAGCAACCCAAAGTTGACTGGGAGACGACAACCTAGAACTCCCACGAACTCATCACAGCATCCGTCATGCGCCTCATCCTGCGGTACCTGTTCTTGACCTGTGGGGGGTGTGAGACAGCAAGAGTGAGCTCACATACGTTCATCGTTCAACAAGTTGTGGGGAATAATGTGCATGAACTCGCCAAAAGTGGGAGCTCAGGTGAAGTGTAAGGCTTACCAAAGAGAATGGTTAGAGCTGAGCATTGCTTTTAAAGTTGGTCAAAATTTTATTAGCAATTACTAAGTATAAGTAAATACCAACCCAATTAAGAAGTAGAACAAAAGTAACAACATCACCTGCGATGCAATGCATATGACAATTTGAATTTAGTTCCATAAATTAATCATGTGAGGGTCCGAGCTGCTCATGACCGTGAGCACGACTAGTATACCAGTTTTACACTTTGCAAAGGTTGCACATCTTTACCCACAAGTCATGTTACCCATCTGCCAAGGGATCGCGACTTCCCATACACCTCTACTGAGGAGGCGAGACAGGGTAACACTACGAGGCCTTTACAAAGTTCCACTAGCTTCAGAAAACCCGCTACAGTTTATAGGAAGCTCCAATGCAGGGATCCCTTGCGTGACCGCCATCTCAGCAAAATCAACCAAGGACCTCCCTACACTGACCACTCCCCTACTGCCCTTGCCCCTTTCGGGTAAGGTAGTCCTCCACTAGCTTTCCTAATTAATCGGCCAAGGGCGTCCATAAACCCTTGTGGTAGCACTATTTTCCCGGGTGGTCGCTCCATGTTCGAATTAACATAATGATCTTATCATGAACAGTAAATAACAACTGATAATAAAAGTGTAATCATGAATAATGTATCTCCATACCCAAAACCACATATAGCACTAGCAAGTACTACCCAAAAATATTGAGTGGTAAAACAAGGTATAAAGATAGACAAACTAGGGTAACCTATTAGGTCTCATCAAAATTAACCTATGTAGATCATTATGATTAATTAGAACATGAGTGGGTAAAAGAAGTGATCAAGGGCACAACTTGCCTGGGACTTGAGATTCCAGGTACCAAGATGATCTTCAGATGACTCGTAACCTCACGCTAGTCGTAGCAATACAAACAAACATGGTATAGACAAAATTAACATCACACCAAACATATGAACAAACTGTATAATAATATTCTACGCTGCGTAACGAGATCGTAGGAACAAGAATCACTAAATTCGGATCTACGGTTAATAAGTTATGAATTTCTGAAATTATTTAGCACCTAGAATAGATTAATTCAATTGAACAATTTTAATCCAAGTTTCCTGGCTAAAATAATTTACTAAGTGATAAACAATATTAAAACAAAATTAACTCCACTGGAATGAATTAATTTGGAGTTAAAATGAATTTAATATGAATTATACAAGTTTCTGGAATTATTTATGTATTAAAAATCATTTTCCAGAATAAATTCTGAATTTCCTTAGGCTTCTGGACTGCGGACACAATTTTAACAAAGCCCAGGGGGTTCTGCATAAATTCTAGGACTAAACGGTAATGGTCTTATAATGTCACGGGATGGTGGGTTGAATAAAAACAACGGTAGGGGCTCTTTAGCAATTATCCAAGGCCGAAGGGGTATCGTTGCTTTTCGGCTGTCCGATCAGAAGCAAACGGCCCAGATTTGCTCTGATAATAATCCAAACCGGTACGGAATCTTAACCGTTGGATCATAGATCCAGGGATCAAAACCCCACATGCCCACATCTAATCCCAACCGCTTACTAGAGGATCGACGGTCCGGATCGGATCTAGCCGAAACAACCCCAGCCATTTCATCTAAGCCGACCATAAGGAGATCAACAGCCAGTGGCCATCACCTCTCCGTTCATCTTCAACCTCCCGATGCAGCAGCGCCTGGCTTCCCACGACGGTGAGCCCACCAGAGTGAACGCCAACCGGTCCCCTGGTGACCAATACGCCTCCCCGAACTGCTCTACGTGCAAAGGAGGTCGAGGGAAATACGATGATCGAGGACTTACTAGCAATTTGGTGCCGCGACGACCGCTGTCGACTACACAAGTGGCGCCATGGCAGGGAACAGAGAAGACGCGGCGTCGAGTGTCGAGGGGAAAAAGGGCACCCAGCAATGAGCCCGCAATGGCTTGGCCAATGGGTGACGATGGCCGCTAGAGACCTTCCAGCTCAATCTGTGCCACACTGTTCTTCTTCCCTTGGCGGCGGCAAAACTTAGAGGCGCAACCGGTGATGGCCATGTACTTGCAGCCAGCGCCTTAGGTACTTGTCGGCGTTTCAACCCCGGGGGGTCCCTGGACCGACGAGTAAATTGTCGCCGCGTGCCCCAGCCCAGATGGGTCGGCGCGAGACGGAGCGCGAAGGGGGGAAAAGCCGGAGGGAGACAGGCGTAAAAGGGGAAACCCGCGGCCTTCGTGTTTCTCCCGCGCCCAGGTCGGGTGCGCTTGCAGTAGGGGGTTACAAGCGTCCACGCGGGAAGGAGCGAGAGGCTTACGCGAGCGCCGTCCCGTCCTTCCCCGCACGGTCAACCCTCTCTAAGAGGGCCCTGTACCTTCCTTTTATAGGCGTAAGGAGAGGATCCAGGTGTACAATGGGAGGTGTAGCAGTGTGCTAACGTGTCTAGCAAAGAAGAGCTAGTGCCCTAAGTACATGCCGTCGTGGAAGCCGGAGAGGTTTTGGCACCCAGTTCGTGTGGTGTCGTGGCCGTTGGAGGAGCGCTGGAGCCTGGCGGAAGGACAGCTGTCGGGGCTGTCGAGTCCTTGCTGACGTCTCCTTGCTTCCGTAAGGGGGCTGAGAGCCGCCGTCGTCATGGAGCATGCGGGGCGCCATCATTACTTGTTTACCGGGGCGAGCCAGATGGGACGCCGGTCTTGTTCCCCGTAGCCTGAGTTGGCTTGGGGTAGGGTAATGATGGTGCCTCCTGTGACGTGGTCGGTCCGAGCCCTGGGTTGGGCGAGGTGGAGGCTCCTCCGAGGTCAAGGTCGAGTCTGTCTTTCGAGGCCGAGGTCGAGTCCGAGCCCCTAGGTCGGGCGAGGCGGAGACCGTCGGCTGAGGCCAGGGCTGAGTCCGAGCCTTGGGGTCGGGCGAGGCGGAGTTCGTCGTCTCCCGGGGCCGAGCCCGAGTCCGAGCCCTGGGGTCAGGCGAAGCGGAGTTCGTCGTCTTTCGGGGCCGAGCCCGAGTCCGAGCCCTGGGGTCGGGCGAGGCGGAGTTCGTCGTCTTCCGGGGCTGAGCCCGAGTCCGAGCCCTGGGGTCAGGCGATGCAGAGTTCGTCGTCTTCCGGGGCTGAGCCCGAGTCCGAGCCCTGGGGTCGGGCGATGCGCAGTTCGTCGTCTTCCGGGGCTGAGCCCGAGTCCGAGCCCTGGGGTCAGGCGATGCGGAGTTTCCTATGGCACCCGAGGCCGAACTTGGCTGCTGTCAGCCTCACTCTGTCGAGTGGCACAGCAGTCGAAGCGGCGCAGGCGGCGCTGTCCTCTTGTCAGGCCAGTCAGTGGAGCGGCGAAGTGACTGCGGTCACTTCGGCTCTGTCGATTGAAGGGCGCGCGTCAGGATAAGGTGTCAGGCCACCTTTGCATTAAATGCTCCTGCGATACGGTCGGTCGGCGTGGCGACTTGTCCAAGGTTGCTTCTTGGTGAAGACTGGGCCTCGGGCGAACCGATGGTGTGTCCGTTGCTGGAGGGGGTCCTCGGGCGAGACGTAATTCCTCCGGGGTCGGCTTCCCCTGCCCGAGGCTGGGCTCGGGCGAGGCGAGATCATGTCCCTTGGGTGGACCGAGCCTTGACTTGTTCGCACCCATCAGGCCTTTGCAGCTTTGTGCTGATGGGGGTTACCAGCTGAGATTAGGAGTCTTGGGGGTACCCCTAATTATGGTCCCCGACAGTAGCCCCCGAGCCTCGAAGGGAGTGTTAATACTCGCTTGGAGGCTTTTGTCGCACTTTTTTGCAAGGGGACCGGCCTTTCTCGGTTGCGTTTCATTCCAATGGGTGCGCGCGAGCGCACCCACCGGGTGTAGCCCCCGAGGCCTCGGAGGAGTGGTTTGACTCCTTCGAGGTCTTAATGCGTTTCGCGATGTTTCGGCCGGTCTGGTTGTTCCCTCATGCGAGCTGGCCGTAGCCCGGGTGCACGGTCGGGTCCCAAGTTCTCGGGCTGGTATGTTGACGCTGTCAACGGTTTGGCCGGAGCCGGGTTTGCGAGAGCAGCCCCCGAGCCTCCGCACAGAGCGAGAGGACGGTCAAGGACAGACTCGACTTTTTTACATACACCCCTGCGTCGCCTTTCCGCAAGGAGGAGGGGGGGGGGAAAGCGCCATGTTGCCCTTGGAGGGCGCCAAACATGGTGTCTCCAGTGAGCTGCTAACGGGTAATCCGAGTGGACGCCCGTGCCCTATTTGTTAGGGGTCGGCTAAAGGCCCGGAGGCGCGCTCCAAAAGTACCTGCGGGTGATTTGCCGGACCCGGTCCCCTTTTGATGGGGTCCGAGGGCTCGATGCCTCCCTCTGATGGGATTCCGTTACAAGATCGTTCCCGCTGGTCTCGGAAATGTCCTAGGGTACCTCAGGAGCGTAGCTCGAGCCTTGGTTATGTATCGAACGTACCCAGGGTCATCCCTCACTCTGCGTCTGAGGCAGCTGTGAACCCTTCGAGGGCCAGCCTACGAACCCCTGATCAGTAGTGGGCGCGGAGCCCGAGTGGCCTGAGGCGGCCGTTGAACCCTTCCGTGGGGCCGGCCTTCGAACCTCTGACCAGTAGTGGGCGCGGAGCCCGAGCGCTCTAAGGCGGCTGTTGAACCCCTCCAAGGGGCCAGCCTTCGAACCTCTGATCAGTAGGGGGCTCAGGGCCTGTTTCCTTCACGGAGAAGGATCCTTTTCTGGGTATCCCCTTTCCCGGTCCCTGTTGTAAGAGAGAGAAAGAGGAAGAGGAAAAGGATACGAAATCGAATGACGTGGCGCACCTTTTTTGACGCGGTCATTATGGCAAAGGCGAAGCGTCGCCCGCTTCTCCTGCCAAAGGTGCTGCCTGTCCCGCCGCAGAGTTAATGCGATGGGACGAGTGGTTCGTGGGGCAGCCGTTGCGCGTGCGCGAGCCGTTCGAGGAACGGAACACGGGTGCGCCGTCTTCACGCCGTGAGAGAGGGTTCCCTCGCTGTCCCAGGATGGGACGTGGGCTCGGCTGACGACTTGACCGCTGCTTCCGCTCGCCTGCCACCGCCATTACTGCCGGCCCATTTTTGGCCGTATCGACCGTCACGCCTTCTCTCGCGGCTGACTGACCCATGACCGATGTGCCTGGTTGGCACTGTCGGGTCATGCGCAGGGTTGCCTCGAGTCGCGGTACTGGTTCCGCAGTCGAGGAGGCACGGTAGTGGTGTGAGTGGCGGTGCAGTTGCTTCGCACGTAGTAACCGGTGCACCGGTTACATGACGTGTGGGCCTGGGCCTCCATGCTGGACGCGTCGAAGTCTAAAGGGTGCGCCCCCTTGGTGCGATTGCATGCCGCCTGCATGGCGGTCCGCCCTTTCACCCGTTGGTCTGGGCGAAAGTGGAGGAAAGCTTGTAACCGTCGGGCAGTTGCGCGCACCGCACACGGCGGTTTGGCTTCTTCTGCCCCTAGCCAACTTGCATGACGCGTGGGACCTAGCCCCCGTGTCGTAGGGGGAGGACCTTGGAGCGTGTTGGAGAAGACTCAGCCCGCGATGGCTGAGGACGCAAGTGGGGAGAGTTGCCTTTAAAAGGAGGGTGACCCCCTTGAAAGGCAACCATGTCTTCGCGCTCCCCTTATGCATCGCGTCTTTCCACCTTCTAAGCCCCCGGATGGGGGACACTCGTAGTCTTTCCGCCTTGTCGTCGGAGGAACGCAACTTCGCGGAAGTTGGTACCTTTCAGCCATCGTTCGGCTTCAAGGATTTTCATCAGGCAGCCCGGTCGCATCCCCTCGCCGGTGGTCACCCAAGACGGTGACCACCAGCTCGACGGTGACCACCAGCATCCCCTCTGCCCCTCCCTCAGCTTCAAGGATGTTCATAATCAGTGCTGGGGAGGGGAGTGAGCCTAGTTGGGGTCGGTCTCCGCGCGGGCAGCGGCCCGCTCCTTCCCTCAGTGATTGGGGGGAAGGGCGTTTGCCGTTCGTGGCGCTGGCAGCTGCCGTGTATCCGGCTCGCCGGTCCGACCGGCTTCAACGCTGCCCCCGGTGCCACCTTCCGCCGTGGCAGCCGGAAGAGGTTTCTCCGCCGACAAGATGGTCGGTGCCGTCCGCAGACTGACCTCCAACTCTACGGCCTTCTGCTCGTCCTCGCCCCTTGAGTGGGGACGTGGGCGAGGGCCTTATGGCAGCAGCATCCGCCCTGAGGTCATCGCTGCTGCTGTTCGGCCGCTCGGAGCAGAAGTCGTCGTCGCCGCTGCTGGAGCGGGCGGCGGCGAGCCATCCGTCGGCCTTCTGTTGCTCCGCAGGCCCCCAATCGTGTGGGGTTGTTCGTACCTGCGGAGGTGGAACCGGAGTTCCGTTTGTAATGGCACCTTGAGTGCCGGTGTCTGTTCATTGTGGCTGTCGAGGCCTGAACATGTATGTATTTTCGGCACGGAGCCGTGTTTTTTCCTCATTTCGAGCACTAAGACTCGCCTGTCGGCTATCTGAACCGTTTTACCAAGCGTGAGTTGCCTCGTGCGAAGGTGGCGAGTGAGGTATCCGTATCCCGGAGGCGTAGGAGTCCCTCGGCTCGGTCGGCCTTGCTGCTCGAGGCTTCTCTTGCTTAGTTAAAGGAACCCTCGGCCGCTCTTCGATGAGCCGAAGCCGGAGGTAGCGGCGTCAGCGTGGACAGAGGCAGAGTTGGCTCGAAAAGAAGACTTCGTCGGCCGGAGCCTGGCTGGGCCGTCCACTGGCGGGACTAGCGCCGGAGTTGAGTTGCCGAGGCCACGAGCCGGGCTGATGTCTTCGGGGGACAGCTAGCTGAGGCTTCAGGGTGGCCGGCCGAGCCGTCTGCTCGGGCCGGATTCCTGGAGAAGACCCTGGCGGCGATGGCCCGGGCGTGGTGCTGATGTCGTCCTTCGGAGCGAAGATCCTTCGACCGTGTTGCCGTCCGAGGCAAGGTCGGACTTTGCCGAAGGTGTAGTTGACGTCGAGGGTGCTGCTGCTCCCCCTCTGTCAAGGTCCGAGCCTGCAGGATTGGTTTACCTTGTAGTGTGCGTATGTTTCCTGCGGCCGCCGAGGCCCAAACACACTGTCATCGTGTTGTAAAGCTGTGTTTCTTTTCCTCTTGTTTCGAGTATCTGGACTTATTTGTCGGTAACATAATTGTTTGTCCGGGCGAGAGTTACTTTTCACGGAAGGTGATGAGTGAGGTATCCGTAACCCGGAGGCGTAGGAGTCCCTCGGCTCGGTCGGCCTTGCCGCTTACGTGTACTCTTACTCGTCCGTAGGATTCTGCTATCGACATAGTCGAGAAGGCCCGAAAAATCGTTTCGACAGAAGAGTTTTCGAGCGTGAAGACTTGTTCGGTCCGCGGAATCACTTATCCGAGCGTGAGTTACTTATCGCAGAAGGTGATGAGTGAGGTATCCGTATCCCGGAGGCGTAGGAGTCCCTCGGCTCGGTCAGCCTTGGCTGCTTACGTGTACTCCGTCGTTTTCAGGATCCCACTTTCGAAGCAGTCGAAAAGCACGAAAGACATTCTGGCAGAAAAGATCTTTTTCCGAGGAAAATTTTGACGCAGAGGGGGTTCCCCCCTTCTAGGCCCCGAGGGAGGGTCGGGCTTTGCCGAGGCAAGGCTGACCCTTCCTTGATGGTTAGACATCGTGTGTGAACGAGGTGTATGAACGACTTGAAAACATCTTAAGGGTAGAAGCGACGTAGCTGTCTGATGTTCCAAGCGTTGCTGTAGATCTCGCCTTGACTGTTGGCCAGCTTGTACGTCCTGGGCTTCAGAACCTTGGCGATGACGAACGGCCCTTCCCAGGGAGGCGTGAGCTTGTGCCGCCCTCGGGTGTCTTGTCGCAGCCGAAGCACCAAGTCGCCCACCTGGAGGTCTCAGGACCGGACCCCTCGGGCGTGGTAGCGTCACAGGGACTGCTGGTCCAGTGAGTCTTCTCAGTTAGCTCGATTGCTTTGGTCGTCGTAGGCCCTCGTCCTTGGGGATCCGTATTCTAAGTCTGTGCGCAGGATGGCCTCGGCCCCATAGACTAGAAAGAACGGTGTGAAACCCGTGGCTCGGCTCAGCGTCGTCCTTAGGCTCTAGACCACCGAGGGGAGCTCCTTCATCCATCGCTTGCCGAACTTGTTGAGGTCGTTGTAGATCCGAGGCTTGAGCCCTTGCAGAATCATGTCGTTGGCATGCTCTACTTGCCCATTCGTCATGGGGTGAGCCACGGCGGCCCAGTCCACCCGGATATGGTGATCCTCGCAGAAGTCCAGGAACTTTCTGCCGGTGAACTGGGTGCCGTTGTCAGTGATGATGGAGTTCGGGACCCCAAAGCGATGGATGATGTTGGTGAAGAACGCCACCGCCTGTTCGGACCTGATGCTGTTTAGGGGTCGGACCTCGATCTACTTGGAGAATTTGTCGATGGCGACCAGCAGGTGCGTGTAGCCCTCGGGTGCCTTCTACAAGGGACCGGCGAGGTCCAGACCCCACAGCAAACGGCCAGGTGATGGGTATCGTCTGAAGAGCCTGAGCGGGTAGGTGGGTCTGCCTTGCATAGAATTGACACCCTTGGCAGGTGCGGACAATTCTAGTGGCGTCGGCCACCACGGTCGGCCAGTAGAAACCTTACCGGAAGGCGTTTCCAACAAGGGCTCGGGGCGCTGCGTGGTGACCGCAAGCCCCCGAGTGTATTTCTTGTAAGAGCTCCTGGCCTTCGGCGATGGATATGCATCACTGAAGGATGCCTGAGGGGCTGCGGTGGTAGAGCTCCTTCTCGTTCCCCAGCAAGACGAACGACTTGGCACGCCGCGCCAACCGCCGAGCTTCGGCTCGGTCGAGGGGTAGCTCTCCTTGGTGGAGATATTGCAGGTACGGGGTCTGCCAGTTTCGATTAGGCATGACCCCGCTTCGCTCCTCCTCGACGCGCAGTGCCTCACCCTCGGGGGCCGAGGGTGCCTCGGGCTGAGCAGAGGGTGCCTCGGGCTGGGCCGAGGGTGCCTCGGGCTGAGCCGAGGATGCCTCGGGCTGGGCCGAGGCCTTCTCGGGCTCGGGCGTGTCGTCGGTCTTGACGGAGGGTTGATGCAGGTCTCGGGAGAAGACGTCCGGGGGAACCGTTGTTTGCCCCGAGGCTATCTTGGCCAGCTCGTCCGCAGTCTCGTTGTATCGTCGGGCGATGTGGTTGAGCTCAAGCCCGTAGAACTTGTCTTCCAGGCGCCGAACCTCATCGCAGTAGGCTTCCATCTTCGGGTCGCGGCAGTGGGAGTTCTTCATGACTTGGTCGATGACGAGCTACGAGTCACCGCGAGCGTCGAGGCGTCAGACCCCTAGTTCGATGGCGATGCGCAACCCGTTGACCAGAGCCTCGTACTCGGCCACATTGTTGGACGCCGGGAAGTGGAGGCGTAGCACGTAGCGTAGGTGCTTCCCGAGGGGCGAGATGAAGAGCAGGCCCGCGCCTGCCCCTGTCTTCATTAGCGACCCGTCAAAAAACATGGTCCAGAGTTCCGGTTGGATCGGAGCTGTTGGGAGCTGGGTATCGACCCATTCAGCCACAAAGTCCGCCAAGACCTGGGACTTGATGGCCTTCCGAGGGGCGAACGAGATTGCCTCGCCCATGATTTCCACCGCCCACTTTGCAATCCTACCCGAGGCCTCTCGGCACTGGATGATCTCCCCCAGGGGGAAGGATGACACCACAGTCACCGGATGAGACTCGAAGTAGTGTCGCAACTTCCGTCGCGTCAGGATCACCGCGTACAACAGCTTCTGAATTTGTGGGTAGCGGATCTTGGTCTCAGACAGTACCTCACTGATGAAGTAGACTGGCCTCTGGACGGGCAATGCATGCCCCTCTTCTTGTCCCTCAACCACGATCGCGGCGCTGACCACCTGAGTGGTAGCGGCGACGTAGATCAAGAGGGCTTCTCCGGCCGCGGGGGGCACCAAGATAGGTGCGTTCGTGAGGAGCGCCTTCAGGTTCCCGAGGGCTTCCTCGGCCCCAGGGGTCCAAGTGAAACACTCGGCCTTTCTTAAGAGGCGGTACAGAGGCAGGCCTCTTTTGCCGAGGCGCGAGATGAAACGGCTCAGAGCCGCAAGGCATCCTGTGACCCTCTGTACGCCTTTCAAGTCCTTGATGGGCCCCTTGTTGGTGATGGCCGCGATTTTCTCCGGGTTGGCCTCGATGCCCCGCTCGGAGACGATGAACCCCAAGAGCATGCCTCGGGGGACCCCGAAGACACACTTCTCAGGATTGAGTTTTACGCCTTTCGCCTTGAGACATCGGAATGTCACTTCAAGGTCGGAAAGGAGGTCAGAGGCTTTCCTCGTCTTGACTACGATGTCATCGATGTAAGCCTCGACCGTTCGACCAATGTGTTCGCCGAACATGTGGTTCATGCACCTTTGGTACGTCGCACCCGCGTTCTCAAACCAAACGACATGGTAACATAGCAGTACATGCCGAAAGGTGTGATGAAAGAAGTCACGAGCTGGTCGGACTCTTTCATCCTGATTTGGTGATACCCTGAGTAGGCATCGAGGAAAGACAGGGTTTCGCACCTAGCAGTGGAATCCACGATTTGATCGATGCAAGGCAGAGGGTAGGGAACTTTTGGACATGCTTTGTTTAGACCAGTGTAGTCTACACACATCCGCCATTTCCCTCCTTTCTTTCTCACAAGCACAGGGTTGGCAAGCCATTCGGGATGGAATACCTCTTTGATGAACCCTGCTGCCATTAGCTTGTGGATCTCCTCGCCTATGGCTCTGTGCTTTTCTTCGTCGAATCGGCACAGAGGCTGCTTCATGGGTCGGGCTCTAGCTCGGATATCCAGCGAGTGCTCGGCGACATCCCTTGGTATGCCGGGCATGTCCGAGGGACTCCACGCGAAAACGTCGGCGTTTGCGCGGAGAAAGTCGATGAGCACTGCTTCCTATTTGGGGTCGAGCTCGGAGCCGATCCGGATCAGCTTGGAGGCGTCGTTGCTGGGGTCGAGAGGGATGGACTTAACCGTCTCCGCTGGCTCGAAGTTGTCGGCATGGCGCTTCACGTCTAGCGCCTCCTGAGAGAGGCTCTCCAGGTCGGCGATGAGGGCCTCGGATTCGGCGAGGGCCTCGGCGTACTCCACGCACTCCACATCGCATTCGTACGCGTGTCGGTACGTGGGGCCGACGGTGATGACCCCATTGGGGCCCGGCATCTTGAGCTTGAGGTAGGTGTAGTTGGGGACGACCATGAACTTGGCGAAGCATGGCCTCCCCAGCACTGCGTGGTAGGTTCCTCGAACCTGACCACCTCGAACGTGAGGGTCTCCCTTCGGAAGTTGGAGGGAGTCCCGAAGCAGACGGGTAGATCGAGTTGTCCGAGGGGCTGGACGCGTTTCCCGGGGATGATCCCGTGGAAAGGCGCAGCGCCTGCCTGGACCGAGGACAGATCGATCCGCAGGAGCCCGAGGGTCTCGGCGTAAATGATGTTGAGGCTGCTGCCTCCGTCCATGAGGACCTTGGTGAGCCTGATGTTGCCGATGACAGGGTCGACAACGAGCGGGTATTTCCCCGGGCTCGGCACGCGGTCGGGGTGGTCGCCCTGGTCGAAGGTGATGGGCTTGTCATACCAGTCTAGGTAGACTGGCGCCGCCACCTTTACCGAGCAGACCTCCCGACGCTCTTGCTTGCAGTGCCGAGCCGAGGCGTTCGCCACTTGCCCACCGTAGATCATGAAGCAGTCACGGACCTCGGGGAACTCTCCTGCCTGGTGATCTTCCCTCTTATCGTCGTCGCGGGCCCTGCCACCCTCCGCATGTGGCCCGACCTTGTGAAAGTGGCGTCGAAGCATGGCACACTCCTAAGGGTGTGCTTGACGGGCCCCTGATGATAGGGGCACGGCTCCTTGAGCATCTTGTCGAAGAGATTGGCGCCCCCGGGAGGTTTCCGAGGGTTCTTGTACTCGGCGGCGGCGACAAGTTCTGCGTCGGTGGCGTCGCGTTTCGCTTGCGACTTCTTCTTGCCTTTCTTCTTGGTGCCGCGCTGAGTTGACGCCTCGGGGACATCTTCCGGTGGGCGGCCCTGGGGCTGCTTATCCTTTCGGAAGATGGCCTCAACCGCCTCCTGGCCAGAGGCGAACTTGGTGGTGATGTCCATCAGCTCGCTCGCCCTGGTGGGGGTCTTGCGGCCCAGCTTGCTCACCAGGTCGCGGCAGGTGGTGCCGGCGAGGAACGCGCCGATGACATCCGAGTCGGTGATGTTGGGCAGCTCGGTGCGCTACTTCGAGAATCGCCGGATGTAGTCCCGGAGAGACTCTCCCGGCTGCTGGCGGCAGCTTCAGAGATCCCAGGAGTTCTCAGGGCGCACGTACGTGCCCTGGAAGTTGCCGGCAAAGGCTTGAACCAGGTCGTCCCAGTTGGAGATCTGCCCCGGAGGCAGGTGCTCCAGTCAGGCTCGAGCGGTGTCAGAGAGGAACAGGGGGAGGTTGCGGATGATGAGGTTGTCATCGTCCGTTCCACCTAGGTGGCAGGCCAGCCGGTAGTCCGCGAGCCACAGTTCCGGTCTCGTCTCCCCCGAGTACTTTGTGATAGTAGTCGAGGTTCGGAACCGGGTCGGGAACGGCGCCCGTCGTATGGCCCTGCTGAAAGCCTGCAGACCGGGTGGTTCGGGCGAGGGACTCCGATCCTCCCCGCTGTCGTAGCATCCCCCACGCCTGGGGTGGTAGCCTCGGCGCACCTTCTCGTCGAGGTGGGCTCGACGGTTGCGGTGATGGTGCTCGTTGCCGAGGCGACCCGGGGCCGCAGGCACTGTGTTGCGCGTGCGCCCGGTGTGGACCGAGGCTTCCCGCATGAATCGGGAAGTCGCGGCGCGATGTTCCGAGGGGTACCCCTGCCTTCGGGAGGCACAGCTTTCGGCCCGTCGGACCGCGGCATCCTCCAGGAGATTCTTGAGCTCTCCCTGGATACGCCGCCCCTCGGTGGTTGATGGCTCCAGCATCGCGCAGAGAAGTATTGCCGCTGCAGCCAGGTTCTGGCCGACCCCACTGGAAGCCGGTGGCGGCCTTGCCCTGACATCGTCGGCGATGCGGTGCTGGATGCCCTGGGGTAGATGACGTGCTTCTCCGGCCGAAGGTTGGCCCGCCCATTCCTGTCCGATGTCCCGGCGGAATGGCTCAAGTGTTCCTCCTCCCTCGTCGAGCCTGGCCTGCATCTCACGGATTTGCTCGAGCTGTGGGTCATGACCCCCCGCCGGGACGGGGACCACAGTTGGCTCCCGAAGGATGTCAACGCGAGGCGCAGGCCTAGGGGGATCACCGTTCTCCGGTATACCAAGATGGTTGCCTTCGCCGGGACCCCCTAAATCGACGTGGAAACATTCACGACTTGGGCCGCAGTCCTCGTCGTCGAGGCTGCGGCTACCATCGGAACAATCGGAAAGGCAGTAGTCGCATGCGGTCATGAAGTCCCACATGGCACTGGGGTTACCAAGTCCAGAGAAATCCCAACAAAAGTCGGGCTCGTCATCTTCCTCGGAACCCGAGGGCCCGTAGGTCGAGACGGCCGTCAGCTGGTCCTAGGGTGACCGCATACGATACCCCAGAGGGTTTGGACTCGCCTCTATGAGAGCGTCCACTGAAGCGAAGTCGCTTGGTGGGTCGAGGCTGAATCCGAAAGGCACGAGATGGGAATCGGTCGGTACCTCTTGGTCGACGGGCGGTGACGAAGTCACATCAGGGGTAGACTGCACCGTCGTCTCAGGTACAAGGGTGACGCCCAGCAAGTCCCTTGCGAGCATGCTGGCGTCGTTCGTTTGCTTGGAGTTGACGTGTTGCGAGGAAACGGCGCTCGTCTTCGTCTCAGACGCGAGGTCGATGCCTGGCGTGTCCCCCGTTGGGGCGCCGGCGCCGTCGACTCGCTCGACAGCCGATGAGGTGCCGCCTCCTGCTTGGCCTTGGTTGCCCCGCCTCCTCCTCCGTCGGCGGGGGAGGCGACGGGACAAACCCGAATGTTGCTCTTCCGCCACGTGGGGAAGACGTCGTCGATTCCGCCACCGGCGGGCGGGTTGTCGGCCGCCATTGTCGCCGTCGCGCGGCGGGGGAAGGAGTATCATGTCGTAGCTGCCGTCGAGGGACATGAACTCAAGACTCCCGAAACGGAGCACCGTCCCGGGCTGGAAAGGTTGCTGGAGACTGCCCATCTGGAGCTTGACGGGAAGATGTTCGTCAACACGCAGCAGGCCCCTACCTGGCGCGCCAACTGACGGCGTTTTGACCCCAGGGGGTCCCTGGACCGACGAGTAAATTGTCGCCGCGTGCCCCAGCCCAGATGGGTCGGCGCGAGACGGAGCGCGAAGGGGGGAAAAAGCCGGAGGGAGACAGGCGTAAAAGGGGAAACCCGCGGCCTTCGTGTTTGTCCCGCGCCCAGGTCAGGTGCGCTTGCAGTAGGGGGTTACAAGCGTCCACGCGGGAGGGAGCGAGAGGCTTACGCGAGCGCCATCCCGTCCTTCCCCGCGCGGCCAACCCTCTCTAAGAGGGCCCTGTACCTACCTTTTATAGGCATAAGGAGAGGATCCAGGTGTACAATGGGAGGTGTAGCAGTGTGCTAACGTGTCTAGCAGAGAAGAGCTAGTGCCCTAAGTACATGCCGTCGTGGCAGCCGGAGAGGTTTTGGCACCCAGTTCGTGTGGTGTCGTGGCCGTCGGAGGAGCGCTGGAGCCTGCAGAAGGACAACTGTCGGGGCTGTCGAGTCCTTGCTGACGTCTCCTTGCTTCCGTAAGGGGGCTGAGAGCCACCGTCGTCATGGAGCATGCGGGGCGCCATCATTACTTGTTTACCGGGGCGAGCTAGATGGGACGCCGGTCTTGTTCCCCGTAGCCTGAGTTGGCTTGGGGTAGGGTAATGATGGCGCCTCCTGTGACGTGGTCGGTCCGAGCCCTGGGTTGGGTGAGGTGGAGGCTCCTCCGAGTTCGAGGTCGAGTCTGTCTTCCGAGGCTGAGGTCGAGTCCGAGCCCCTAGGTCGGGCGAGGCGGAGACCGTCGGCTGAGGCTAGGGCTAAGTCCGAGCCCTGGGGTCGGGCGAGGCGGAGTTCGTCGTCTCCCAGGGCCGAGCCCGAGTTCGAGCCCTGGGGTCGGGCAAAGCGGAGTTCGTCGTCTTTCGGGGCCGAGCCCGAGTCCGAGCCCTGGGTCGGGCAAGGCGGAGTTCGTCGTCTTCCGGGGCTGAGCCCGAGTCCGAGCCCTGGGGTCGGGCGATGCGGAGTTCGTCGTCTTCCGAGGCTGAGCCCGAGTCCGAGCCCTGGGGTCGGGCGATGCGGAGTTCGTCGTCTTCCGGGGCTGAGCCCGAGTCCGAGCCATAGGATCGGGCGATGTGGAGTTTCCTATGGCGCTCGAGGCCGGACTTGGCTGCTGTCAGCCTCACTTTGTCGAGTGGCACAGCAGTCGGAGCGGCGCAGGCGGCACTGTCCTCTTGTCAGGCCGGTCAGTGGAGCGGCGAAGTGACTGCGGTCACTTCGGCTCTATCGACTGAAGGGCGCGCGTCAGGATAAGGTGTCAGGCCACCTTTGCATTAAATGCTCCTGCGATATGGTCGGTCGGCGTGGCGACTTGGCCAAGGTTGCTTCTTGGCGAAGACTGGGCCTCGGGCGAACCGAAGGTGTGTCCGTTGCTGGAGGGGGTCCTCGGGCGAGACGTAAATCCTCCGGGGTCGGCTGCCCCTGCCCGAGGCTGGGCTCGGGCGAGGCGAGATCGTGTCCCTTGGGTGGACCGAGCCTTGACTTGTTCGCACCCATCAGGCCTTTGCATCTTTGTGCTGATGGGGGTTACCAGCTGAGATTAGGAGTCTTGGGGGTACCCCTAATTATGGTCCCCGACAGTACTGCTTGGAGACAAAGGAGGGGGCACTGGACCCGGCTGGAAAGCACGATGAGACCAAATCGGCGGCTGGGCGGTGTTGCCGGTGGAGGTTGTCTGCGGCGGTCTGGCAGAGGCGTGTGGCCGTGGGTCAAGGGCGCGATAGCGGGTACTGACGCCATGGTTGCGGGAGAGTCGCAGGGTCGACGGGGAGAAGGGCAACGGGGCACACTACTTATCCCAGGGAGCCCAGGAGCTCGCGGATTCTGCGGCGAGGGAGTGCTGACCATGCGAGCATGGCGGGTTCTGTTGAGATGCGCATGGAGCAAGGAATAGGTGATGACAGGGCAGCCCCACTAGTAAGCCACATATGTGAACGACAGTGAGCGCCATGGGCTGAGCGGGGAGAGAAGCTGAGTTGGGCCGGCCGAGGAGGAAAATGGCCCAGCCGGGATTTCTCTATTTTCTCTTTTTCTTTTCTATATTCTTCTCCCATTTATAATCCCACCCTTTAAATTCAATTCAACTCATGTTATGAACTCCCAAGTTTTCAAATATCAAACACACCCTTGAAAAAAATATAACATCTATTATTTCCAATATTTTATTTATTGTTTTCCTTGTCATTTATTTAGGGAGAAATAAATGATTTCCTTTAAATTCCCATCCTTTTCTTTTATGTTCCCTTTTTATTTTCAAATTCTAATTTTTTAAACTCAAACTTGTTTGACAAATTTGAATACAAATACAAGAATTTCATTATGAGGTGCCCATTTTTGTATTTATTTATTTTGTTATTCGACTAATATAATCCTATTACTTGAACTTGTTAAACTAAAAGGGATCAATTAATCTCCTTAGGTTTCATAATCCCAAAGCATTATCATATAGATATATTTATTCATTATTTTATTATAGTTTTTTTATATAAGTTTTGGGCCTTACAAATCCTACCCCCTTAACAGAAATCTCGTCCTCGAGATTTGCAAGGAAATGGTGTATACTCATATTGTCTCAACACATATGCACAAACAAAAATCTCAGCATGATGCATAACTTATTAGCAAAACACAGGGTCAAATAGACCTTATTATTATTCCTTCTAAAATAGTATCATACCAACCACTAACTAAAGTAACATTTAACTAAAATATTAATGTATATATATATATTTATGTAGCTTGGTGGAGCTGATGGTGGTGGTGGAGGTAGTGGAAGATTGGGAGAGCATAGGTATACAACTACTATTTATGTGGGATATAAACTGAACAGGTTGAGGTAAGAAAGATTATGGCAAGGAAAAGACTTTATCCAAAATGTTTAAGTCCTGATTCATCTCGAGATTCACTTTGGCTATTATATCCTTGTTGATGTTGATTTTTTCTTCTCCAGTCTTGGTCTCATTAATTCAAGTTTAATGTATATCATCAGAGTTGGGCATATAGTTGAAGTAGTTATGGGTGATATGGACTACATGATGTAGGTCAAAAGTTATTTTTAGGTGGGGGTTGATAGATTATGCAATCCATCATGACTCTATTGGTTGGGTTAGACCTCATGCATGTGACTGAGTTGGTTTAAGGCACTAGTTTAGTTTTAAGTACATGAGGGGTATGGCCTTATCTTTTGTACCAGCATTAAGTAACTTACTTTAGATTAGATCATAATAGATTAGATAGGATCTTTTAGGATAAGATGGATCTATTTAAAATGGATACTTTAATGGAGGAAAATTTAGGTTGTGTAGTTGTCTTATGAATATATTTTTATGCCTATATGTATATATAGATGTAGTTATGGACATTACTCCACAACTAATCACACTCAATCAAAGATCAAATCAGACAAGTATCATAAGAACAAACATTCAAGCATACCAATATCTACAAAAATAGTTTTGCTTTTGTTCCTAAGATTAGGTCTCATATTCCTAAAGGTCACTTTAGGTACATGATTTCAAAGTGTGAAATCCACATTTGTCTTTAGAAGGAAAAGGTAAGAATAATCAGAGTATAGCGAAAATAGATGAGAAAAGATTAAGATAAGTTTAGAAAAGAATCAGAGTAGCAAAGGTAAGTAGACAATGGTTGTCCAGTTCTATCTAGGTTTCGTCCTACAGTCAACATTCCTCTGATACCACTTCTGTCACACCCGGGTTTCGGGGCACCAAGACCCGGGCGTGAACATAATCACCAGGTGTGCTGGGACCAAGTCTCACACATATGATGAATCATGGCACAGGATCAAATGTCACATCTTTACTATATAACAGGAGTTCTGTACAAAATAAATAAATAATTACATTATAAGGAGTCAAAGGTCCAGCAACCCAAAGTTGACTGGGAGACGACGACCTAGAACTCTCACGAACTCATCACAGCATCCTTCATGCGCCTCATCCTGCGGTACCTGTTCTTGACCTGTGGGGGGTGTGAGACAGCAAGAGTGAGCTCACATACGTTCATCGCTCAACAAGTTGTGGGGAATAATGTGCATGAACTCGCCAAAAGTGGGAGCTCAGGTGAAGTGTAAGGCTTACCAAAGAGAATGGTTAGAGCTGAGCATTGCTTTTAAAGTTGGTCAAAATTTTATTAGCAATTACTAAGTATAAGTAAATACCAACCCAATTAAGAAGTAGAACAAAAGTAACAACATCACCTTCGATGCAATGCATATGACAATTTGAATTTAGTTCCATAAATTAATCATGTGAGGGTCCGGGTTGCTCATGACCGTGAGCATGGCTAGTATACAAGTTTTACACTCTGCAGGTGTTGCGCATCTTTACCCACAAGTCATGTTACCCATCTGCCAAGGGATCGTGACTTCCCATACACCTCTACCGAGGAGGCGAGGCAGGGTAACACTACGAGGCCTTTACAAAGTTCCACTAGCTTCAGAAAACCCGCTACAGTTTATAGGAAGCTCCAATGCAGGGATCCCTTGCCTGACCGCCATCGCAGCAAAATCAACCAAGGACCTCCCTACACTGACCACTCCCCTACTGCCCTTGCCCCTTTCGGGTAAGGTAGTCCTCCACTAGCTTTCCTAATTAATCGGCCAAGGGCGTCCATAAACCCTTCTGGTAGCACTGTTTTCCCGGGTGGTCGCTCCATGTTCCAATTAACATAATGATCTTATCATGAACAGTAAATAACAACTGATAATAAAAGTGTAATCATGAATAATGTATCTCCATACCCAAAACCACATATAGCACTAGCAAGTACTACCCAAAAATATTGAGTGGTAAAACAAGGTATAAAGATAGACAAACTAGGGTAACCTATTAGGTCCCATCAAAATTAACCTATGCAGATCATTATGATTAATTAGAACATGAGTGGGTAAAAGAAGTGATCAAGGGCACAACTTGCCTGGGACTTGAGATTCCAGGTACCAAGATGATCTTCAGATGACTCGTAACCTCACGCTAGTCGTAGCAATACAAACAAACATGGTATAGACAAAATTAACATCACACCAAACATATGAACAAACTGTATAATAATATTCTACGCTGCGTAACGAGATCGTAGGAACAAGAATCACTAAATTCGGATCTACGGTTAATAAGTTATGAATTTCTGAAATTATTTAGCACCTAGAATAGATTAATTCAATTGAACAATTTTAATCCAAGTTTCCTGGCTAAAATAATTTATTAAGTGATAAACAATATTAAAACAAAATTAACTCCACTGGAATGAATTAATTTGGAGTTAAAATGAATTTAATATGAATTATACAAGTTTCTAGAATTATTTATGTATTAAAAATCATTTTCCAGAATAAATTCTGAATTTCCTTAGGCTTCTGGACTGCGGACACAATTTTAACAAATCCCAGGGGGTTCTGCATAAATTCTAGGACTAAACGGTAATGGTCTTATAATGGCACGGGATGGCGGGTTGAATAAAAACAACGACAGGGGCTCTTTAGCAATTATCCAAGGCCGAAGGGGTATCGTTGCTTTTCGGCTGTCCGATCAGAAACAAACGGCCCAGATTTGCTCTTATAATAATCTGAACCGGTACTTAATCTTAACCGTTGGATCATAGATCCACGGATCAAAACCCCACACGCCCACATCTAATCCCAACCGCTTACTAGAGGATCGACGGTCCGGATCGGATCTAGCCGAAACAACCCCGGCCATTTCATCTAAGCCGACCATAAGGAGATCAACGGCCAGTGGCCATCACCTCTCCGTTCATCTTCAACCTCCCGATGCAGCAGCGCCTGGCTTCCCACGGCGGCGAGCCCACCAGAGTGAACACCAACCGGTCCCCTGATGACCAATACACCTCCCCGAACTGCTCTACGTGCAAAGGAGGTCGAGGGAAATACGATGATCGAGGACTTACTAGCGATTTGGTGCCGCGACGACCGCTGCCGACTACACAGGTGGTGCCATGGCAGGGAACAGAGAAGACGCGGTGTCGAGTGTCGAGGGGAAAAAGGGCACCCGGCAACGAGCCCGCAATGGCATGGCCAATGGGTGACGATGGCCGCCAGAGACCTTCCATCTCAATTTGTGCCACACCGTTCTTCTTCCCTTGGCGGCGGCAAAACTTAGCGGCGCAACCGGTGATGGCCATGGACTTGCGGCCAGAGCCTTAGGTACTGCTTGGAGACAAAGGAGGGGGCGCTGGATCCGGCTGGAAAGCACGCCGAGACCAAATCGGCGGCTGAGCGGTGTTGCCGGTGGAGGTTGTCCGCGGCGGTCTGGCAGAGGGGTGTGGCCGTGGGTCAAGGGCGCGATAGCGGGTACTAACGCCAAGGTTGCGGGAGAGTCGCAGGGTCGACGGGGAGAAGGGCAGCGGGGCACGCTACTTATCCCAGGGAGCCCAGGAGCTCGGCGGAATCTGCGGCGAGGGAGTGCTGACCATGCGAGCATGGCGGGTTCTGTTGAGATGCGCACGGAGCAAGGAATAGGTGATGACAGGGCGGCCCCACTAGTAAGCCACATACGTGAACGACAGTGAGCGCCATGGGCTGAGCGGGGAGAGAAGCTGAGTTGGGCCGGCCGAGGAGGAAAACGGCCCAGCCGGGATTTCTCTATTTTCTCTTTTTCTTTTCTATATTCTTCTCCCATTTATAATCCCTCCCTTTAAATTCAATTCAACTCATGTTATGAACTCCCAAGTTTTCAAATATCAAACACACCCTTGAAGAAAATATAACATCTATTATTTCCAATATTTTATTTATTGTTTTTCCTTGTCATTTATTTAGGGAGAAATAAATGATTTCCTTTAAATTCCCATCCTTTTCTTTTATGTTCCCTTTTTATTTTCAAATTCTAATTTTTTTAAACTCAAACTTGTTTCACAAATTTGAATACAAATACAAGAATTTCATTATGAGGTGCCCATTTTTGTATTTATTTATTTTGTTATTCGACTAATATAATCCTATTACTTGAACTTGTTAAACTAAAAGGGATTAATTAATCTCCTTAGGTTTCATAATCCCAAAGCATTATCATATGGATATATTTATTCATTATTTTATTATAGTTTTTTTTATATAAGTTTTAGGCGTTACATGCACCAATAGCCCACCTATTTAAATTGGTTGAATTGTCCCTTAAACTTTCGGTATGGTACTAAAGTACTAGTACATCGTAACATTAAAGTGAGCCTTTAGCATTCACTATTAATGAATATTAATATAGATCAGGCTCACATTAATTCAACATAGATTGACCATGTTATTTGGTAAACAAAAAGAACTTTGGTGCATTCACATATACACTACGTCCTAACTGTTTGTATACAACGATCAGGCTCTAGCCACAACAATATCCAGTTCGATTGAAGATCACGATAAACATGTGCCTTGGCATCGCACGAGGATTAGCATACCTCCGTCATTGTGTCAATCCCAACAATATTCATCGAGATATTAAAGCAAGCAATATACTTCTTGACACGAATCTTACCTATAAAATCTCATTTTTTTGGTGTACCAAAGTTTCTTCCACCAAACACAACACACGTTAGCACGAGAGTTACAGGAACAATGTAAGTGAGTGTCTCCTTTTATATTTTTCGATTTTTTATTTTATTTTTCCTTGAGTGTCTAAAGAAGCTCGGTTTTGTACCATTCTTAAATTAGTTGGGTGATACTTTTTAAGAAATGTTGAGAAAATTAAGCAAAATAATGCCATTTCTAATTACCTGTATATGTATATGCCCTATATATGAATACCTTTTTCATCTTTGCTTACTTCATTTTAAATGGTCGAGGCTATTTGGCTCCTCAACATTCTATTAGAGGACAAGTGACACACAAATCATATGTTTACAGTTTTAGCATACTACTTCAACACATTGTTAGCGTGAGAAGCCTGCTTTATATTTTTTATTTCTTCTCTTATTTTTTCCTGAGTGCCTAGACAAACTCGCTTTGTACCATTATTTTCAAAATAGTTGGGTGATACTTTCTGTTGGGGGCCTTTTTCTTCCGAATGTCCTCAAAAACATAACTAATCATATGTTTTCAGTGTGACATAGACTGTTACAGGAGGCTTCGGCTTTGGGATGAAGGTTTTATCTTCTGATGAAGGCATGCGTGATATGAAGATACAGCCCAAAGGTGACAAAGACGAACGCCGAAGCTGTGGCTGAAGTAGCTTCGACTTAGTATGATGACGAAGGAGGAGGACGAAACCGACCTAAAGGGGAAAAGACTATTTAGTCCTTGATAGCTTGCCTTATGGTTAACAGTAAATATCAGTGACATGAATGTAATTTTGTTCGGGCTGCGTCCCGTGCCTATAAATAGATGAACAGTAACATCGTACTGTTCACGCTGGATTGTAATCACTCTTGCGTCACTCTCGCATTTTCATCTTCTAACAAGCTAAAGGTACCAATGTAATATAAATATCATGAATATTCATTTATATTTATGGAATGAGAATAAAAATAATCTGCTATGACATGATCATTCCTTATATTCTTTTGTACTTCATATATTCTTACTTATATTTATTTATTAAGATGATGAAGACGTGTCCTTCATGACTTTCGTCTGAAGATCATTATATCCTAAAGGAGATAATTCTTCGAAGAACGGAGGTCTTTAATCGTTAACAATCGTGTTGCCCTGTTCTTGTTGTATAGCATTTGAGAACAAGGACCAACATTGGCGCCCACCTCCGGTAAACTCAATCGACCACCCTCGGCAAGCATCCACCTTTGTAATGCCGCCGAAGAAGACAACAGTGCCAGGGGCTACCCTACAGCCACTGGACACAAATCAAGAGACACTGCGAGAAGCTAGGAGCCAGAAGAGGAAGGCTACTAGCCCAACACCTTAGGAGGAGGAGCTAGATCAAGAGATCAGGGATTTGGAGGCTATCCACCAACAGGTGCAAAGGAAGAGGGAAAAGATGCTTCGGCTTACCGACCTTTAGAAAAAGATCGACGAAGCTGCCGAAGAAATGTGTCACCTCACTCAGGATGACCAAGACCAAAGGCCCCAACACAGGGAGCTTCGTCAATAAAATCTATTCAATGATGATCAATGGTACGATGATTTTGATCAAGGTAACTATGCTTTTGATGATGCTTCTTCCTTGGCAGCAGAATTGCAGGCTACCCCATGGCCGCCGTCATATAAGCCACCTCATATGGGGGCAATACTGCGTTAATGGGAAAGTCCTTTGTCATGGCAGTCAGAAGCATGGCTCAAACATGGTATTCTTCTCTTCGGCCGGGGACAATTATGTCGTGGCAAAAGCTAAAACACATGCTGGTCACTAGCTTCTAGGGTTTTCAAACGAATCCAGTCACTGCCCAAGCTCTATTCCAGTGCACATAGGACCAGGAAGAATACCTTCAAGCGTATGTCCGAAGGTTCATGCGATTGAGAGCCTAGGCGCTTATAGTGCCCAATGAGATTGTCATTGAGGCCATGATCAAGGGGCTCAGACCAGGACCTACAGCGCAATACTTTGCAAGGAAGCCGCCGCAAACCTTGGAGAAGCTTCTCCAGAAAATGGATGAGTACATCAGAGCCGATAATGACTTTCGGCAAAGAAGGGAGGAAGCCTACAGATACTCTGAGATGACCAGGGGCTTTAGAGGAAGATTCCACCCTAGGCATGTTAGGTCAATCCATAATGCCAGCTCAAGTGACAACATGGGAAACCATACCCAAAGGCAACAGCACAACTCCCAGTCGTTAGGAGCACAACAAAGCCCTTTCAGTCCACCGGCTCCAAGAGGCAGAGGGGGGAGAAACTTCGGAGGAAGATATGGAGATCATCCCAGGAAACTATTTTGTTTGTTCTGTGGTGAAGATAAGGGGCATACCACAAGGACGTGTCAAGTTATGATTCAGAAGCAGAAGAAATTGCCGAAGCTGAAGCACGCCAGAATCAGTCGAAGCAGGTTCTGCATACCGCTTCGTGCTACTCTTCCTACATCCCGGAGTATGTAGGCAATCAACAGCCTACGGCCTCTGTCGCTTCGGCAAGCCATTCTCAAGCTTCCTGGGCCTAGTTACCACCACCACCGCTAGCACCTGCCCTGGTTCACAGTCAACAGCCAGAAGGGCATCACCACGCTCAGCAACAGCACGACCTTCGGGGGGAGTCCGAAGCTCGCACAGTCAATAGCATTGTGCCTGAGTCAAAGCACATCTATTAAAGGTGCCATGGTGATTCGATTAAAGAATATCCTACCATGGTGTATCTTAGTTTTTTCCACCATTATATTTTCTTGCATGAAAAACAATTCATGAAGGATTAATTTTCAATTTGATGTAATAATACTGAGGTCACACCATTGAGTGTGGATCGTATCCCCTTAACAATACTTCCGAAGCTACAAAGTCATTCCTAAGGGAGTGAAGTAAGTTCTGAAGCTCCAAAGTCGTTCCTAAGGGAGCGCAGAGTAAGTCCCTAAGCTACAAAGTCGTTTCTAAGGGAGCGCAGAGTAAGTTCCGAAGCTACAAAGTCGTTCCTAAGGGAGCGTAGAGTAAGTTCCGAAGCTCAAAAGTCGTTCCTAAGGGAATGCAGAGCTAAGATGCCACCAAAATAAAAGGTGAAGAAGCTCCAAAGTCATTCCTAAGGGGATGCAGAGCTTAAATGCCACCGAAATAGAAGGTGAAGAAGCTCCAAACTCGTTCCTAAGGGGATATAGAGCTTAAATGCCACCGAAATAGAAAGTGAAGAAGCTCCAAAGTCGTTCCTAAGGGGATGCAGAGCTCAGCTCCAAAGTCGTTCCTAAGGGGATGCAGAGCTGAAATGTCACCTAAGTAAAAGGTGAAGGGACTCCAAAGTCGTTCCTAAGGAGATGCAGAGTCTGGGTGTGTTCTCGTGGGCGTGTGTCTTCAGCATAAACATCATGCTGCATCATATCATCGCATCATTTCGCATATCATTACATCATACATCATATCGCATCAGCAACAAAGCTGTGAAGGTGGAAGAAATGCTCCTCCCAAAATATTCGATGAATTATGGAACAATGTGCTGAAGCACAAAGTATGCCTTCGACAGATATATTTTTTTCACACCAAGAAAATCTTCATCGACTACAATATTATACAACAGCTGTGGCATAGAAGGGGTGATTCTTTCTTTACGAAGCATGAAAAGAAAGTGAGAGCACCTAGAGGGGGGTGAATAGGTGATCCTGTAAAAATAAACACTAAATTCCAACAAGCTTGATTAAAGATATATTAGCGCAAGTTAATCAAGTCTAAGAGGCGAGCTCTTGCGAACACAAATAATCACATAGAGAGCAATCACAAGAGACACGCGATTTTATCATGTGGTTCGGCCAAGTAACACTTGCCTACTTCCACGTTGTGGCGTCCCAATGGACGAGGGTTGCACTCAACCCCTTTCAAGTGATCCAATGATCAACTTGAATACCACGGTTTTCTTCCTTATAGTTTTCTTCCCGTTTGCGAGGAATTTCCACAAGTTGGAGCCTCTCGCCCTTACAAGATTGATCACAAAGAATGCACAAGAGTAAGGTTGGGAAGAACAACACACACAAGACTCAAATACACAGCACAATCACGCACACTAGTCACGACTTGAGCTCAAAACACAACACACGGAGTTCACAACTCAAATGGAGCTCAAATCACTAACACAAAGAATCGAATGCGTGAAGTTGGAGTCTTGGAGTCTTAGGATGCTTAGTGAATGCTTGGGTGACTCCTCCATGCGCCTAGGGGTCCCTTTTATAGCCCCAAGGCAGCTAGGAGCCGTTGGAGGCCAACTTGGAAGGCCAAACTTGCCTTGGACAATCCGGTGCACCACCGGACAGTCCCTGTAGCTGCTGTCCGGTGCGCGACCGCCTTCCAAATCAAGCGCATCTGACCGTTGGTCCTCGGTGTCGGTTGGCGCATCGGACATTGTTCGGTGCACACCAGACAGTCCGGTGTGCCCAACCGACCATTGGCGCGACCACGTGTCACGCGAAGATTGCGCGGCCGACCGTTGGCTCACCTGACAGTCCGGTGAATTTTAGCCATACGCAGTTGATCCTCTTCCTGAGAGCGATGAGTTCGCCGCGGACGACTCACCGGATAGTCCGGTGCACCACCGGACAGTCCGGTGAATTATAGCCATACGCCGCCGTCGAGTCCCGAGAGCGGCCTTTTCACGCGGACCAGCCTCGCGCACCGGACACTGTCCGGTGCACCACCGGACAGTCCGGTGTGCCAAGCCGAGCTAAAGTTGGCTGCACACAACCACCTCTTTTTCTAATTCTTTTCTCACTGTTTCTAGCACTTAGACAAAACACATTAGTACTCAAAACAATGTACTAAGTCTAGAAACGTACCTTTCTCTTTGATTTGCACTTTTCTCTTTACTTGGCACATGAGAACTTAATTAAATATGTTGGGCACTTAATCACCAAAACATTATTGAAATTGCCCAAAGGCACATTTCCCTTTCAATCTCCCCCTTTTTGGTGATTTATGCCAACACAACAAAAAGCAACAAGAGAAGTGCAGAATCAATGCAATTGAAGACCAAATTGTTTTTGACTATAATTTGGCATATTTGGATCGCTCTTTGCCACCACTTGGTTTGTTTTTGTAAATCAAATTCATTTTCCTATCTCTAAGTCGAACTCACCAGTTTGGGCATAAAGAGAAATAATCCAAGAGTGAAATTGATCAAGTGCCAAAAACTCCCCCTTTTCCATAATAAAAAATTCTCTCCACAAGAGACTAAATTTTGCAGTAAGAGTATTTTGGACAAATCAAAAGTTCTAACTCTATTGTTTTCAAAATTCACAAGTGGTAGCTGATCCATTTGCTTTTGGCCTTAATTTCTCCCCCTTTAGCATTAAGCACCAAAACAAGATTATTCTTGGCCCTTTAACCCATTGCCTCACCAAAAATGTCAATTAAGAGCAAAAAGGCAATGAGAGCATAAGTAGGAACTTAGAGGTGAGTACACTAATACCGGAGTGCAGTGGAAGTCTTTGCATCGTCCAAGTTCACCTTTCCCTTTCAATGCACTTTTGAGACTACATCAAATATACTCAAACACAAAAGGTTAGTCTCAAAGGGTCAAGTTGTAGCACATCTCCCCCTAAATATGTGCACCATTTGCATATGGACTTGTGAGGTCTAGGGGGATCTTGTACAACTTGAGCACCACAGATATACAACAAGTAATGTAAATGCTTCAAAGTAACATGATCAAAGGCATAGAACACATGTATGCTATAGATCAATCCAAGTTACGCGAATCTAAGACATTTAGCTCACTACACAACCTGCAAAAAGTTTTCTCATCCAACGGCTTGGTAAAGATATCGGCTAGCTGGTTCTCTGTGCTAATATGGTACACCTCGATATCTCCCTTTTGTTGGTGGTCTCTCAGAAAGTGATGCTAGATGTCTATGTGCTTAGTGCGGCTGTGTTCAACAAGATTATCTGCCATGCGGATTGCACTCTCATTGTCACATAGGAGTGGGACTTTGCTCAGATTGTAGCCAAAGTCCCGGAGGGTTGCCTCATCCAAAGTAGTTGCGTGCAACACTGTCCTGCGGCAATATACTCGGCCTCAGCGGTGGATAGGGCAACGGATGTTTGTTTCTTTGAACTCCAGGACACCAGGGACCTTCCTAGGAATTGGCACGTCCCCGATGTGCTCTTCCTATCAACCTTGCACCCGGCATAATCGGAGTCTGAATATTCAATCAAGTCAAAGGTAGACCCCTTTGGATGCCAGATCCCAAAGCAAGGTGTAGCAACTAAATACCTAAGAATTCGCTTAACGGCCACAAGGTGACATTCCTTGGGGTCGGATTGAAATCTAGCACACATGCATACACTAAGCATAATGTCCGGTCTACTAGCACATAAATAAAGCAAGGAACCTATCATAGACCGGTATGCCTTTTGATCAACGGACTTACCTCCTTTGTTGAGGTCGACATGCCCGTCGGTTCCCATCAGTGTCTTCACGGGCTTGGCGTCCTTCATCCCAAACCGCTTGAGAAGATCTTGTGTGTACTTCATTTGGGAGAGGAAAGTGCCGCCCTTGAGTTGCTTCACTTGGAATCCAAGGAAGTAGGTCAACTCGCCCATCATCGACATCTCGAACTTTTGTGTCATCACCCTGCTAAACTCCTCACAAGACTTTTGATTAGTGGAACCAAATATTATGTCATCAACATAAATTTGGCACACAAAAAGATCACCATCACAAGTCTTAGTAAAAAGAGTGGGATCGGCTTTCCCAACCTTGAAAGCATTAGCAATTAAGAAATCTCTAAGGCATTCATACCATGCTCTTGGGGCTTGCTTAAGTCCATAGAGCGCCTTAGAGAGTTTGAACACATGGTCGGGGTACCTGTCATCCTCAAAGCCAGGGGGTTGTTCCACGTATACCTCCTCCTTGATTGGCCCGTTGAGGAAAGCGCTCTTCACATTCATTTGAAACAACCTAAAAGAGTGGTGAGTGGCATAGGCTAATAATATTCGAATAGACTCTAGCCTAGCCATAGGAGCAAAAGTCTCCTCGAAATCCAAACCTGCGACTAGGGCATAACCTTTTGCCACAAGTTGAGCCTTGTTTCTTGTCACCACCCTGTGCTCGTCTTGCTTCTTGTGGAACACCCACTTGGTTCCCACAACATTTTGCTTTGGACGTGGCACCAGGCACCAAACTTCATTCCTCTTGAAGTTGTTGAGATCTTCCTGCATGGCCAACACCCAGTCCAGATCCTGCAAGGCCTCTTCTACCCTGAAAGGCTCAATAGAAGAGACAAACGAGTAATGATCACAAAAGTTAGCTAATCTTGAGCGAGTAGTTACTCCCTTGCTTATGTCACCCAGAATCTGGTCAACGGGGTGATGTCGTTGGATCATTGCTTGGACTTGAGTTGGAGGGACCCGTGGTGCTTCTTCCTCCATAGCTTGTTCTTCTTGTGCTCCCCATTGATCACACGCTTCTTCTTGAGGAACCTGTCCAGCATCTTGAGTTGGGGGATGCACCATTGTTGAGGAAGATGGCTGATCTTGCTCTTGTTGTTCATGTGGTCGCACATCACCTATTGCCATCATGCGCATTGCGGCCGTCGAAACATCATCTTCATCTATGTCATCAAGATCAACATGCTCTCTTGGAGAGCCATTAGTCTCATCAAATACAACGTCGCTAGAGACTTCAACCAAACCCGATGATTTGTTGAAGACTCTATACGCCTTTGTATTTGAGTCATACCCTAGTAAAAACCCTTCTACTGTCTTGGGAGCAAATTTAGAATGTTTACCTTTCTTCACCAGAATGTAACATTTGCTCCCAAATACACGAAAGTAAGAAACGTTGGGTTTGTTACCGGTAAGGAGTTCATACGAGGTTTTCTTGAGAAGGCGATGTAAGTAGAGCCGGTTTATGGCGTGGCAAGCTGTGTTCACAGCTTCCGACCAAAACTGCTCGGGCGTCTTAAATTCTCCAAGCATCGTTCTCGCCATATCGATAAGCGTCCTGTTCTTTCTCTCTACCACACCGTTTTGTTGGTGTGTAGGGAGCGAACTCGTGCTTGATGCCTTCCTCCTCAAGATACTCCTCCACTTGCAGATTCTTGAACTCGGACCCGTTGTAGCTTCTTATCTTTTTCACCTTGAGCTCAAATTCATTTTGAGCCCTCCTTAGAAAGCGCTTTAGGGTCCCTTGGGTTTCTGATTTATCCTGCAAAAAGAACACCCAAGTGAAGCGGGAAAAATCATCAATAATAACAAGACCATACTTACTTCCCCCGATGCTAAGGTAGGCAACGGGTCCGAAGAGGTCCATATGAAGAAGCTCTAGTGATCTTGATGTTGTCATCACATTCTTGCTGTTATGAGTGCTTCCCACTTGTTTCCCTGCCTGACAAGCTGCACAAGGTCTATCTTTCTCAAAGCAAACATTGGTTAGTCCTAACACATGATCTCCCTTTAGAAGCTTATGAAGGTTCTTCATCCCAAGATGTGCTAGACGGTGATGCCAAAGCCAGCCCATACTAGTCTTAGCCATTAAGCATGCATCTAGATCGGCATTCTCTTTCAAAAAATCAACTAAATAGAGCTTGCCGTCTAATACACCCTTAAAAGCTAATGAACCATCACTCCTTCTAAAGACAGATACATCAACATTTGTAAACAAACAATTGTAGCCCATGTGGCACAATTGACTTATAGACAGGAGGTTGTATCCTAATGACTCTACTAAAAATACATTTGAAATAGAGTGCTCGCTTGTGATGGCTATTTTTCCCAAACCTTTGACCTTGCCTTGATTCCCATCTCCAAAGATAATCGTATCCCGGGAATCCTTGTTCTTGACGTAGGAGGTGAACATTTTCTTCTCCCCCGTCATGTGGTTTGTGCATCCGCTGTCGATAATGCAGCTTGAGCCCCCGGATGCATAAACCTGCAAGGCAATTTACGCTTGGGTTTTAGGTACCCAACTCTTGTTGGGTCCTACAAGGTTAGTCACAATTACTTTTGGAACCCAAATACAAGTCTTGTCTCCCTTGTATTTGGATCCCAACTTCCTAGCAACCACTTTTTTATTTTTACATGAAAGTACAAAAGTGGTGTTGCAAGCATAAAAGACAGTAGTAGGTTTATTGCACATTTTCCTGGGCATATGGTGCACAACATGATTCCTCCTGGGCCTATTTCTATCATGATCAAAAGTAGAACTAGAGGCAAACATAGCATGTGAATCAAAAGCAACATGATCATAACTCCTATTATAATGAGCACGATTTGCAATTTTCCTATCATAAATAAAAGCATGGTTTCTTTGAGGATTATTAACCATAGGAGCCTTCCCTTTCTCCTTGTTGGGAATGGGAGCCATATAGCTTGTTAAGTTCTTGGCTTCCTTTGAAAACCAAGCCCATCCTTAATTGAGGGGTGTCTACCAACGGTGTAGGCATCCCTAGCAAATTTTAATTTATCAAAATCATTTTTGCAAGTCTTAAGTTGAGCATTAAGACTTGCCACCTCATCATTCAATTTAGTAATAGCAATAAGATGTTCATTACAGGCATCAATATTAAGGTCCTTACATCTATTACAAATAATGACATGCTCAACACATGAACTAGTTTTGACTTCCTCTAGCTTAGCATTTAATTCATCATTTAAACACTTTAAACTAGAGACAGATTCATGGCAAATAGATAACTCGGAGGAAAGCATTTCATTTCTTTTAATCTCCAAAGCAAGAGATTTTTACACACTAACAAATTTGTCATGTTCCTCGTATAGAATATCCTCTTGTTTTTCTAACAATCTATCCTTTTCATTAAGGGCATCAATTAATTCATTAATTTTGTCTACTTTATGTCTATCTAAGCCTTTAAATAAACTAGAGTAATCTACTTCATCATCGGAAGAAGAAGTAGTGTACTTAGGGGTATCTCGAACATGTACCTTCTTTTCTTTGGCCATAAGACATGTATGGCGTTCGTTGGGGAAGAGAGAAGACTTGTTGAAGGCTGAGGCAACGAGTCCTTCGTCGTCGGAGTCGGAGGAGGAGCAGTCCGAGTCCCATTCCTTTCCAAGGTGCGCCTCGCCCTTTGCCTTCCTATAGCTCTTCTTTTTCTCCTTCTTTCCGCTCTTTTCTTGTCCCTAGTCATTATCATTATCGGGACAATTTGCAATAAAGTGACAAGTCTTACCGCATTTAAAGCAGGAGCGCTTCCCCCTTGTTTTGTTGCGCCCGCTTACAAATTTTCCGAGTATCTCCTCGGGCATCATCTTTGTGTACCTGGGGTTTTCGCGGATAAGATTTACAAGATGGGGGTCAATAACTGTAAAGGACCTAAGCATGAGTCGGACGACGTCGTGGTCCGTCCATCTTGTGCTTCCATAGCTTCTAATCTTGTTGACCAGGGTCTTGAGCCTGTTGTAGGTCTGTGTTGGCTCTTCTCCCCTGATCATGGCGAATCTCCCTAGATTGCCTTCCACCAACTCCATTTTGGTGATCATGGTAGCATCGTTTCCCTCATGTGAGATCTTGAGGGTGTCCCAAATTTGCTTGGCGTTGTCCAAGCCACTTACTTTATTGTATTCATCCCTGCAAAGCGAAGCTAACAAGACAGTAGTAAATTGGGCATTCTTATGAATTTGCTCATTAATAAACACAGAGTTATCCGTATTATCGAAATGCATTCCATTTTCAACTATTTTCCAAATGCTAGGATGGAGAGAAAATAGATGACTACGCATTTTATGACTCCAAAATGAGTAGTCCTCTCCATCAAGGTGTGGAGGTTTTCCTAGAGGAATAGAAAGTAAATGTGCATTCCAATTGTACGCCATGCGGGAATAATCAAAGGAAAGTTTTGATTAACCGTATTTTTCTTTGACAAAGAATCGTCATCGTCGTTGTCTCTTGGAAGAAGAAGATGCATCACTGTCGTAGTAGACGATCTTCTTGATGCGCCTCTTCTTCTTCTCGTCCTTCTTCTTGTGACACGAGCTAGAGTCGGTTGGCTTATCGTCTCTAGGCTCGTTGAGGAAGGACTCCTTTTCCTTATCGTTGACCACCATCCCCTTTCCCTTAGGATTCATCTCTTCGGGCGGTTAGTCCCTTAGATGAAGAGTACGGCTCCGATACCAATTGAGAGCACCTAGAGGGGGGTGAATAGGTGATCCTATAAAAATAAACACTAAATTCCAACAAGCTTGATTAAAGAGATATTAGCGCAAGTTAATCAAGTCTAAGAGGCGAGCTCTTGCGAACACAAATAATTATAGAGAGAGCAATCACAAGAGACACACGATTTTATCCTGTGGTTCGGCCAAGTAACACTTGCCTACTTCCACGTTGTGGTGTCCCAATGGACGAGGGTTGCACTCAACCCCTTTCAAGTGATCCAATGATCAACTTGAATATCACGGTTTTCTTCCTTATAGTTTTCTTCCCGTTTGCGAGGAATTTCCACAAGTTGGAGCCTCTCGCCATTACAAGATTGATCACAAAGAACGCACAAGAGTAAGGTTGGGAAGAGCAACGCACACAAGACTCAAATACACAGCACAATCAAGCACACAAGTCACGACTTGAGCTCGAAACACAACACACGGAGTTCACAACTCAAATGGAGCTCAAATCACTATCACGAAGAATCGAATGCGTGAAGTTGGAGTCTTGGAGTCTTAGGATGCTTAGTGAATGCTTGGGTGACTCCTCCATGCGCCTAGGGCTCCCTTTTATAGCCCCAAAGACAGCTAGGAGCCGTTGGAGGCCAACTTGGAAGGCCAAACTTGCCTTCTGTCGGGTGGTGCACCGGACAGTCCTTGTAGTTGTCCGGTGCGCGATCGCCTTCCAAATCAGGCGCATCCGACCGTTGGTCCTCGGTGTCGGTTGGCGCACCGGACACTGTCCGGTGCACACCGGACAGTTCGGTGTGCCCAACCGACCATTGGCGCGACCACGTGTCACGTGAAGATTGCACGGCCGACCGTTGGCGCAGGCGACCGTTGGCTCATCGGACAGTCCGATGCACCACCAGACAGTCCGGTGAATTTTAGCCATACGCCGTTGATCCTCTTCCCGAGAGTGACGAGTTCGCCATGGACGACTCACCAAACAATCCAGTGCACCACCGGACAGTCCGGTGAATTATAGTCGTACGCCGTCGTCGAGTCCCGAGAGCAGCCTTTTCATGTGGACCAGCCTGGCGTACCGGACACTGTCCGGTGCACCACCGTACAGTCCGGTGTGCCAAGCCGAGCTGAAGTTGGCTGCACACAGCCACCTCTTTTTCTAATTCTTTTCTCACTGTTTCTAGCACTTAGACAAAACACATTAGTACTCAAAACAATGTACTAAATCTAGAAACATACCTTTCTCTTTGATTTGCATTTTTCTCTTTATTTGGCACATGAGAACTTAATTAAACGTGTTGGGCACTTAATCACCAAAACATTATTGAAATTGCCCAAATGTACATTTCCCTTTCAGAAAGAAAGGTGTTTTTTCGCTGAAGGCTCAAAAATAGTATGTACACAAATTTCATGCAATGCAAAGAAATATATTACATTAATATACATACAAATGTTCGATGATCGACTCATACACGAATATTACATTTCTTAGTACACAAGAATTCAGTCTTCTTTCAATATCTTCTCGGCAGCTTCATTTAGGAGTCTTTTGACAACTTCGTCAACGACTTCTTTGGCAATCCTTATCGTTTCTAATGCTTCCTTCATGGCCAGATCGGCCTCGGGATCATATGGCTTAGGCGGCAGTGAAAGTTCAGCTGTAATAAAGAACAAGTTGTTAATCCGAAGCCAAAAACAAACATCTTAGCCAAAATTCAGTAATAATACCTATACGCCTTGCACGCTCAGTAGCCTCTTCGGCTCGCTTAGCTTCTTCCCGGACATCATGGGATTCTTTTTCATTTTTCTTTATAGCTTCATCGGATATCTCGCGACCGCCCTTCATCCAAACATTGGAATAGAATTTCCCGCCCATCAAAGTAGCTTCAGCTGAAGGCTCCTTCATGTCGTCTATGGAGAGGAAGGCTTCTGCCTGGGCTGCAGCTTTAATATGTTCACAGCCAGTTTTCTCCAAAACTGCTGCAACCCCTTAGGCACCGGCGAAGGCACAAAAATCCCCACGATCGCTAAGTATTTCTTCAAAAGCCTTGACTTCTTCACCGATCCATTGAATGACTCCTTCGGGATCGCCTCGAATAATTTTTTGCTCCGATGAGTATGCACCCATCTTTGATACTCTGGCTCAACAGCAGAAGAAGGCCTCTTAGCAAGCTTCGACACTTTGGCCGTTTCAATATACCTGGGCGGTGCGTCAAAACTTTAACCTTTTTCCCCTTCGACGTGGTAGAAATAGCCAAAGCAGTAGCCTTTCTCTTATGTCCCTACTTTCACGAGGGATAGCAATAGTCTGGGTACACAAAACCAATTACATCAAAGACTCTGTTCAATCTCTTCTTGCCGCGCCCTCCAAAGGCCACTGTCAGGGCATCATCCTCGGCCCTCATGTAGGCACTAAGCAACTCGTCGCTAGTTGCCTCAATGCAATATAGCTAGTCATCATTCGGCTCATTGAATTGACTTCGGTACTTGAAGGTATACTTCAGGTAAACTAAACCATCTTGGATGGACCCAGAAGCAGCTTCGGTCGGCATCTCCCAGCCGCTTGAGAGCGGCCACACTCTATAAGCAGTGTGCTCCTGGACTAAGTCCCTGGTGCCAATATAGGTGCAAACCGTGCTATAAGCAGCTTGGCACGCCTGAATATCGTTCCCAAGTACGAGAGACGGTCTCCTAATGCCGAAGTGAGACCAAATAGGGCGTTGAATAATCCCCTTTATATCTTCTCTTTCAACTAAGTCATTCTTCATATAAAACCACTCTTACATCTAGGCTCCTGGCCACCTCTTCCGAAATGTTGGGACTAGATAGCTCACAGCAGAGCAAGGCACAAAACCGTAACAACCAAAATTATTATGATATTGTTCTTTGCCAGTAGCCTTCGTCTCATAGAACAGCTCATGCATGTTGCAGAAGCATTTTGCATTCGGCTCTAAACCCTGGCTTCTCATGGCCCAAATGAAAATCCCCATTCTAATGATAGCTTCGGGGGTAATCTGATGAAGGTAAATTTCAAAGGTCTTCAAAACATCAACTAAAAATTTGTCTAGGGGGAATTGAAGCCCTGCTTTCATAAAACTCCTGTAGACAATGAAAGGGAATTAGGATTACACCTATTTCCTAAACTAATTTTGGTGGTTGAATTGCCCAACACAAATAATTGGACTAACTAGTTTGCCCTAGTTTATAAGTTCTACAGGTGGCAAAGGTACACAATAAGCCAATAAAAAGATCAAGAGAAAGGGTTCAAACAAAGGAGCAAAGGGACAACCGAAGGCTGCCCTGGTCGGGCACACCGGACTATCCGTGTGCCACCGGACAGTGTCCGGTGCACCAGGGAACTACAAGATGAACTTCGCACCTTCGGGAATTCTCAGGGCCGGCGCGCTATAATTCACCAGACTGTCCGGTGTACACCGGACAGTGTCCGGTGCTCCAAGGGGGGGGGCGGCTCTGAACTCGCCAGCCTCGGGAATTCGCAACGGCTGCTCCGCTATAATTCACCGGACATGTCCGGTGTACACCGGACTGTCCGGTGTAACTGTGGGGTAACGGCTACTTCAGGCGCCAACGGCTACCTGCTGCGCATTAAATGCGCGCCAGCGCGCGCAGAGGTCAGGCACGCCCATGCTGGCGCACCAGACACCCTACAGTTCATGTCCGGTGCGCCACCAGACATCCAGGCGGGCCCAGCGTCAGAGCTCTAACGGTCGGAACCCTAATAGCCTGGTGACGTGGCTGTCGCGCCGGACATGTCCGGTGTGCACCGGACTGTCCGGTGCACCATTCGACAGACAGCTTCCACCAAACGGCTAGTTTGGTGGTTGGGGCTATAAATACCCCCAACCACCCCACATTCAAGTCATCCATGTTTTCCACTTCTCAACCACTTACAAGAGCTAGGCATTCAATTCTGGACACACTCAAGTAATCAAATCCTCTCCAATTCCACACAAGGCTATAGTGATTAGAGAGAGAGATTTACCGTGTTCTTTTGAGCTCTTGCGCTTGGATTGCTTCTTTCTTTCTCACTTGTTCTTGTGATTAAAACTCTATTGTAATCAAGGCAAGAGACACCAATTGTGTGGTGGTCCTTGCGGGGAAGTTTTGTTCCCGGTTTGATTTTGAGAAGAGAAGCTCACTCGGTCCGAGGGACCGTTTGAGAGAGGGAAAGGGTTGAAAGAGACCCGGCCTTTGTGGCCTCCTCAATGGGGAGTAGGTTTGCAAGAACCGAACCTCGGTAAAACAAATCATCGTGTCTCACTCCGCATTTACTCACGATTTGTTTTGCGCCCTCTCTCGGACTCGTGTTTATTTCTAACGCTAACCCGTCTCGTAGTTGTGTTTATATTTGTAAATTTCAGTTTCGCCCTATTCACCCCCCCTCTAGGCGACTTTCAGACAACAACTTCGTCTGCTTCGGGCGCAGGGACATTGTTATCTCCTCCAGCCCTCATGATAGAAATATCATAGAAGTATGTTCCTTTAATTGCATCAATTTGACTCTGTTTGATGGTTGATTTCCCGAAGATGGTATGACTCGGCCGCTAGGGCCGATCTTCGACACCTTCGTTTCCACTTTCTAAGTCAAAACTTTCACTATCGTCGAAATCTTTAGATAACCCAGCCAGCATCTCATTGGTAATCTTCTCTGTATTTGTCTTCTCTATAGCTTCATAAAACCCAGCCAATGCAGGGTCAACAATCTTCTTCTCTTCAGCCATTTAGACAACGGTTGCACGATTGCCGAAGCTTAAAATTTAATCAAAACTCGGCATAGCAAGAAAATTCAGAATGCCAAAAATAGCACAAGCAACTGAAATGGCACATCAAATGCTCTTGATGCAAGTTCCTATTTATATGCCTAGCGCCCCATGATTTGGTGGATTTTATATGTCAGTGATGTTCGCTATTCTAGCGAAGGGAAGGTGTTTTTTGGACCTTTGGCTAAAGGCCTTCGTTTACGTCGCAGTCTGAATTTGTTACAAAGAAACAAATTAATACTGCGAGAGGCTACTGTTGGGGGCCTTTCTCTTCCGAAGGTCCTCAAAAACATAACTAACCATATGTTTTCAGTGTGACATAGACTGTTACAGGAGGCTTCGACTTTGGGATGAAGGTTTTCTCTTCTGGTGAAGGCATGTGTGATATGAAGATACAACCCGAAGGTGACAAAGACGAACGCCAAAGCTGTGGCTGAAGGAGCTTCGACTTAGTATGATGACGAAGGAGGGGAACGAAATCGACCTAAAGGGGAAAAGACTACTTAGTCCTTGATAGCTTGCCTTATGGTTAACAGTAAATGTGAGGGACATGAATGTAATTTTGTCCGAGCTGCGTCTTGTGCCTATAAATAGATGAACAGTAATACCGTAGTATTCACGCTGGATTGTAATCACTCTTGCGTCACTCTCGTATTTTCATATTCTAACAAGCTGAAGGTACCAATGTAATATAAATATCATGATATTCATTTATGTTTATGGAATGAGATTAAAAATAATCTACTGTGTCATGATCATTACTTATATTCTTTTGTACTTCATATATTCTTACTTATATTTATTTATTGAGATGATGAAGGCATGTCCTTCATGACCTTCGTCTGAAGATCATTATATTCTAAAGGAGATAATGCTTCAAAGGACGGAGGTCTTTAATCGTTAACAATCGTGTTGCCCTGTTCTTGATGTATAGCATTTGAGAACAAGGACCAACACTTTATAAGAAAAGTCCACAAAATTAATTAAAACAATGAGATTTCTAATCACCTATGTATGATATATATGGCCTATGAATGTCTTTTTCAGCTTTGCTTCATTTTAATTGGCAGAGGCTATTGGGCTCCTCAACATTCTATTCGAGGACACATGACAGAAAATCACATGTATACAGTTTTGGCGTCCTTCTTCTAGACATTGTTAGCGGGATCAAACATTGACACTGAAGGAAACAGGTGATGTCTAAGAGGGGGTGAATTAGGACTTCTAAAACTTTCTCTAAACTAGGACACAAATAAATCCCTAGAGCAAAACCTATGCAAATAAATAATTTAGAATGTGCAAACTAGGTTTTGGCTAAGTGTTGCTATCTATACCGCAATGTCTAAGTTTCAATCCTAAACAATATAAGTATAAAGACAAGATTGAAACTTAAATGCTTAATATAAATGCGGAAGCTAAAGAGAAAGGTAGAAATGCAAACTCTTGTGGATGCCGCATGTATTTTTACCGAGGTATCCAGAACCACACAAGGTCCCGACTAATCCTCGTTGGTGCCCCTACGCAAAGGGAAGCCCACATGAGGGCCAAGCACCACGGTCGAATAACTCCGTAGAGTCGTGGACCTTCTCCACGTGCAAGTGGTGCTCTGCTTCCGGCTCCTCTCGGACACTCCCCGTCGTCTCCACTATCGAGCTTCTGGCCTAAATGTCGCGAGCCTCGTTCCCTCCGGTACACGATGGCGGTTGTGACACAAACGCGATTGTCATAGTCTCGCAAGTCTCTCGCTTCTCGGTACAATTACAATGGCTCGCGCAAGAGCCGAGGGTTTGTGTGGTTTTTCTAAATTCACTCAACTAACTAGGATTCATCTAGAGCAAGCGCTAGAGTGGTCTAGCTAACCTAATCACTACGTAAAGCACCTACGCTAATCACCGAGTGATTCTATTAAGCATTTGGGTGTATGAGCACTTGGAAATGTCTATTATATGCCTTGGTATGTTTCTTGGGATCCCACACCTTGAAATGACCTGTTGGGTGAAGTATATATAGGCCCTAACACAATTTTTTTGGCGGTGTGATTCAAAAAATTGAGGACGGCATCGTCCCCATCTCATCCCACTTGATTTTAAACCAAACACATCATATAAAAACAAGATCTAAACAGCTTATCATTTTCTGGAATCTAGATTTTATATCACACCACTTATAACTAACTGTATAAAGAATGAGATCCAAATAAGCATTCGTAGTTGCGAAGTATTTTATTTTGCTGGCTGCTTGTTTACCCGTTGAACTAGATAGACCGGTCCATGTCCATCCTCCACGCGGAAAGGTATGCGTGCCGCGCCCTCCAAGTCAGTACCCTTCAATAATTCAGATTCGGATCTTGGCTGTCGTTAAAAAAAGGTACGGTGATCTAGAAATTTATAAAAATTGCACTCAGTTCACAATCATTTTTTTTTCTGCGGTTATAAACTTTAACGTATAGACGCCAGCATTATAGGTCGACGCTATGAACCAATAGCGTAAATTTATTTTTATTAGCTATTTTTTAAAGTCTACGATCAAATGTTTTAAAAAACAGCCACTCTATTCATACTAGTCGGTTGCCCGTGTGTTGCGACGGCTTACAACAATACTCACATAATTTATCCACCAAAAAAATTTCAACATTTTTTATTGATTGTCTTCGCTCTCCGTATAATATTTTTTTGATTTGGCTAACTGATGTTATTGTTTACTCCATACAATATATCTTGGTACAACATGGTTAATGAAGTGAGCGATTATAAGAGAGTTCACAACGACTGACTGAACGAACAAAGATTATAAAATAACATAATTCCACTATACAGAGACCAAATAAGAGAAAGTTTGTGAGCTCAAGTTTCTAAAATAAGTCACAACTCAAACTTATAAAAAAGATAGATCAAAATATGTAGTGATTGCTAAAGTCAGGCATCAATAAAAACTTAATGCGCTCCATATGAATTATGCTACTTTGTAGCAATTACTAACGTTTAAAACCAATAAATAACCTTTCATTTTACTGTTAGTGTGACAAATCATTGTTGCTCCATCCAATTCAGCAATCTCAAACATCATGAAGTCCATTGCGCCAATATGGTCTCAGAAACGACCTAATGCTTGCAAGAGCCAAGAACGTCGTGCGGTGCTTGGGCTGTAGCCTCGACCTGTAGTGCTGGTCTGGCCCGACACGATTATATTTTTTATTTTACAAAAAACATATATATATATATACACAATTTATATTTAATATTAAAAACATTTAAGCATGACGTTCTACTGGTTAGACAGCTTCACTCAGTGTTTCTCGCCCTTCTTCCATCACGCATGAGTTCGAACCACGCACCTCCTGCACCGTTTTTTAATATTTTACGTTGATTTAATCAAATGGGCCGACGGGCTAGCCCGGCACAGTCAGCAGGCCGGCATGACGTGTCTGGGATAGAGTTGTGGCCCGCGGCTATCTGGCTCGTGCCGGGTCGCCGTTTGGTCATCTATAGGCGTGCAGCGGATTAATTTGAAATAGCTGTGAGGAGTTAGATGTAAAAAGATGGCGCGAGACGACCGTTAAAATTGGTGCTTTAAGTATAGTATACACGGGCAATTTTCTGAGTCACTGCGAGTAATTTCAATTTTTAAGATTTTTTTGTAAAATGATATCGGATGAATAGAATATAGATGGTCTGAAAAAAGATTTACAACTTTACAATTGATTATGTTCTTCCTTGAAATCATTTAGGACTCAAAAATTATGTTTTAAGATTATTGATTCTAAAATTCATTTTTTTAATTCTCAATTGACTTTGGATACAAAAATGATCAAAACTAAAGTCGTAGATATAGATGAGATCGAAAACTTTATATTTAAAAGTTTTCTATTTAAATTTATTTATGGGTTAAAACTATATTAGGCTATTTCGTGCAGCACTCGTGTTGAAGGCTAAAAAGAGCCTGGCGGATGGTTCGGCCCTGAGGCCAGACGGTCCGCGGTCCAGACTGTCCGCGGTGGTGGCGCGGACGGTCCGCGCGCGCGCAGAGTCAGTTAGGGTTTCTAGTTTCTCGCGGGATTTGTTACCTAAAATCGTGGGATTAACTCGGGAAACAGTTGGAAACGGATCCAGACATTCCCCTTTATATAGATGAAGGGCTACGGCCGATTGAACCCCCCAACAATCGATCAAATCCAGTCTATTACTCGTTTTTTACCTTATGCATTAGGAGTAGTTCTAGTCTAGTTCTAGTTTAGCCCTAGTTTAGCCTCTCGATCCACAAATTCTCCGCCTCTCCTCGACTCTACATCGATTAGAGGAGACTAGGTCGGCCTGCCCGAGCCTAGACAACAACTAGGATCTATCCTCCCCGACGGGGTCCCTCCCGGGAGCGAGATCCAGGCACCGCCGGCGATCCTCCGCCGCCCCTGCGCACGCGCGGACCGTCCGGCCGTCAGGCAGGGAACCCGGGCTCCTGTACCAGGTCGCGGACCGTCCGGCCCTGTGCCGCGGACCGTTCGCGCCTGACTAGAGAGCACCTCCGCCTCACGCCAGGTCGCGGACCGTCCGGCCCTGTGCCGCGGACCATCCGCGCCTGGCCAGAGAGCACCGCCACTGGTTCTTTTGAGTAATTGGCGCCTCCAAAAGGGTGTCAACATACTTTTTGGCGACTCCGCTAGGGATTAGGTGTCTAGATCTGCTAAAAATCGGCCCATAAATGGCCGGTTCTAATGATCACACCAAGATCTCCACTACCAACATCATCAAGCCGGCCATGGAGGCGCTCCCGGCTGATGACCAAAGGCCCTTTGAAGACCTCGTAATGCGCGATGAGAAGAAGGTGATGCGGCAATGGAACGAACAACGCGACAAGGAAGAGGCGGAACTGCTGCATAAACTCTCCGAACGACGCAAGGAGGCGGTGGACAAGTACTTGTCACACTTCACGGTAGATCACCACCAGAAGATCGTCCGTCAAGGGGAGATCGGTATGGAATCTCTCCTACCTCCACTTCAAGGTCCCGCTGTAAGTACTCCAGACCTATCTCTTATGACTTTCATGGATCAACGAGGAGATCAGTTAAAGCAATATGTAGATGAATCTATTAAAATGCATTTACGCGCATACGAGAAATCAGCTGCTCCTAACTTTCCATCGCGAGAGTCTAATACAGTGTCACCCACGTCAAACACATCGGCTATAAACGGGTCACCTTTGACCCAGCCATCATATGGTATGCCGATGCACGCTTTCGTGTCACCATCACAGCCGCAACCACTAGGCACGCGGCAGGTACTGGACGCGACCGGACCGTCCGAGCATCATCTCAGACAGTCCGGTTATACCGCGGACCGTCCGACGTATTTCACCGGACCGTCCGACCAGATGCAGGTCCGCACACAAAACACTCAGGTCGCACCGTACATGGCTGGACCATCAGGGTACAACCCTGAACACTTTGGCCCCATCACGGACCATCCGGTGCATCACGCCGGACCGTCCGGATATGTTGCGGACCGTCCGCCATCTTACGCCGGACCATCCGGATATGGCATGAACCGGCCGACATATTACGCTGGACCATCCGACTCTACACGAGTCCATGCGCAGACTGCCCAAGTCATGCCATATATGGGCGATCCGTCCGGGTATAGCCCTGGACCATTCGGCCCGATCGCGGACCGTCCAGTTCTTTACGACAGACGGTCTGGGTACGAGACTACCCACGTAGCACCATGTACGGCTGAACAATCCGGATATACCTTTGGACCATTTGGCCAGGTCGCGGACCATTCGTCCTCTTACGCCGGACCGTCCGGATATGCATACGCAGAGCCGAGAGCTGCGCAATACGCACAGTTCCCACATTCATCGCAGCAACATTATGGTGCCCCACCAGCAACACATTATAATCATGCCATACCACCTCATGGACATAGGGCTGAATACTTGATAGTCGCCTAGAGGGGGGTGAATAGGGCGAAACTGAAAATCTCAACAATAATCACAACTACAAGCCGGGTTAGCGTTAGAAATATAAACGAGTCCGCGAGAGAGGGCGCAAAACAAATCGCAAGCAAATAAAGAGAGTGACACGCGGATTTGTTTTACCGAGGTTCGGTTCTCGCAAACCTACTCCCCGTTGAGGAGGCCACAAAGGCCGGGTCTCTTTCAACCCTTCCCTCTCTCAAACGGTCCCCCGGACCGAGTGAGCTTTTCTCTTTCTCAATCAACCGGGAACAAAACTTCCCCGCAAGGGCCACCACACAATTGGTGCCTCTTGCCTTGGTTACAATTGAGTGTTGATCACAAGAACAAGTGAGAAAGAAAGAAAGCGATCCAAGCGCAAGAGCTCAAAAGAACACGGCAAATCTCTCTCGCTAGTCACTAAAGGCTTGAGTGGAATTGGAGAGGATTTGATCTCTTTTGTTGTGTCTAGAATTGAATGCCTAGCTCTTGTAAGTGGTTGGAAGTTGGAAAACTTGGATGCAATGAATGTGGGGTGGTTGGGGTATTTATAGCCCCAACCACCAAAAGTGACCGTTGCTGGAAGCTGTCTGTTCGATGGCGCACCGGACAGTCCGGTGCACACCGGACAGTCCGGTGCCCCTGCCACGTCACCATTGCCGTTGGATTCTGACCGTTGGAGCTTCTGACTTCTGGGCCCTCCTGGGTGTCCGATGCACACCGGACAACAACTGTTCATTGTCCGGTGCGCCGGTATGGGCACGCCTGACGTCTGCGCGCGCTGCGCGCGCATTAAATGCGTTGCAGGGAGCCGTTGGCGCCGAAATAGCCGTTGCACCGCTGGCACACCGGACAGTCCGGTGCACACCGGACAGTCCGGTGAATTTTAGCGGAGCGGCTGCCGCGCGAACCCGAGGCTGGCGAGTTCCGGAGACCGCGCTTCCTTGGAGCACCGGACATGTCCGGTGCACACCGGACAGTCCGGTGAATTATAGCGCGCCGGCTTCCGAGAATTCCCGAAGGCGAGGAGTTTGAAATCGGAGTCCTCTGGGCGCACCGGACACTGTCCGGTGTACACCGGACAGTCCGGTGCCTCCAGTCAGAGGTGCCTTCGGTTGCCCCTTTGCTCCTTTGATGAATCCAACACTTGGTCTTTTTATTGGCTAAATGTGAACCTTTTGCACCTGTATAACTGAAGCGTCCCCAATCCTCTGGGACTCAAATGTGATACAATTACTAGTCCCAGGAGGCTAGTAAACACATTTATACATCAGATGATACCAAATATGCTTAAACGAGACAAACCTACAAAGGTGGCGAACAACTTTAAGAGTTGGTCCACAACTCGAGACATATCATCAGAGTGGGGCTGAAGCAGCCCGATATACGCAGCGAAGCAAATCAGCGGTCCAACAGCCACAGGCAAGGTTGGGAACAGTCGTAACTCTTACTCGATCTCCTTTTTCTGAAAAACAACAAATAAGCAAGGGTGAGTACAAACGTACTCAGCAGCCCACCTTCACCCGCGGAATGGGGAAATCAGATATAATGCATGGAATATGTGGAGCTCAGAATATTTTGCAGAAACAGCAATATTTTATGTAGGGTTGTTTTGAATAACATTTTGTACTTTCGCAAAGCGCATCCTCTCCAAAAGGAGCAGGAAGTTTTTCAGTATTATAACAAAATCCCCTGGACTAAACCATCCAGGCATCTCAGCAGTTTCCCACTGGTTTTCCTTTTCAAAAACCGCTACTGGACTTCCCGTCCACCATAGCCCACGGCTCAACCGCCGAACTTTTTTTAAAAACCATTTTTCTCAAACGCACCCTTTTTTGAAAACAAAACATTAATTGCCATACCATACCAGACTCGTCCATTCCTGTGGACACAGACTATTCGAATAGGTTTGAACTCTGCGCAGAGGTGTACACTTTACCCACTAGTCCGGCTCTGCGATCTCATAGCTAGTGAGACCCGAATCCGAATCTCTTTCTTTCCCCGCACGTCCTAACCTTAATGGTTATCCGGAAGGAGTCAGGCCACCACCATGTCCAAACCGGACAAAACTTTCCCCCTCCTTATCCTCCCGGTGCTCCCCAGCCTTCATAACCCTAGGGTTGGACCGTACGAGTTCAGATTGAGTGACTGCCCACACAGTCTCGAGTGGTTGTACTATTAAAGAGTACAGGTAGTGAAGATGACAAACCGGTCCTTATATGAGGGGACAATCCTTCTGCTCACGCCTAAACCAGCTGAGCCAACACCTTAGGCCCTCCCCTAAACCAGGGAGTCCCTGATCATCCCTACTCAAAGGTGATAAGGGTGAAAACCCTTCATCATACACATTTTGAAAAGCATTTTCTTTTGAAAACTCACACCTTTCCTCAAATCATTTGTAACAATTATATCAGGGATTGATTGCGGCAAGCGGCTGGGTGGCCATAATAACTTGTCTCAAAATTATATCATGCATAAAATAACAGGCTGAGGGTTGTGGTTGTAAAACATAGGTAATTTATGCATCAAAGGGATCCAGTGAGCTTGCCGTGCTTATTCGGCGAAGGGGGAAGGGGAGCTCGCAGAACTGGCTTCTGGCTCCACCGCCTAGCGTAGACTTGCGGATCTGGCCTCCACGAGACGACACGAACGCTCCGATAACTATGCAACATGAACAAGCAAACATACCAACCAGCAAGTATACCAACAAATATTTAGTATAGTGATCAGAAAAGTGATATATGGATGGGTAGAGTCTTGAGTAGAATCTATGTCATGTGGTGTTGTGATATTACTGGTGGTGGAGCGGAGGTGCTTACCAGGAGGGTAGACTAGAGGCGAAGCGACACTATGCGTGTAGCCGGCAGAGCAGAGTAACTGAGTGGGTGGGGTGTTTGCCTTGGCTGAGGGTGTTGAGTGTGTGTGGAGAGGGAGAGGGTAGCTGGGTGTATTTATAGCTGGGTGTATGTGGTGTAGCACAATGAAGTTCACTGTTGGTGAGAATAGTGACGAATAAATCGTCTGACTTAGTATGAACATGAGAGTTATAGGCAGAATATGGGACAAGAGTATTTTGGGACTTTTCTGGAATATGGACCATGCTTAAGAGATGACATGGTTGGATAGGGAATAGTTTGATAAGAATTTAGAAACGAGAATTATTGGAATCTGAGTTTGGGAGCCTGGTTCGAAGGAATCTCAAAGTTAAGCGTGCTCAACTCGGAGAAACCTGGGATGGGTGACCAGATGGGAAGTTCCCTACTGGAAGGAAAATCACAGTCACCGGAGTTTGTATGACTGGAATATGGGTCTGGCTGGTCTTAGGTGGACTGGACAGCATGATGTATGAGTAGTTGAAATTTGGGGTGATCGGCTAATTGATGAATAGTAACGATGAATAGTGGCGATGGAAAAGTAATTATAGATATCATCGATGAATAGTAACGATGATGAATAGTAATGATAAATAGTAACGATGATGAATAGTGTATGTGAATAGTAACGATGAATAGTAACGGTGAATAGTAATGGTGAATAGTGACAGTGAATAGTTTGTATGAACGAACGATGAACGATGAATAGGAACTATGAACGAACGGACGAACGATCGAATGATCGGACGAACGAACGATCGGAATTTCGGCAGCATAACGGCAGGAAAAGATTATTTGGACGAACGATCGGAATTTCGGCAGCATAACGGCAGGACAAAGATTATCTGGAAGAATGATGAATAGGGACTATGAACGAACGATGAACGATCGAATGATCGAACAAACGAACGATCGGAATTTCGGCAGCATAACGGCAGGAAAAGATTATTTGGACGAACGAACGATCGGAATTTCGGCAGCATAACGGCAGGACAAAGATTATCTGGAAGAACGATGAATAGGGACTATGAACGAACGATGAACGATGAATAGGGACTATGAACGAACGATGAACGATGAATAGGGAACTATGAACGAACGATGAACGATCGAATGATCGAACGAACGAACGATCGGAATTTCGGCAGCATAACGGCATGACAAAGATTATCTGGAAGAACGATGAATAGGGACTATGAACGAACGATGAATAGGGACTATGAATGAACGATGAACGATCGAATGATCGAACAAACGAACGATCGGAATTTCGGCAGCATAACGGCAGGAAAAAGATTATTTGGACGAACGAACGGACGAACGATCGAACGATCGGACGAACGGACGAACGAACCATGAACGATCGGACGAACGATCGAACGATCGGACGAACGAACGAACAAACTAAGAACAGGGGGACGAACGATCGAACGATCCTTGTGCTAGTGTGTGCTTGTGTGGAACATGGAGTGGGTGTGTGTGGGGGGGAGAGAGTTGCCATGAAATGGCTTGGGGTGGGATGAGAGGAGGCCCTTGCCCCTCTATTTATAGCCATGGTGGGGGGGATTAGGGGGAGGGATGAGAGGATTAGTGGGAGGTTAGCATGTATTTGTCTTGTATAAGTGAGATTAGCTTGTAGAGCTCACTGTATGACACTGGAGGCATACGTATACGTATGAGCATGAGGAAAGTTATGAAGAAAATATTTGTAGGGACTTGAAAAATGATTCTGAAGGTATTTCTCAAGAGGAAAATACCTGGAGATATATCGGTGGATTATTTGGGCAGTATTTCTGGAAAGAACTTGAAGAGGATCACTAGGAAATATCTGGGCAGTATTTCTGGAAAGAATTTGAGGGGGATCACTCGGGAAATATTTGTAGGTATTTTGAGGAGGATTTTGGAGATAATATAGACCACTATATTTTATTTGTTGATATCAACTCGCAAACAAACATTTTGAAATGAAACTTGAAACTCATTTTGAATTTAGGGCGAGTTTGAGAAAATTTCAGGATTTGAATTTTTGGGATGCTACAAATCTACCCCACTTAAAAGGAATCTCGTCCTCGAGATTCGGCTTAGAAGGGTTATGGGTATAGCTTTACTTCAGCTACATATCTTCACTTTGCAGACTCTTCGAGGAGATGGAACTTCAACAAAATCTGGCCTTTCAGGAGCATCCGGTTGCTGATTGCAAACGCTGATTCTGGCTACTCAAAGATCATCTTCAGGCTTCTAGCTTTTGCTTGGCAGCTAGCTTATTGAAGAAGCATCGATGCCAACACACAAACCTTTCTCTTGCGAACTCCCACATGGATTCCTTTCTTGATTGGTCTTCTGGTGCTTCATCAACAAAACTTGGGTGACCACTTCTCATCCAGAAACTTATATGCTTGGATGATCAGGTCCTCCATAAGCTTGCTACAGGCCTTCTTCTTTTTCTCCATAGCAGGAACCTTACTGGAACACTACCCCACTTAAAAAGAATGAGGGTAGATCTCTTGAATCTTGGGGATTTTAACTCCTTAAAGTACCTCATAACAAGGGTGTTACGGGGCCTTCTTCTGCTGTTGCTGCTTGAGCAGGCTGCGGAGAGATGACTGGCACAGGGTTGATTCTGGGAGAACCTTCTTCTTATCTTCTCTTCACTATCTTCTTTTCTCTTCTCACTTTTCACTTTTCACTGCCTCTTTCTTTCTCTTTGCTCTTCCCACTGGAGGAGTCTATCGATGAGTATTACCATCATACAGAGGAGGAAACCAAAGACTATGAACCATGTACAACAGTCTTCAACCCAAGAATCACCAAGCATTGTGATCTTAGGGGCGAGGGAGTGGGAAAATGGAGTTGCTTGCAATTTGGCAGAGGGGATTTTATCGGGGCTGTTTTTGCTTTGTGCGAGATGGGAGTTGAGGGAGCTGGTGGGGGGGTTTATAGGCGACTGGCATGCAAGGTGTTGCTTGAGGTGTGGAGTGGTGGTGATGGAGCAAGTGACATGAGGTAGCAGGCGTGACATGGGGAGGGGCGGTGTTGCTGGCGGTGATGGCGACGGTGGGTGAGCTGCAAAGGTGGCGTTGGCGGCGGTAGTGCACTGCAAAGGGGGGCGTGGGGCGGTGGTTGGAGATGGGACACGCGTGCGGGGGGCACAGGTGAGTGGTGGGGTCAATGACCCTGATGTTTGTGGTCTCTGGTTCCAAGAATCTTTGCCTCTCTGTATGGTAATAACTCCTTCTGTCCTCTTTTCCTGTTTACTTTGACTCAGGGGCAGTGCTTTGATTCTCACGGTCGGTCCTTTTGACTGAGCGGCTGGACTGGTTTCTTCTGTAGCTTGTAGGCTTCAAGGGTGAGCTTCCCGGTGTCTTCTTGGGTAAGGCACTTTTTTCTTCAGATGGGTTAAGATGAGAATGGAAGCATAAGGTAAGGATTAGCTCTAATTTGTAATCTATGTTTTTAGAGAAAACCTTTTTAAGAAAAACGAAAAGAAAACACACTAGCTCAGCAATGATAAGCACAAACAAATCAAATGTTTTGAATAAGGGAAGAATAGAGTTTTTCCAAAGCACGGGCTACTCAGATTCGGGGGCTAAGCATAACTACTATTGCTTGGCTCCTGAATTGAGAACTATGCTAAATGCAACTTATGAGCACTAACGTTAAAGCATCACATATGCACTCAAAAGGGGAGAAAACATCAAGTGAAATTCATTTTGAAATGCCCTAGGGGGCCACACAAATAGAGTTTTTCAAGGCACGGGACTACACGATTACCTCTCATACATGCAGGGCTCTAGCCAAAGTGAAGAAAAACTTCACTACCTAATGCACGCAGAGGACTGGGTATAACTAACTCAGATCTAGCAGCTTCTCTTCTGGCAAGGCTGACGCACAACTTCAATCTGAGATATCTCCTGGATGGGTCAACAGGGAGCTGATGTTGATAACTTCTTTTGGCGGCGACTGAGATGGCAAGACATGGTCGAACTCTTCTTCAAGCTGGACTGGCTCTTGTAGCTCCTCTGAGGGCGGCGGTGCTGGCGGGGTGCTTGCAGCTTCTTCCTTGACCTCAAGGGACGGTACTGGAATCTTCTTCATGGTGAGGGGCTCAAACAACTCTGGCGGGGGATCTTGGGAGGATTCAGGGTGCTCTTGTTTATCCATAGCCTTAGGGGAGACTGGAATTCCTTCCAAGACTATGGTTCCTTCCGGGAGTTCCCAAGCCTTCTTCTCTCCTCTGATAGAGACCGGGTGACCTTGAAGAATCTGGGGATCTTCAGCTCTCCTGGGTTGAACTGGGTTGGATGGAGCGGGCTCTTGGATCCGCAGGGCTCTATGTTGGTTATGGGTTACCAAGTAGGCCTCCATCAGCTTCTGGACATGCTCATCCTTGGCTTGCTTCAGGGCTTCAACAGCAATGACTTCACGACTTTCTAAGGCAGCTACACGGGCTTGAGCTGAGGTGAGATCCACATGGAGCTGACGGTTGCGCTTCTCTGCATCTTCTGCTCGAGCAATCATCTGACGATGGTGCCGAGCCAAGAAATCATACTGGGCATCTAGGGTGAGCAGGTATGCAGTGAGGTACACGACTGTGGGGTCGTCCTCAAGTAGCTGCTGCTCTTCCAATGCACGCATCCTGGCCATCCAAGCTGGACGGTCTCTCTGAAAGGGCGGAAAGAATCTGAGCGGGGTGTCGGCCACTTCTTCTTCATAGATCTGACACAGGGCCCTCAATGCCTTGCGAGAGACGACTTGGCAGGTGTCTTTGAATCTGTGCCTAGCAGTAGTGACACTCCATTCCACATGGTGCGGACTGGATCCAATGTATACAGTCACGACACACTTCTCTATGCCATGCTCGATGAATTCACGACCATCATACTCTGGCTGGCTCCTGATTCCGAGGCGGACTGTGCATGCTCTCAGCAACTTGGGGAAACCATCTTCATTCTGGCAGAAGCTGGTTTGGCACTGAACCTCCATCTGACTTCTGAGAGAAGGAAAGGGGGAAAACATTTTTGAAATGAAGGGATGAGAGCAAGAATTTTTTTAAGAAAATAGTTTTGACTCAAAAACTTTTGATCAGGCTAAGGGTTACGTCCTGCGGCCAACCTAACAGCTCTGATACCACCTGAAGCGTCCCCAATCCTCTGGGACTCAAATGTGATACAATTACTAGTCCCAGGAGGCTAGTAAACACATTTATACATCAGATGATACCAAATATGCTTAAACGAGACAAACCTACAAAGGTGGCGAACAACTTTAAGAGTTGGTCCACAACTCGAGACATATCATCAGAGTGGGGCTGAAGCAGCCCGATATACGCAGCGAAGCAAATCAGCGGTCCAACAGCCACAAGCAAGGTTGGGAACAGTCGTAACTCTTACTCGATCTCCTTTTTCTGAAAAACAACAAATAAGCAAGGGTGAGTACAAACGTACTCAGCAGCCCACCTTCACCCGCGGAATGGGGAAATCAGATATAATGCATGGAATATGTGGAGCTCAGAATATTTTGCAGAAACAGCAATATTTTATGCAGGGTTGTTTTGAAAAACATTTTGTACTTTCGCAAAGCGCATCCTCTCCAAAAGGAGCAGGAAGTTTTTCAGTATTATAACAAAATCCCCTGGACTAAACCATCCAGGCATCTCAGCAGTTTCCCACTGGTTTTCCTTTTCAAAAACCGCTACTGGACTTCCCGTCCACCATAGCCCACGGCTCAACCGCCGAACTTTTTTTAAAAACCATTTTTCTCAAACGCACCCTTTTTTGAAAACAAAACATTAATTGCCATACCATACCAGACTCGTCCATTCCTGTGGACACAGACTATTCGAATAGGTTTGAACTCTGCGCAGAGGTGTACACTTTACCCACTAGTCCGGCTCTGCGATCTCATAGCTAGTGAGACCCGAATCCGAATCTCTTTCTTTCCCCGCACGTCCTAACCTTAATGGTTATCCGGAAGGAGTCAGGCCACCACCATGTCCAAACCGGACAAAACTTTCCCCCTCCTTATCCTCCCGGTGCTCCCCAGCCTTCATAACCCTAGGGTTGGACCGTACGAGTTCAGATTGAGTGACTGCCCACACAGTCTCGAGTGGTTGTACTATTAAAGAGTACAGGTAGTGAAGATGACAAACCGGTCCTTATATGAGGGGACAATCCTTCTGCTCACGCCTAAACCAGCTGAGCCAACACCTTAGGCCCTCCCCTAAACCAGGGAGTCCCTGATCATCCCTACTCAAAGGTGATAAGGGTGAAAACCCTTCATCATACACATTTTGAAAAGCATTTTCTTTTGAAAACTCACACCTTTCCTCAAATCATTTGTAACAATTATATCAGGGATTGATTGCGGCAAGCGGCTGGGTGGCCATAATAACTTGTCTCAAAATTATATCATGCATAAAATAACAGGCTGAGGGTTGTGGTTGTAAAAAATAGGTAATTTATGCATCAAAGGGATCCAGTGAGCTTGCCGTGCTTATTCGGCGAAGGGGGAAGGGGAGCTCGCGGAACTGGCTTCTGGCTCCACCGCCTAGCGTAGACTTGCGGATCTGGCCTCCACGAGATGACACGAACGCTCCGATAACTATGCAACATGAACAAGCAAACATACCAACCAGCAAGTATACCAACAAATATTTAGTATAGTGGTCAGAAAAGTGATATATGGATGGGTAGAGTCTTGAGTAGAATCTATGTCATGTGGTGTTGTGATATTACTGGTGGTGGAGCGGAGGTGCTTACCAGGAGGGTAGACTGGAGGCGAAGCGACACTATGCGTGTAGCCGGCAGAGCAGAGTAACTGAGTGGGTGGGGTGTTTGCCTTGGCTGAGGGTGTTGAGTGTGTGTGGAGAGGGAGAGGGTAGCTGGGTGTATTTATAGCTGGGTGTATGTGGTGTAGCACAGTGAAGTTCACTGTTGGTGAGAATAGTGACGAATAAATCGTCTGACTTAGTATGAACATGAGAGTTATAGGCAGAATATGGGACAAGAGTATTTTGGGACTTTTCTGGAATATGGACCATGCTTAAGAGATGACATGGTTGGATAGGGAATAGTTTGATAAGAATTTAGAAACGAGAATTATTGGAATCTGAGTTTGGGAGCCTGGTTCGAAGGAATCTCAAAGTTAAGCGTGCTCAACTCGGAGAAACCTGGGATGGGTGACCAGATGGGAAGTTCCCTACTGGAAGGAAAATCACAGTCACCGGAGTTTGTATGACTGGAATATGGGTCTGGCTGGTCTTAGGTGGACTGGACAGCATGATGTATGAGTAGTTGAAATTTGGGGTGATCGGCTAATTGATGAATAGTAACGATGAATAGTGGCGATGGAAAAGTAATTATAGATATCATCGATGAATAGTAACGATGATGAATAGTAATGATAAATAGTAACGATGATGAATAGTGTATGTGAATAGTAACGATGAATAGTAACGGTGAATAGTAATGGTGAATAGTGACAGTGAATAGTTTGTATGAACGAACGATGAACGATGAATAGGAACTATGAACGAACGGACGAACGATCGAATGATCGGACGAACGAACGATCGGAATTTCGGCAGCATAACGGCAGGAAAAGATTATTTGGACGAACGATCGGAATTTCGGCAGCATAACGGCAGGACAAAGATTATCTGGAAGAACGATGAATAGGGACTATGAACGAACGATGAACGATCGAATGATCGAACAAACGAACGATCGGAATTTCGGCAGCATAACGGCAGGAAAAGATTATTTGGACGAACGAACGATCGGAATTTCGGCAGCATAACGGCAGGACAAAGATTATCTGGAAGAACGATGAATATGGACTATGAACGAACGATGAACGATGAATAGGGACTATGAACGAACGATGAACGATGAATAGGGAACTATGAACGAACGATGAACGATCGAATGATCGAACGAACGAACGATCGGAATTTCGGCAGCATAACGGCATGACAAAGATTATCTGGAAGAACGATGAATAGGGACTATGAACGAACGATGAACGATGAATAGGGACTATGAACGAACGATGAACGATCGAATGATCGAACAAACGAACGATCGGAATTTCGGCAGCATAACGGCAGGAAAAAGATTATTTGGACGAACGAACGGACGAACGATCGAACGATCGGACGAACGGACGAACGAACCATGAACGATCGGACGAACGATCGAACGATCGGACGAACGAACGAACAAACTAAGAACAGGGGGACGAACGATCGAACGATCCTTGTGCTAGTGTGTGCTTGTGTGGAACATGGAGTGGGTGTGTGTGGGGGGGAGAGAGTTGCCATGAAATGGCTTGGGGTGGGATGAGAGGAGGCCCTTGCCCCTCTATTTATAGCCATGGTGGGGGGATTAGGGGGAGGGATGAGAGGATTAGTGGGAGGTTAGCATGTATTTGTCTTGTATAAGTGAGATTAGCTTGTAGAGCTCACTGTATGACACTGGAGGCATACGTATACGTATGAGCATGAGGAAAGTTATGAAGAAAATATTTGTAGGGACTTGAAAAATGATTCTGAAGGTATTTCTCAAGAGGAAAATACCTGGAGATATATCGGTGGATTATTTGGGCAGTATTTCTGGAAAGAACTTGAAGAGGATCACTAGGAAATATCTGGGCAGTATTTCTGGAAAGAATTTGAGGTGGATCACTCGGGAAATATTTGTAGGTATTTTGAGGAGGATTTTGGAGATAATATAGACCACTATATTTTATTTGTTGATATCAACTCGCAAACAAACATTTTGAAATGAAACTTGAAACTCATTTTGAATTTAGGGCGAGTTTGAGAAAATTTCAGGATTTGAATTTTTGGGATGCTACAATAACTTATGCACTAGAGCAAACTAGTTAGTCCAATATTTGTGTTGGGCAATTCAACCACCAAAACTATTTAGGAACTAGGTGTAAGCCTCATTCCCTTTCAATCTCCCCCTTTTTGGTGATTGATGCCAACACAAACCAAAGCAAATATAGAAGTGCATAATTGAACTAGTTTGTATAATGTAAGTGCAAAGGTTGCTTGGAAATGAGCCAATATAAATACTCATATGATGCGCATGGATTGTTTTCTTTGTTTTTAACATATTGGACCACATTTGCACCAAGAGTTTTGTTTTTGCAAATTCTTTTGTAAATTCTTTTCAAAGTCCTTTTGCAAAATAGACAAAGGTAAATGAATAAGATTATGCTAAGCATTTTCAAGTTTTGAAAGTTTTCTTCCTTTGTTCCAAAGCTTTTCCTTTGACTAAACAAAACTCCCCCTCAAATAAAGTCTCCTCTTAGTGTTCAAGAGGGTTTTAAGACATCAATTTTGAAAATACTAGTTGCTCCCCCTTTTAGAACAAAGAGATACCAATTTTGAAATTTATCAATTGAAAATCATCAAATTTATAAAATTAGTTTGGTGGTGCGGTCCTTTTGCTTTGGGCTCATATTTTCTCCCCCTTTGGCATGAATCGCCAAAAACGGAATCATTAGAGCCCAATGAAGTACTTTCTCCCCCTTTGGTCATGAAATGAATGAGTGAAGATTATACCAAAGTTGGAGAGATGATGCGGAGCGACGGCGAAGGATGAGTAGTAGAGTGGAGTGGAAGCCTTGTCTTCGCCGAAGACTCCAATTCCCTTTCAATATACCTATGACTTGGTTTGGAATACACTTGAAAACATATAAGTCATAGCATATATCAAAGAGACATGATCAAAGGTATATTTATGAGCTATGTGTGCAAGACTAGCAAAAGAAATTCCTAGAATCAAGAATATTGAGCTCATGCCTAAGTCTGGTAAAAGATTGTTCATCAAGTGGCTTGGTAAAGATATCGGCTAATTGATCTTTCGTGTTGATGTATGAAATCTCGATATCCCCCTTTTGTTGGTGATCCCGAAGAAAATGATACCGAATGGCTATGTGCTTAGTGCGGCTATGCTCGACGGGATTGTCGGCCATTTTGATTGCACTCTCATTGTCACATAGCAAGGGGACTTTGGTTAATTTGTAACCGTAGTCCCGCAGGGTTTGCCTCATCCAAAGCAATTGCGCGCAACAATGGCCTGCGGCAATATACTCTGCTTCGGCGGTGGAAAGAGCGACCGAATTTTGCTTCTTTGAAGCCCAAGACACCAAGGATCTTCCCAAGAACTGGCAAGTCCCCGATGTGCTCTTCCTATTAATTTTACACCCCGCCCAATCGGCATCCGAATAACCAATCAAATCAAATGTGGATCCCCGAGGGTACCAAAGCCCAAACTTAGGAGTATAAGCCAAATATCTCAAGATTCGTTTTACGGCCGTAAGGTGTGATTCCTTAGGGTCGGCTTGGAATCTTGCACACATGCATACAGAAAGCATAATGTCCGGTCGAGATGCACATAAATAAAGTAATGAACCAATCATCGACCGGTATACCTTTTGATCCACGGACTTACCTCCCGTGTCGAGGTCGAGATGCCCATTGGTTCCCATGGGTGTCTTGATGGGCTTGGCATCCTTCATTCCAAATTTGCTTAGAATGTCTTGAGTATACTTCGTTTGGCTAATGAAGGTGCCTTCTTGGAGTTGCTTGACTTGGAATCCTAGAAAATACTTCAACTCCCCCATCATCGACATCTCGAATTTTTGTGTCATGATCCTACTAAATTCTTCACATGTAGATTTGTTAGTAGACCCAAATATGATATCATCAACATAAATTTGGCATACAAACAAATCATTGTCAAGAGTCTTAGTGAATAGAGTAGGATCGGCCTTGCCGACTTTGAAGCCATTTGCAATAAGGAAATCTCTAAGGCATTCATACCATGCTCTTGGGGCTTGCTTAAGCCCATAAAGCGCCTTAGAGAGCCTATAAACATGGTTAGGGTACTCACTGTCTTCAAAGCCGGGAGGTTGCTCAACATAGACCTCCTCCTTGATTGGTCCGTTGAGGAAGGCACTCTTCACATCCATTTGATAAAGCTTGAAGCCATGGTAAGTAGCATAGGCCAATAATATACGAATTGACTCAAGCCTAGCTACGGGTGCATAGGTTTCACCAAAATCCAAACCTTCGACTTGTGAATACCCCTTGGCCACGAGTCGAGCTTTGTTCCTAGTCACCACACCATGCTCGTCTTGCTTGTTGCGGAAGACCCACTTGGTTCCTACAACATTTTGGTTAGGACGTGGAACCAAATGCCATACCTCATTCCTTGTGAAATTGTTGAGCTCCTCTTGCATCGCCATCACCCAATCCGAATCTTGGAGTGCTTCCTCTACCCTGTGTGGCTCAATAGAGGAAACAAAAGAGTAATGTTCACAAAAATGCGCAACACGAGATCGAGTAGTTACCCCCTTATGAATGTCGCCGAGAATGGTGTCGATGGGGTGATCTCGTTGTATTGCTTGGTGGACTCTTGGGTGTGGCGGCCTTGATTGTTCATCCTCCTTGTCTTCATCATTTGAATCTCCCCCTTGATCGTTGCCGTCATTTTGAGGTGGCTCATCTTTTTGATCTTCTTGTTCAATCTCTTGAGCCTCATCCTCAACTTGAGTTGGTGGAGATGCTTGTTTGGAGGAGGATGGTTGATCTTGTGTATGTGGAGGCTCTTCGGATTCCTTAGGACACACATCCCCAATGGACATGTTCCTTAGCGCTATGCATGGAGCCTGTTCTTCACCTATCTCATCAAGATCAACTTGCTCTACTTGAGAGCCGTTAGTCTCATCAAACACAACGTCACAAGAAACTTCAACGAGTCCTGAGGACTTGTTAAAGACTCTATATGCCCTTGTGTTTGAGTCATATCCTAGTAAAAAGCCTTCTACAGTTTTAGGAGCAAATTTTGATTTTCTACCTCTCTTAACAAGAATAAAGCATTTGCTACCAAAAACTCTAAAATATGAAATATTTGGCTTTTTACCGGTTAGGAGTTCATAAGATGTCTTCTTGAGGATTCGATGAAGATATAACCGGTTGATGGCGTAGCAGGCGGTGTTGACCGCCTCGGCCCAAAACCGATCCGGTGTCTTGTACTCATCAAGCATGGTTCTTGCCATGTCTAATAGAGTTCGATTCTTCCTCTCCACTACACCATTTTGTTGAGGAGTGTAGGGAGAAGAGAACTCATGCTTGATGCCCTCCTCCTCAAGAAAGCCTTCAATTTGAGAGTTCTTGAACTCCGTCCCATTGTCGCTTCTGATTTTCTTAATCCTTAAACCGAACTCATTTTGAGCTCGTCTCAAGAATCCTTTTAAAGTCTCTTGGGTTTGTGATTTTTCCTGCAAAAAGAATACCCAAGTGAAGCGAGAATAATCATCCACAATTACAAGACAATACTTACTACTGCCGATGCTTATGTAAGCGATCGGGCCGAATAGATCCATGTGTAGGAGCTCCAGTGGCCTGTCGGTAGTCATGATGTTTTTGTGTGGATGTTGGATGCCAACTTGCTTCCCGGCTTGGCATGCGCTACAAATCCTGTCTTTCTCAAAATGAACATTGGTTAGTCCTAAAATGCGTTCTCCCTTTAGAAGCTTGTGAAGATTCTTCATTCCAACATGGGCTAGTCGGCGGTGCCAGAGCCAGCCCAAGTTAGTCTTAGCAATCAAGCAAGTGTCGAGTTCAGCTCTATCAAAATCTACCAAGTATAGCTGACCCTCTAACACTCCCTTAAAAGCTATTGAATCATCACTTCTTCTAAAGACAGTAACACCGGTATCAGTAAAAAGACAGTTGTAGCCCATTTGACATAATTGGGATACGGAAAGCAAATTGTAATCTAAAGAATCCACAAGAAAAACATTAGAAATGGAATGGTCAGGGGATATAGCAATTTTACCCAAACCTTTGACCAAACCTTGATTTCCATCCCCGAATGTGATAGCTCGTTGGGGATCTTGGATTTTCTCATATGAGGAGAACATCTTTTTCTCCCCTGTCATGTGGTTTGTGCACCCGCTGTCGAGTATCCAACTTGAGCCCCCGGATGCATAAACCTACAAAACAATTTTAGTTCTTGATTTTAGGTACCCAAACGGTTTTGGGTCCTTTAGCATTAGATACAAGAACTTTGGGTACCCAAACACAAGTCTTGGAGCCCTTGTGTTTGCCCCCAACAATCTTGGCAACTACCTTGCCGGATTTGTTAGTTAAAACATAAGATGCATCAAAAGTTTTAAATGAAATGCTATGATCATTTGATGCATTAGGAATTTTCTTTCTAGGCAACTTGGCATGGGTTGGTTGCCTAGACCTAGATGTCTCACCCTTATACATGAAAGCATGATTAGGGCCAGAGTGAGACTTCCTAGAATGAATTTTCCTAATCTTGCTCTCAGGATAGCCGGCAGGGTACAAAATGTAACCCTCGTTATCCTGAGGCATAGGAGCCTTGCCCTTAACAAAGTTAGATAAGTTCTTTGGAGGGGCATTAATTTTGACATTGTCTCCCTTTTGGAAGCCAATGCCGTCCTTAATGCCAGGGCGTCTCCCATTATAGAGCATGCTTCTAGCAAATTTAAATTTTTCATTTTCTAAGTCATGCTCACTAATCTTAGCATTAAGTTGTGCTATGTGATCATTTTGTTTTTTAATTAAGGCTAGGTGATCATGGATAGCATCAACATTAATATCTCTACATCTAGTACAAATGGAAACATGCTCAACATTAGATGTAGAGGGTTTGCAAGATTTAAGTTCAACAACCTTAGCATGCAACATATCATTTTTGGTTCTAAGGTCGGAAATAGTAGCATTGCAAACATCAAAATCTTTAGCCTTAGCAATTAGTTTCTCATTTTCATTTCTAAGGCTAGCAATAGAAACATTCAACTCATCAATCCTAGCAAGCAAATCATCATTATCATTTCTAGGATTAATGCAAACATGAGAATCAACCTTAGCAATTAATTTAACATTTTCATTTCTAAGGTTGGCAATAGTGTCATGGCATGTGCTTAGCTCACTAGATAATTTGTTACATTTTTCTACCTCTAGAGCATAAGCATTTTTAACCTTAACATGTTTCTTATTTTCCTTGATTAGGAAGTCCTCTTGAGAGTCCAAGAGATCATCCTTTTCATGGATGGCACTAATTAGCTCATTTAATTTTTCCTTTTGTTCCATGTTAAGGTTAGCAAAAAGAATGCGCAAGTTATCCTCCTCATTTTTATCATCATCCTCATCACTAGATGTTTCATATTTAGTGGAGGACCTTGATTTTACCTTCTTTTTGCCGTCCTTGGCCATGAGACACTTGTGGCCGACGTTGGGGAAGAGGAGGCCCTTGGTGACGGCGATGTTGGCGGCGTCCTCGTCGTCGGAGGAGTCGCTTGAGCTTTCGTCGGAGTCCCATTCTCGACAAACATGGGCATCGCCGCCCTTCTTCTTGTAGTACCTCTTCTTCTCCTTCCTCTTGCCTTTCTTGTCGTCGCCCCTGTCACTGTCACTAGACATAGGACATTTTGCAATAAAATGACCGGGCTTACCACACTTGTAGCAAACCTTCTTGGAACGGGATTTGTAATCCTTCCCCTTCCGTTGCTTGAGGATTTGCCGAAAGCTTTTGATGATTAGGGCCATCTCCTCGTTGTCGAGCTTGGAGGCGTCAATTGGTTGTCTACTTGGTGTAGACTCCTCCTTCTTCTCCTCCGTTGCCTTGAAGGCCACCGGTTGCGCCTCGGAGGTGGAAGGCTCATCAAGCTCGTTGATCTTCTTTGAGCCCTTAATCATGCATTCAAAGCTTACAAAATTCCCGATAACTTCCTCGGGGGTCATTAGTGGATATCTAGGATTACCACGAATTAATTGTACTTGAGTGGGGTTAAGGAAAATAAGTGCTCTTAGAATAACCTTAACTACTTCGTGGTCATCCCATTTTGCGCTCCCGAGGTTGCGCACTTGGTTCACCAAGGTCTTGAGCCGGTTGTACATGTCTTGTGGCTCCTCCCCTTGGCGAAGACGGAAGCGACCGAGCTCCCCCTCGATCGTTTCCCGCTTGGTGATCTTGGTGAGTTCATCACCTTCGTGCGCCGTCTTGAGTAGGTCCCAAATCTCCTTTGCGTTCTTCAACCCTTGCACTTTGTTGTATTCCTCCTTGCTTAGAGAGGCAAGGAGAATGGTTGCGGCTTGGGAGTTGAAGTGCTCGATTTGGGCTACTTCGTCCGTGTCATAGTCCTCATCCCCTATAGATGGTACCTGTACACCATACTCAACAACATCCCATATACTTTTGTGGAGAGAGGTTAGATGAAATCGCATTAAATTACTCCACATAGCATAATCTTCACCATTAAAAGTTGGTGGTTTGCCTAATGGGACGGAAAGTAAAGGTGTGTGTTTAGGAATGCGAGGGTAACGTAGGGGAATCTTACTATACTTCTTACGCTCTTGGCGTTTAGAAGTGACGGATGCCGCGTCGGAGCCGGAGGTAGATGTCGATGAAGTGTCGGTCTCGTAGTAGACCACCTTCCTCATCCTCTTATGCTTATCCCCACTCCGATGCGGCTTGTGAGAAGAAGATTTTTCCTTCTTCTCCTTGTGGTGAGAAGAGGAAGATCTTTTCTCCTTCCGCTTGGAGGAGTTCTTCTTCTTCTCCCTTCTCTTGGTGCGGGACTCTTCCGATGAAGTGCTCTCTTGGCTTGTAGTGGGCTTGTTATCGCCGGTCTCCATCTCCCTCTTGGTGTGATCTCCCGACATCACTTCGAGCGTTTAGGCTCTAATGAAGCACCAGGCTCTGATACCAATTGATAGTCGCCTAGAGGGGGGGTGAATAGGGTGAAACTGAAAATCTCAACAATAATCACAACTACAAGCCGGGTTAGCTTTAGAAATATAAACGAGTCCGCGAGAGAGGGCGCAAAACAAATCGCAAGCAAATAAAGAGAGTGACACGCGGATTTGTTTTACCGAGGTTCGGTTCTCGCAAACCTACTCCCCGTTGAGGAGGCCACAAAGGCCGGGTCTCTTTCAACCCTTCCCTCTCTCAAACGGTCCCCCGGACCGAGTGAGCTTTTCTCTTTCTCAATCAACCGGGAACAAAACTTCCCCGCAAGGGCCACCACACAATTGGTGCCTCTTGCCTTGGTTACAATTGAGTGTTGATCACAAGAACAAGTGAGAAAGAAAGAAAGCGATCCAAGCGCAAGAGCTCAAAAGAACACGGCAAATCTCTCTCGCTAGTCACTAAAGGCTTGAGTGGAATTGGAGAGGATTTGATCTCTTTTGTTGTGTCTAGAATTGAATGCCTAGCTCTTGTAAGTGGTTGGAAGTTGGAAAACTTGGATGCAATGAATGTGGGGTGGTTGGGGTATTTATAGCCCCAACCACCAAAAGTGACCGTTGCTGGAAGCTGTCTGTTCGATGGCGCACCGGACAGTCCGGTGCACACCGGACAGTCCGGTGCCCCTGCCACGTCACCATTGCCGTTGGATTCTGACCGTTGGAGCTTCTGACTTCTGGGCCCTCCTGTAACACCCGGATTTTAGGGGTCCAAAAACCGGGGTTAACATAAACACCAGGTATGCTGGGACCAAGCCTCAAACATATGATGTATAGTGGCACAGGATCGAATGTCACATCTTTACATATAACAGGAGTTCTATACAAAATAAATAATTACATTATAAGGAGACAACGGTCCAGCAACCCAAAGTTGACTGGGAGACGACGACCTAGACCTCTCACGAACTCATCACAGCATCCTCCATGAGCATCATCCTGCAGTACCTGGTCTTGACCTGTGGTGTATGTGAGACAGCAAGAGTGAGCTCACATACGTTCATCGCTCAACAAGTTGTGGGGAATAATGTGCATGAACTCGCCAAAGGTGGGAGCTCACGTGAAGTGTAAGGCTTACCAAAGAAGATGGTTAGAGCTGAGCATTGCTTTTTAAGTTGGTCAAAATTTTATTAGCAGTTACTAAGTATAAGTAAATACCAAACCCAATTAAGTAATAGAACAAAAGTAACAACACCACCTGCAATGCAATGCATATGACAAATTGAATTTAGTTCCATAAATTAATCATGTGAGGGTCCGAGCTGCTCATGACCGTGAGCACGGCTAGTATACCAGTTTTACACTCTGCAGAGGTTGCGCATCTTTACCCACAAGTCGTGTTACCCATCTGCCAAGGGGTCATGAATCCCATACACCTCTACCAAGGAAGTGAGGCAGGGTAGCACTACGAGGCCTTTACAAAGTTCCACTAGCTTCCGAAAACCCGCTACAGTTTATAGGAAGATCCAGTACAGGAATCCCTTGCAGGACCGCCATCGCAGCAAAATCCTCCCGAGGGCACTTCCCGCACTGACCTCTCCCCTACTGCCCTTGCCCCTTTCGGGTAAGGTAGTCTTCCACTAGCTTTCCTAATTAATCAGCCAAGGGCATCCCATACTACCCTTGTGGTAGCACTGTTTTCCCGGGTGGTCGCTCCATGTTCCAATTAACATAATGATCTCAACATGAACAATAAATAACAACTGATAACAAAAGTATGACCATGAATAGTGTATCTCTATACCCAAAACCACATATAGCACTAGCAAGTACTACCCAGAAAGATCAGTGGTAAACAAGGTATAAAGATAATCAAACTAGGGTAACCTATTGGGTCCCATCAAAATTAACCTATGCAGATCATTATAATTAATCAGAACATGGCTGGGTAAAAAGAAGTGATCAAGGGCACAACTTGCCTGGGCCTTGAGAATCCAGATACCAGGATGATCCCTCAGATCCTCGTGACCTCACTGCTAATCGTAGCAATACAAACAAACATTGTATAGGCAAATTTAACATTACACCAAACATAAGAACAAAATACACAGTAATAATATACATATTAAAATAAGATCACAGGAAAAAGAATTATTAATTTTGGAGTTGTAGAATTCAAGTTATGATTTTCCTAAGGTTTAATGTGATTAACATATGATTAAATGATAGATAAATTTTCTGACAGAGTTCATGTTAAAACAGTGATTCTAAATGGTAGAGAATATTAGTACAAAATTTTAGGAATTGGAATGACTCAATTTGGAGCTAAAATGGATTAGTTATGAATTAATTAAGTTCTAGCAATTATTTTTGTATTAAAAATCTAATTTCTAATTCATTTAATCAATTTAAACGAGTTCTGGACTGGGCCTCAATTATAAGAAAGCGCAGGGGGCTCGGCGCTAAAAATACCGAGACACAGGGAACAGTGCCCGTGGACGGCGGGTTGATTTCCTTAAAACCCGAGGGCCACTTTAACAAAATATACCCGCGAAGGGGTATCGACGATTTCTAGCCGTCCGATCCGATTCGAACGCGCAGGATTAGATCTAACTCTTTATGAAACGGTACGCGATCCTAACCGTCCGATCGACGATCGACGACGCGGATTTAAAATATCCCGACTCGCCCAGGATTCGTCCGATCGAGATCGAGCGGTCCAGGACCACCCAGCGAACCGGTACGCGCAGATCAAATCGCAGCCGTCCACACGATGATCAACGGCCGCGAGCACTTCCCCCAATTTCCAGCATCCCGAGCGGCGGCGGTGACGCTCTCACGGCGGAGCTTCGCCGGCGAGCGCGCAATCCGGCGCCAAACCACCCCGAACTAGAAATTAATCGGTGCAAAATCAAGAGGGGAAGATAGTGAACCTATAGAGAGGGGTCTCACCGGCGATTGACGGGGGTTGCAGACCCGCCCACGGAGAAGAGCGGATTCACGGTGGAGCTTGCTCGACGACGAGCAATTCGTGGCGGTCCGATGGGCTATTCCGCCAAAATGTGCCGCAGAACGCTTCCGTGGTTACCGGCGAACACTCCGGATACCTTGCTACGGTCGGTCACCCACGCAGTGTGGTTTTAGCCGGCGGCGGCGGCGCTCCACTCCGGTTTCTTTCTCTCACGGTGATGGTGGCTGGCAGTGGGGGATGAAGGGAGGGAGGCGAGCACGGTGAGCTTTTATACCCGGAGCAAAGTCCGAGCGAGAAGGAGGCGGTGGCCGGTAGGCGCGCGATCCTCGGCGGCGAGCTCGCGCGATCCGTTGAGCCGCGGCGATTCTGTTGGGAGAGGGAAGGAGCTGACGCGTGGGTCCCGCGAGCCAGTGAGAGGTGAGGGCGAGAGTGCGGCCGACGCGCGAGGGAGGGGTGTGGCTGAGCAACGGGGCCCGCGGACCAGAGACAGACGACGAGCGCGTAGCGCGGAGGGAGGGAGCGGCTGACAGGGCGGGCCCACCTGTCGGCGCCGCGGGGAGGTTTGGGCTGTGCGGGCTGAAAACAGTTGTGGGCCGAAATGGAATCCGAGGCCCAGTTAGGTATAGTATCTTTTTTTCTTTTTCTTTTCTATTTTCTTTTCCCCATTTTCAAATCCAATTCAAATCCAATTTGAATTCAAGTTTGAGTTCAACTTTGTGAATAACTTGTCCTCAGTTTGAAAGGTATAATTTCATAATATAAGTATGAAGGATGTTTATTTTATTTTATGTAATATTTTTCTTAGTTCTTCCCTTCTCCTTTTATTTTCTATTTTCTATTCCAAATTCAAATTTATACTTCTATTTTAGTTTTCAGATTTTTCAAATGTATCATTTGAAATCCAAGGGTGAATATAAACCATACTTATTTTAATATTACTAACTTAAGTTTTTATTCTCCTTTCTATTTATTTCATGAGATGTATAAATGGTTTCCTTTAAAAGAAAAATTCTTTTTCTCCCCATTTTCTCATTTCCTAATGATACTTTGTTCAGATTTCTTCTACCAATTCCAAATTCAGAATTTGGGTGTTACACCTCCTGGGTGTCCGGTGCACACCGGACAACAACTGTTCATTGTCCGGTGCGCCGGTATGGGCACGCCTGACGTCTGCGCGCGCTGCGCGCGCATTAAATGCGTTGCAGGGAGCCGTTGGCGCCGAAATAGCCGTTGCACCGCTGGCACACCGGACAGTCCGGTGCACACCGGACAGTCCGGTGAATTTTAGCGGAGCGGCTGCCGCGCGAACCCGAGGCTGGCGAGTTCCGGAGACCGCGCTTCCTTGGAGCACCGGACATGTCCGGTGCACACCGGACAGTCCGGTGAATTATAGCGCGCCGACTTCCGAGAATTCCCGAAGGCGAGGAGTTTGAAATCGGAGTCCTCTGGGCGCACCGGACACTGTCCGGTGTACACCAGACAGTCCGGTGCCTCCAGCCAGAGGTGCCTTCGGTTGCCCCTTTGCTCCTTTGATGAATCCAACACTTGGTCTTTTTATTGGCTAAATGTGAACCTTTTGCACCTGTATAACTTATGCACTAGAGCAAACTAGTTAGTCCAATATTTGTGTTGGGCAATTCAACCACCAAAACTATTTAGGAACTAGGTGTAAGCCTCATTCCCTTTCAATACTATTCGACCACAAGAGAGCCTGAGGGGTATAGGGCAAGAGCTGGTGACATTAATAGGACACCTAACACACACCTCAAACATCCCTGGGAGGAAAGCCGACAGAGTAATGTCAGGCAACCTGAAATCTCCACCCACAAACTCAATGGATGGTCGCCAGACATGGCAGAGAGGGTCAGAGACGAGGTAGCCGGGATGTTCAGGGACAAACTCGGTGTTAGTGTGTCAGGTACAGGGCAATCATATCGGAAGCCTTATAGCCACCGATTCGACACCGTGCCATACCCACAGGGAACTAGAATACCAGACTTCTCTAAGTTTTCTGGTGAAGGTGGGAAAAGCACACACGAACATATAAGCCAATTCATAGCACACTTGGGAGAATTGGCTGATGGGGAAGCCTACCGCGTTCGTTTATTCTCGTTGTCCCTTACTGATACTGCATTCGCATGGTACGCAGCCTTACCACCAAACTCTATTAACTCTTGGGAAGAATTAGAGCAGAAATTTCATGAACACTTCTTCTCAGAAAAACATGAATTAGAATTGGCTGACTTAGCCTCAGTCCGACAGGGGCCTGAAGAATCGGTTAATGACTATATCCGGAGGTTCCGGGATACTAGAAACTGATGCTTTCAAATCCATGTCGCAGAAAAACAACTAACAGGGTTGGCTTTCAGTGGGTTGCGACCCTACTTAAAAGAAAAATTAGATGGCACCCAATTCTTTTCGCTAGTGCACTTGCACCAGCGGGCTATGACCTGTGAAAGCCGATGTAAGGAAACATCAAAATCGGCTAGCCATAAGATGCATCTAGTGGGATACGATAACTCGGACGATTAATCCACGGATGTATACACCGCCGAACTGGTTTGGCCAGGGCAGGCTAAACCTTCACCGTGTTCTGCTTTACAGTCGATTCGAAAGAATCGACAAGAAGAAATTAAGTTTACGTTTAATGTTGCCAAATGCGATAAAATATTTGACGAGTTACTGAAAAACGGCAACATTAAATTAACTCATACTATTCCTCCTCCTGATGAATTAAAGAGGCATGCTTATTGTAAGTGGCATAATTCCTTTTCTCATGCCACCAATGATTGTAATGTTTTTCGTCGACAGATACAATCGGCCATAAATGAGGGTCGATTGGCTTTTCAGGAGATGCAAGTAGACACACAACCCTTTCCTGTTAATACAATAGAACTCACATGCAAAAAGGTCTTGGTTTGGCCCGAAATGGCCGATAAAGGCAAAGGCAAGGGCATCGTCATTGGCGATCCTCGCATGACATATATATCACAAAAGGAGATTGCTCGAAAGGCTTCGGACGAGAAGGCTAAAAAGTCCGAAGACGCCGGGGGGCAGGCACAGTTAATGAACCAAACACATTAGCCTAGCCCGAGCATCGTAGATGGTCCGGCACTTACGTGCGGACAATCCGGTGCTCAGACAAACGGTCTGGCTAACTCAGCCGGACAGTCCACCTATAACCAAAGGCGTCAACCTCTACACGAAGCAAGAAAAAAGATGCAAGGTCAAAGCATATATAGTCGGCTGATCAAAGCCGACCCTACTTTTGATCAGTTGCTCTCCAAAAATGCTAGCAAAAAGACCGTTCCACGTGATCGGTCAACAAAGAAACCCCGGTCACCTACTAAAACGAAACGGCCGAACAAAACGGCCCAAAAGGCGACGCGACAAGCATCGTCTGTTCATCCTATGAGACCAGGGTACTTTCTACCCGTTTATTCATCGTCGGTATATTGTCCTACCCAAATGTGGAATAGCATGACGATGAATCCATGGTACATGTATAGTCCCTTTGTCTATCCAGGCTGGGGGCACCTTCATTCTATTCATTTTGATCCATTGATCAAATGGTCATGGCCGAGAAAGATACAATCCAAAACGGCCTTTATACATTGGTGCTTTATTGAATGATCTCTATTTTGAAAAGCCGATGACTTACATCAGGTTTAGTTCATATGCTTTTGGTTCGTCAAACTGCACCAAAAGGCAGGGGGCATATGTTGAAGGCTAAAAAGAGCCTGGCGGACGGTCCGCGGTCCGGACTATCCGCGGTGGTGGCGCGGACGGTCCGCGCGCGCAGAGTCAGTTAGGGTTCCTAATTTCTCGCGGGATTTGTTACCTAAAACCGCGGGATTAACTCGGGAAACAGTTGGAAACGGATCCAGACCTCCCCCTTTATATAGATGAAGTGCTACGGCCGATTGAACCCCCCAACAATCGATCAAATCCAGTCTATTACTCGTTTTTTACCTTATGCATTAGGAGTAGTTGTAGTCTAGTTCTAGTTTAGCCCTAGTTTAGCCTCTCGATCCCCAAATTCTCCGCCTCTCCTCGACTCTACGTCGATTAGAGGAGTCTAGGTCGGCCTGCCCGAGCCTAGACAACTCCTAGGATCTCTCCTCCCCGACGGGGTCCCTCCCGGGAGCGAGATTCAGGCGCCGCCGACGATCCTCCGCCGCCCCTGCGCACGCGCGGACCGTCCGGCCCCAGGGCGCGGACCGTCCGGCCGTCAGGCAGGGAACCCGGGCTCCTGTACCAGGTCGTGGACTGTCCGGCCCTGTGCCGCGGACCGTCCGCGCCTGACCAGAGAGCACCTCCGCCTCACGCCAGGTCACGGACCGTCCGGCCCTGTGCCGCGGACCGTCCGCGCCTGGCCAGAGAGCACCGCCGCTGGTTCTTTTGAGTAATTGGCACCTCCAAAAGGGTGTCAACAACTCGTATCTCATCTAACCTGCGAAAAAGGGTTCCTGTACATGTCTCTAGCAACAACAACAAAAACCTAAACCCTAAGATGTCCCATGCGTATCGCAAATATGTGTACTCTCTGCATCGCATTCTACTATAAACAACCTTTTTTGTTTGTATTGGTGTTATTCTGGAAAAGACTTCTCTTGTCGCGACGTGAATTGTAGGCCACGATGCAGAAACTGAAAATTTTCCGCATTTGCATTCAGCTTCTGCTGAAAATAGTTTAAGGAGGTATCGTGTGATACCTTAATTTGCGTATTCATCTTGAAAATTAGGGGGGGGGGGGGGGGGGAATTCAAGAAATTGGGTGTGGCTAACTAGTCCGGACCCCAACTAATAATTTTTTTGCTATTTTTTAGCTCGATTTGCAATTTTGACGGTTTTTTTTAGATGATGCTGGTAAGATAACTCTAAGAGACTCTTTATATTCTTTCTAATCTATATAGATAAAGATTTTTATAAAAAAGTACCCTATAACAGCTTACCAAAATGACTATCTCAATATAGACATCTTCTATTCCGGGTTTTTCGCTAGCCAAATATAGAAAGAAAACGTAAATGACTTTCATAGTTAGTTCGTGCCAAATACATCATAATGTTAATCTAATTCATCACAAAAATGTTATTTCTTTCATAGTTAGTTCAAATAGCAACTTTGATTCTCAATTAGTTAGGTACCATACCATGTGTACTCAATCCGATGAAAAACTTATGACATTTGTTTGGCTATGTTTTTGTCTTTGAGATGCAACTTGGCCATAATTTTGCCATTAAATTATAACTACATTGTCTAATAAATATATGTAAATATAGAGGTTCTTTTCAAGACAAGTCTAGCGATATCATTTTTGAATCTCTAAACTTGTTAAAGTTTGGAAAGCTTGACACGAGATTTTAGTCAAGAGAGTGACAAATTTGTGACCTAGAGAGTTAAAAAATAGCTTGGATAAAAAAATGATCCACAATAGAAGAGTGGAGCAAGTATATATATAAATAGAGGTACACTGTTCGTTCTCAATGGAACAGGACCAATCTAGCATATCTTCTCGAGTGCCAACCAGAGTTTTGTTTCGTGCGCACGTTCCTGTGTCAATGGGGAAGGGCCAGCGGCGTAAGCGTAACAAGGTCAAGGCCACACAGAGGAGCAAGCTGCCCGCCGGGCCGACGAGCGTAAACGACCTCCCCGACGAGCTCCTCGAAGCGGTGCTCCTCAACCTCGGCTCGCCGCTCCACCTCATCCGCGCTGCGGCCACGTGCAGGCGCTGGCGCCGGGCCGTTGCCGGCGCAGGCTTCCTGGCTTGCTGTCGCGCCCTGCACGGCGCGCCGCCCGTGGCCGGCCGCTACTACGTCACGGACATGCTGCCTCCGAACGCCACGGGGCGGTGGGGCCGGCCGGCAAGGAAACGGCCGGCAGCCTTCGTGCCCTCGTCGCCGGCCGTCGTCGACGCGGGCCACTTCTCCCTCGACTTCCTATACGCTCCTCCGGTGGAAGGCGACCGCCCACGCCGCATGTACATGTACGACAACCGTTCCAGCCGTATACGGCATAGCCGGAGCAGGGAGATCGTCGACAGCCGCGGCAGCCTCCTCCTCCTGACCAGCACGCCGTGGTGGGAGTCCATAGACCCAAGGCGCTGGTCACCTGACTTCATCGTGTGCGAGCCCGTGTCACGGCGATATCAGGGGATCGCGCGCCCGGCCGACCTCAGCCATCTCCCGTTACTTGGCGCCTTCCTGCTAGATGGTGTCGGAACCTGCGCCGGCGACGCCATGTCAAACTTCAGGGTGCTATCCGTGCTCTACGAGCGCAGCAGGTGGCGCTACCAGTTCTGCACGCCACGGGCGTGCGTGTTTACTCCAGGTAGCGACGGCGGGTGGCGCATATGTTGGCACGCCATGAACGACGACGACGTTGAAGTCCCAGATATAGAGATGAGCCATTTTGCTGGACGAGCCGCCAGGAAGGTCTACTGGGGGATGGAGACCAGTAGCCTGCTCGTGCTCGACGAGAGCACGCTCAAGTTCTCGCTCCTCGCCTTCCCGGCGCCTATGCAGCTGCCGAATCGGAGGATCAGCTTCCGTGTCATTGGTGGCGTGGACGGTGGGGACACGGTGCGCGTCGTGCGCTTGGACGGCGATGGCCTCGAGGTGTTCTGTCAGCTACCGGATTCCGGCGAGTGGGTGATAGAGAGGAGCATCAGTCTGAGGGACGCGACCGCGAATCTGCCCGGTTGGGAATACTGGTTCTTTAGGCTGCCGGCGAGTATTGTCGCTGCAGACAATACCTCCGTGGTGCTGACGCCGGGGGAGAAAACCTGGCTCTTCTCCGTCGACCTGGAGACCATGGAGGTGGAAATTGAGCACGTGAGGAACCGGGACGTCGGGCCATCATACCCGTGCGCGCTGCCATGGCCTCCCGTTCTGCAAGCTTGCGTAAATCATGGCGACGCTACTGGGAGGAGAAGACACAGGACAGCACCGCGGTCCGCAGGTGCGGCTGGCGTGATGCTTTGAGTCGTTGTGGACTAAAATTAAGCCAATAATTCAGGCTTCGCGCACATGGTACGACCTGCATTACCGTTCAATGCAACCGGGTCGAAGATTCCTTTTCCAATTTGTTTATGTAAGTAACTTGTGTTCTTGTATCCTATCCTGTAAAAATCTAAATATGCGCTGTTGTGTTATCTCCTATTCTACCGCCGTTTGTTTGATCTTTTAAAAGCTAAAGAGCTATTATAAGACAAAATTCTAAAAGCTCACTAAGTCTAAAAAAACTAAAAACTAATGCTCAGAAGTGACCTTTTGGCTTCGAGGAATTTTTTTGAACGTAATCGAGGAGTTTTTTTTATAAAAAAACTTAAAACTAATGTTCAAAAGTTACAAAGTCCAAACAAATTATTTTATGCCATTCACAGGGTAGGTTTCATATTTGTGTTTCCAAAATGCCATGTAAACATAAAAGAAATGAAAACTTAGTTGAAACATTCTCTCATAGTGGAGATTTTCATTTGGTGCATTATTCTAGGTAACATGCAAGACATAATATGCCCAGGTAATAGTGTACACATGGTTTCATCTACATGAAACTTGTTTCATCTCTTTCTTCATTGATTGATTGCCACACCATCCAAATTGCTCACATGTCAGAAATGAAACTACCACTGAAAATAAAAAAACTTTTAATTAGTAAATTCATGCATTTTGACAATTATCAGCTTGTAAGCAGTTATTTTAGTGTATGACATTTGGACGTATAAGACAGGATAAATTATGCAAACTATTTTTTTTACAAAACTAACTACAACTTATAATTTCTATCTAGTCACTATGTAATAAATAAACTATAATTTTGACTAGGTGTACTGTTATCTCTACCCAAAATAGTTGTACAACCTAGATTTGAAGCTTAACCACTAGCTTAACAATTAAGCTATAAAGTTAAATCACACAACCAAGATATACAAATGAATACATAAGCTTAAATGCGATAGGGATACAAACTCTTGCCGATGATTCTAGTATTTTTATCAAGGCGTAAAGAAACACACAAGCTTTTCTCTACTCCTTGTTGGACCCTCTCGCAAGAATGCCCATGCCAGGAGCAAAGCTCCTGGTCAGGTAACTCTTCAGATAGCCTCAGATGTTGCCCCACGCACAAAGTGGGTCTCCAGTGTAGCCTCTCCCTGATGCTCCCCTGTCTTCACCATCGAGTTTCCTACAAATATGTTGTGGGTCTTATTCCCTCTAGTACATGGTGGCGCCGACACCACCAACATAGTTGGTATGATCTCACAAGACTACAATCCCCTTTGATAGAACTATTATAATGGTGCGAGCAAACACCAATGGATAAGAGATGTTCTAACCTCACTCTAACAATAGGCCTAAACCTATAACAAGTACTATAAGCAGCGGTCTATCTAATCTAAGCACTTTGCAAAGCACCAACACTAATCATCGAGTGATATTTGAGCACTTGGGTGTATAGAGCTACTACATACATCCACATCCATATATACATCAATTCATATTCACAATCACATTCACAAAGCAACATTCACAACCACAAACCACATTCACATATAGTTCAACATCATCATACCTCATTCACATAGTTCAAGGTCATCCAAGTTCACATAGTCCCATATTATTTAAATGTCGACATACAACTACTAAAGTTTTGAAGTATAATACAAGGCAAGTAAATAACCCTACCAATCGTCTGTAGGATCTAGGACACTAGATAGAGTGGGGGGGTGAATAAACAGGTTTGACTAAAATAAAGACACTAGAGAAATTTAATCAAAACAACAAGAGATATAAATTTCCTAGCTTTGATAGGTTAATAAAACATGATGAATAATTTATGCTAACACTACAAAAGATAGACAATACACAAATTACTAACTACTTGCAAGTAATGAGTAAAAGGTGAGAGAATGGCACCGAAATTTATCCCGTGGTATCGGTGATTTGCTGATCACCCCTAATCCACGTTGAGGTGGAATTCAAACTCTCACTTGCTCCTCTATCAAGACACGACTTGATCTTTGAGCCAAGTGGACAAGAACTCACTCAATACCTCAATTCCATTAGCGTCGCCTTTACCGCTCCGGCAAGGTGGGCGCGAACCCCTCACAATCAACTCCGTGGCTCCTCCACAATCTTCACGGAGAGCTTGGAAGAGACAACACCCAAGCTGTCTAGGAGGCGGCAACCTCCAAGAGTAACAAGTCAATGACGCTTGCCCGGTGTATCACCTAGTGCCTCAAAAGATAACAAAGGATGCAAATGCACTAGAACCTCTCAATCACTCACTAGAATGCAATCTCAAGCAACGAGTGTGAGGGTTTGAGTTAGAGGAACACAAATGAGCTCAATGTGTGCTAGGAGTGGCCAAAAGAGCACTCACACACGAGCTCCACTTCTATTTATAGCCCTCAACTCAAACCTAGCCGTTATGTGCAACTAGCACATGTTCTGCGCACGCGCGGACGGTCCACACTGAGAGCACCTAGAGGGGGGATGAATAGGTGATCCTGTAAAATTCAATACTTAATAGCACAACTTGGTTATGAAAATGTTAGTTAGATCAAAACCAAAATGCTATTGTGAGAACTCTTCACTTGATTGTTCCTTTAGAATGAGTATTAAACTTAGGAACAATAGCACAAGTGATTAAGTGACAACTCAAGAAGAGAAACCAATCACAAAAAAAGATGGCACGAGAGACACGGTGATTTTATCCCGTGGTTTGGCCAATGCGTACTCCACGTTGTGGTGACCTCCTTCGGTCAAGGATTGCACTCAATCCCTCTCAAGTGATCCAACGATCAAACTTGAGTACCACAGTTTTTCTTCCTTTGCGATGTTTTCCCGTTTGTGAGGAATCTCCACAAGTTGGAGCCTCTCACCCTTACAATGTTGTTCACAAGAAAAGCACAAGAGTAAGGGAGGGAAAGAAACACACACAAGACTAGAATCGCAGCAACAATACGCACACAAGTCAAGAAGAGAGCACACAAGAACAATGCCACAAGTTCACAATACACTTAGTGCTCAAATCTCAGTCACTATGATCCAAATGCATATTTGTGGAGTCTAGGCGTCTTAGGATGTTCAGTAAATGCTTGGTGTAGTGCTCCATGCGCCTAGGGGTCCCTTTTATAGCCCCAAGGCAGCTAGGAGCGGTTAGAACTCCATTTGGTAGGCAATTCTTGCCTTCTGTTCGTCGATGCACCGGACTGTCCGGTGGCACACCGGACAGTGAACAGTACTCGCACAGTACACGGTAGAGAATCCCCTAATTGGATGATTTTCTTTTCTGTGGGGCACCGGACCGTCCGGTGCACCATGTGACCGTTGGCGCTCGTCGATGTGGCAGACAGCTGTTGCACAGCTGGAGCACTGGACTGTCCAACGCCTCATGCGGACAGTCCGGTGATTTGTAGCCGACGTAGCCAGGAAAAACCCGAGATCAGAGAGTTTGCGCAGACCGTGCACTGGACTGTCCGGTGCACACCAGACTGTCTGGTGATGGGCACCGGACCGTCCGGTGCTGCGCATTCAGCACCATTTCTTTGGTCCTTCCTTATCTTCCTTTAGCCTTTACTTAGCTTAGTTCCTGGCACTTAGATAAGAGTGTTTAGCATATAAAATAATTTACCAAGCGTCTAGAGCTTACCTTTATTCTTTATTTGCATCTCTTTAACACTTGGCACACATCACCTTAAAATAATATGTGTTGGGCATCTAATCACCAAAATATTTGTAGAAATGGCCCAAGGGAACATTTCTGTCACACCCGGCTTTAAGGGACAAAGCCAGGTGCATCTCATACATGCGCCAAGAAGACAACATATACAATAACAGAGTGTATAGAGATAAATGTCACAAAATAATCAGAGTAATTATTACATAGCGGAAGACTTACAAAATAAAAGATAAACATAACAGGATCTAAAAATACATCCTTGGCGCGAGAAAGTCAACTGGGAGACGATGACCTAGACCTCTCACGAACACAGCGCACAACCACCATGCGCCACCTCCAGTGGTACCTGCTCCTGACCTGTGGGGGGTGTGAGACAGCAAGGGTGAGCTCACACATGTTCATCGCTCAACAAGTTGTGGGGAATTATGTGGCATGAACTCACAAAAGTGGGAGATCATGTAAGGTGTAAGGCTTACCAAAGGGAATGGTTAAAGCTGAGCATTGCTTTTAAAGTTGGTCAAAATTTTATTAGCAATTACTAGATGTAAGTAAATACCAAACTTTAAATAAAAGTAATAGAACAAAATTAATAAATAATCCCATGCATATGCAAATGACAAATTGAGTTTAGGTTCCATGATTTAATCATCGGAGAGTCCTGAGCCGCTCATGACCGTGAGCTCGGCTAGTATACCAGTTTTACACTCTGCAGAGGTTGTACCCTTTACCCACAAGTCGTGTTTCCCATGTCGCCAGGGTTAGCTAGGCCCTTAGACACTACCAAGGTGAATGGCTAGGGATCCACTACGAGGCCTTTACAAAGTTCCACTAGCTTCCGAAAACCTGCTACAGTTTATGGGAAGAGCACTTGCAAGAATCCCCCGTCTGACCGCCATCGCAGCAAAATCAACTCGAGAACCTCCTTGCATGCAACTCCCCTACTACCCTTGCCCCTTTCGGGTAAGGTAGTCTTCCACTAGCTTTCCTAATTAGTCAGCCAAGGGTGTCCCATTAAACCCTTGTGATGGCACGTGTTTCTCAAGTTAAGCTCCATGTTCCAATTAACAATAATATAATGATCTTGTCATGAACATAAATAAATAACATAATAACTAGAACATAGATATAATGAAATATTAATCCCAAAACCATATAAAGCAATAGCAAAAACTACCCATGTGATTCAGGGGTAAACAAGGTAAAATGGATAAACAATCTAGGGTGACCTATTGGGTCCCATCAAAATTAAACCTATGCATGGTAAATGATTATAAAGAACATTATTGGGTAACAAAAGTGAATCAAGGGCACAACTTGCCTGGCACTTGAGATTGCAGGTACCAACTTGCTTTTCAGATGACACGTGTCCTCGCGCTAGTCGTAGCAATACAAACAGACATGGTATAGATAAAATTAACATCACACCAAACATAAATACAAACTGAATAATAATAATCTATGCGTTGCTACGAGACTAACTCAACTCGAACGGATCAAATCGGAGTTAAAACGGAGGAGATACGAATTTCCTAAGGTTTTATGTATTTGATACGAGATTAATTAAGAAATAAATTTTAATACCATTTTCATGTTAAAACAGAGACACTATGTGATAAACAACATTATTACAAAATTATAGGAATTGGAATGAATAAATTTGGACTAAGTATGCATTTTCTATGAATTAAACACACTCTTGTATTTATTTTTGCATTAATAAGTATTTTCCAAATGAATTTATTGATTTTCTAACTATCTGGACCGAGCACTAAATCTATAAAAATACGAGGGTGAAATCATAAGTGTTCCCCAGACTCAGCCCAACCCTAGGGTGGACGGCGGGTTCTAATTCTAGCAAGTAGAGGGGCTCTTTAGCAAAATGGCACCGCGAAGGGGTATCTAGGGTTTTCGGCCGTAGGATTAGATATGGACGGCACGGATTAAATCAATCTTCATCCGAATCGGTACGGATTGCAGTCCACAGGATCGAGATCTGATGGTTACAATTTAATTAAACGCGATCTGCTTCGAGCCGTAGGATATCAGATCTACGGTCAGCCCTAAGTGATACGCTAGAACTAATCTAGGCCACCCATTTCAAATCGACGGCCCCGAACCCTTCTCCTACCTAGGGACCAAACCGCGGCGACACTGCCCCCCTACGGCGGAGAGTTGGCCGGAGTTTGCCATCTCCGCGCACAAGCACCCAGGCGTCAATTCCCTAGTGCTACACGTAAAGCGAAATATGGCGATCTTGATTGAGGGCTCCTTACCGGATTTCACAGTGTGGAGAGCTCCACCCACGGTGAGCGGCGGATGCCGAGCTCCGGTGAGGAATTAACACGGGTTTACGCCCTCCTACGCTGAATTGGTGGCCGCCGTAGCTTCACCACGACTTGGCAATCTTCAGCAGCCACCCACTTAGGTCAAGGCAGTGGAGCACGCGCGCGTCAACGGCCGCGGCATCGTGACCCGCATGGCGGTGCCAGAATTTCTCTGATCTCCCACAATCAACGTCCCTCTCTGGTTGCCGCCCACCTTAGACGCGCCACGGATGAGCATCCTGGCCATGCCCGCGTTGGCGGGTGACGAAGGCCAGAGCATCCCCGAGCGTACCTGCCACACGCTCGATCCCGTCGATGGAGCCCGGTGCGAATTCCCCAATGGCGGCGGATCTTCTTCCTCCCCCACAGCTACCCCCGGCCCTAGCTTTCTGTGGCTGCACGATCCAGAAGGGAGGACTCGGCAACCCCTTTTTGTGGCCGCCAAAGGTTAGTTTGTGGGCGGTAGTCAACGGACTCTGAGAAGCGCGCATGGTTGAGTTCCTCCGATTCGTGCGGCGAAGGAGAGGGATACGTCTGACGACCCGGGCCCACAAGAAAGTGAGATGGAACACAGGCACGCGCGGCTGTGCAGGTGAGAAGGGTGGAGGATGAGTGGTGGACCCCAGCATACAGCGATGCATGCGAGAGGAGCTAATGTGCGGCTGAGGCGGAGGTGGGCCGAGCAGCGCAGTAAAGAAGTGGAAGCTGGGCCGCGCGATAGGGAAAGGAAATGGGCCGTGAGAGGATTCCGGCCCAGGATAGGTAAAATCCCTTTTCTTTTTCTTTCATCCTTTCTAATTAACTTTCTTGATTCAAATTCAAATGGAATTCAAATTTAATTCAAACTTTTGTGGCCCCTCATTACAATTTATATTTATGAAATTAGAGGTACTAATCCTAGAGATATTTATTTACATATATTATTTATTTATTCATATCCTTTATCTTTTTCTTTTCTCCACCTTTCTAGAATTCCCTTTAAATCTTAAATTCCCATTTAGGTATTAATATATTTCTCTTTATTTTATTTTTATTTTGTCACAAATAATGCACACAAAATGAAACCTCAGCATGATGCATAATTTTAATTGTACGTCTTTTATTATTTATTTGTTTCTAATGTGGTGTTCACATGTATTAATGAATAGAAGCAACACATATAAGGGAAATAATCTCATTTTCTATGCTTTTACAAGTCGGGTATTACAAATCCTACCCCCCTTAACAAGAATCTCGTCCTCGAGATTTAGGAAGAACGAGGGAAAAGATGGGGAAAATCTATACGAAGCTCTTCTTCTCTTTCCCATGTTGCTTCATCCTCTCTATGGTGACTCCATTGCACTTTGTACATCTTTATCACCTTATTTCTTGTAACTCGAGTCAATGTATCAGGAATCTTGATAGGATACTCCGTGTAAGTCAAATCTCCCTGAACACTGAGCTCCTCCATTGGTAACTGTTCCTTAGGGACACGAAGATACTTCTTAAGTTAAGACACATGAAATACATTATGCACATCAGATAGATTATCAGGTAGCTCGAGTTGATAGGCCATCTCTCCAACTCGCCTAAAACTCAGAATGGTCCAATAAAGCGAGGGAACAATTTGCCCTTGACTTTAAATCTCCTCATTCCACGAAGTGGTGACACTTGAGGTACACATGATCACCATCCTCAAATTCCAGTGGTCTTCTTCTATTATTCGCATAGCTCTTTTGCCTGGTCTGAGCTACCCTCAAATTCTCCCGAATTATACGGACTTGTTCTTCTACCTCTTGAATAAGTTCATATCCAAAGAACTATCTTCCTCCAGTCTGATCCAATGTACAGGAGTCCTGCATTTCTTGCCATATAGAGTCTCGAACAGTGACATCTTCAGACTGGCCTAGTAACTATTATTATATGAGAACTCAACATAAGGTAGACTCTTGTCCCAACTACTACCATGCTGAAGGGCACAAGCTCTCAACATGTCTTCCAATACTTGATTAGTCCTTTCAGTCTGTCCATCAATCTGAGGATGATAAGCCATACTAAAGTTCAACTTCGTATCCATATTCTCATGAAAACTTTTCCAAAATCTGGAGGTAAACTATATCCTCTATCCAAAATGATCTTCTTCGGTACACCATGTAGAGACACAATCTGAGCCATATATAACTCTGCCAATTGAGATACCTTGTAAGTAGTCTTGACCGGAATGAGGTGAGCCACTTTGGTCAATCTATCCATAATAACCCATATAGAATCATATCCTTTCGAGGTGCGAGGCAATCCAGTAATGAAGTCCATACCAATCTCTTTCCACTACCAGTTGGATATCTTTAATGGGTATACTAGTCCAGCTTGTCTTTGGTGTTCGGCCTTAACTCTTTGACACACATCGTACATAGCCACATGTGCAGCCACATCTCTCTTCAATCCATACCACCAGAACTTCTACTTCAAATCTTGATACATCTTGGTACTACCAGGATAAATAGAATAATCCGAGTCATGGGCTTCCTTCAGTATAGTCTCACGAAGGCTATCAATCTCAGGGACACATATCTGATCTTTGAACCATACTGTGCCTTGCTCATCTTCCGTAAATTCCGGACCTCAACCTTCAGTAATCAGATCCTTAATCTCTTATATCTTAGCATCACCAATCTTTCCTTTGCGGATTTCTTGTTCCAAGATAGGTTCCACATCAATAATAACTCATTCAGTGTGAGCAACTATCCCCAGGTTAAGTCTCCTGAAATCCTCAACAATCTCATCGGGTAGTTGGGCAATAACAGTTGAATGAACATGCTCCTTTCGACTCAAGGCATCTGCAACCAAATTTGCCTTGCCCGGGTGATAGTGAATCTCCAAATCATGATCCTTAATAAACTCCAACCAATGGCGTTGCCTAAGGTTGCGGTCCTTCTGAGTGAATATATACTTCAAACTCTTATGATCCATGTATACTTGACACTTGGTTCCCATAATATAATGTCTCCAAATCTTAAGCGCATGCACAATGGCTGCCAGTTCTAAGTCATGAGTGGGGTAGTTCAACTCTTGTTTCCGTAGTTAACGAGACGTGTAGGCAATCATATGTCCTTCTTGCATGAGCACACATCCCAAGCCTTGGCCACATGCATCACAATAAATGTCAAATCCTTTCTGTAGATCTGGCATAACCAACACTAGGATGACATCAATCTCAACTTCAGTTGGTTAAAACTATCTTGGTACTTCTCGTCCCACTTAAACTCTCTTCCCTTCTCCAGAAGTGAGGTCATAGGCTTAGCAATCTTAGAAAATCCTTCAATAAATCTCCGATAATATCCTGCAAGTCCCAAGAAACTTCGTACCTCTGTAACTATAGTGGGTATGCTCCACACCACTATCTCCTTGACTTTAGCAGGATCCACTGATATTCCTCCGTTAAAATGATATGTCCAAGAAATGGCACCTTGCTAATCCAAAACTCGCATTTACTGTACTTGGCGTAGAGTTGATTATCTCGTAACTTCTGTAGCACCAATCTCAGATGTTCCTCATGATCACTATCACTCTTGGAATAGATAAGAATATCGTCGTTGAATACCACAACGAATCTGTCCAAATACTCCATAAACACCTTATTCATCAAGTTCATAAAATGAGCTGGTGCATTAGTTAGTCCAAATGACATAACGGTGAACTCATATAAACCGTATCGGGTCGACAAAATCGTCTTGGGAATATCCGATGGCCTAATCTTCATTTGGTGATAACCCAGTCGGAGTTCAATCTTCGAGAATACCCTTGCACCTCTCATCCGATTAAATAAATCCCCAATGCGGGGTAATGGACACTTGTTCCTCACAGTGACGTCATTAAGGGACCTATAATCCACACACATCCCTTGTGATCCTTCTTTCTTTTGTACAAATAGAACCGGCGCTCCACAAGGTGAAGAATTCAGACGAATGTACCCAGCCTCTTGTAATTCCGTTAACTGCTTCTTAAGTTCCTTTAGCTCTACTACAGTCATCATGTATGGCCGTTTAGAAATAGGGGTAGTCCTAGGTAAGAGATCAATGACAAACTGAACTTCCCTATCTGGTGGCATCCCCGATAACTCCTCTGTAAAGACATCCGGAAAATCCTTAACCACACGGATGTTGTCACCCACAAACTTCTCATCTACTAGGAATGCTACTAGTCTGATGGTGGTAGTTACTGCAATTTCAACTTCAAATCTTTCTCCTTTGGAACTGGTGAGTTCTACGGTTCCCTTAGCACAGTATATATACTGCCTTTGCCTTTCTTAACCATGACATACCAAGAATCACGTCTATAGTGCTCCCTTCTAAGACTATAGGGATAGCCCATCTAGGTTAGAAACACAGGGTAAGAAAGGAGGTATTGTAGACAAGGCGAGTAATTACAAGAAATGTTACCGCGGGGGATTTATTAGCTAAGTAGATTAGTGTGTTATCCACTAAAGCTAATACATTACCTTATGGTGGTACATGCTAAGATGCCCAACTATAATGTTTCAATCAATCAAAGAAGCAAATCAAGCAGTTATCATTAGAACAATCAACCAACATTTTTTTTAATAGAGAAAATAGTTTTAATTTTTGTCTTAGGTCTCCTATCTCTTAAAAAGTTCATAAATGTAGGATTCCAAGGTATGAAACCCATCTTGTCTTAGAACGGAAAAGATAAGAGTAATCAGAGTATGACAGCAAAAGGTGAGACAGGATCAAGATAAGATAAGTATAGAATGACTCAGAGTAAGGTAAGTAGGTAAGGGTTTTGTCCATTTCTATCTAGTTTTCGTCCTACAGTCAACATTTGCTCTGATACCACTTCTGTCACACCCGACTTTAAGGGACAAAGCCAGGTGCATCTCATACATGCGCCAAGAAGACAACATATACAATAACAGAGTGTATAGAGATAAATGTCACAAAATAATCAGAGTAATTATTACATAGCGGAAGACTTACAAAATAAAAGATAAACATAACAGGATCTAAAAATACATCCTTGGCGCGAGAAAGTCAACTGGGAGACGACGACCTAGACCTCTCACGAACACAGCGCACAACCACCATGCGCCACCTCCAGTGGTACCTGCTCCTGACCTGTGGTGGGGTGTGAGACAGCAAGGGTGAGCTCACACATGTTCATCGCTCAACAAGTTGTGGGGAATTATGTGGCATGAACTCACAAAAGTGGGAGATCATGTAAGGTGTAAGGCTTACCAAAGGGAATGGTTAAAGCTGAGCATTGCTTTTAAAGTTGGTCAAAATTTTATTAGCAATTACTAGATGTAAGTAAATACCAAACTTTAAATAAAAGTAATAGAACAAAATTAATAAATAATCCCATGCATATGCAAATGACAAATTGAGTTTAGGTTCCATGATTTAATCATCGGAGAGTCCTGAGCCGCTCATGACCGTGAGCTCGGCTAGTATACCAGTTTTACACTCTGCAGAGGTTGTACCCTTTACCCACAAGTCGTGTTTCCCATGTCACCAGGGTTAGCTAGGCCCTTAGACACTACCAAGGTGAATGGCTAGGGATCCACTACGTGGCCTTTACAAAGTTCCACTAGCTTCCGAAAACCCGCTACAGTTTATGGGAAGAGCACTTGCAAGAATCCCTCGTCTGACCGCCATCGCAGCAAAATCATCCCGAGAACCTCCTTGCATGCAACTCCCCTACTGCCCTTGTCCCTTTCGGGTAAGGTAGTCTTCCACTAGCTTTCCTAATTAGTCAGCCAAGGGTGTCCCATTAAACCCTTGTGGTGGCACGTGTTTCTCAAGTTAAGCTCCATGTTCCAATTAACAATAATATAATGATCTTGTCATGAACATAAATAAATAACATAATAACTGGAACATGGATATAATGAAATATTAATCCCAAAACCATATAAAGCAATATCAAAAACTACCCTTGTGATTCAGGGGTAAACAAGGTAAAATGGATAAACAATCTAGGGTGACCTATTGGGTCCCATCAAAATTAAACCTATGCATGGTAAATGATTATAAAGAACATTATTGGGTAACAAAAGTGAATCAAGGGCACAACTTGCCTGGCACTTGAGATTCCAGGTACCAACTTGCTTTTCAGATGACACGTGTCCTCGCGCTAGTAGTAGCAATACAAACAGATATGGTATAGATAAAATTAACATCACACCAAACATAAATACAAACTGAATAATAATAATCTATGCGTTGCTACGAGACTAACGCAACTCGAACGGATCAAATCGGAGTTAAAACGGAGGAGATACGAATTTCCTAAGGTTTTATGTATTTGATACGAGATTAATTAAGAAATAAATTTTAATACCATTTTCATGTTAAAACAGAGACACTATGTGATAAACAACATTATTACAAAATTATAGGAATTGGAATGAATAAATTTGGACTAAGTATGCATTTTCTATGAATTAAACACACTCTTGTATTTATTTTTGCATTAATAAGTATTTTCCAAATGAATTTATTGATTTTCTAACTATCTGGACCGAGCACTAAATCTATAAAAATATGAGGGTAAAATCATAAGTGTTCCCCAGACTCAGCCCAACCCTAGGGTGGACGGCGGGTTCTAATTCTAGGAAGTAGAGGGGCTCTTTAGCAAAATGGCACCGCGAAGGGGTATCTAGGGTTTTCGGCCGTAGGATTAGATATGGACGGCACGGATTAAATCAATCTTCATCCGAACCGGTACGGATTGCAGTCCACAGGATCGAGATCTAATGGTTACAATTTAATGAAACGCGATCTGCTTCGAGCCGTAGGATATCAGATCTACGGTCAGCCCTAAGTGATACGCTAGAACTAATCTGGGCCACCCATTTCAAATCGACGGCCCCGAACCCTTCTCCTACCCAGGGACCAAACCGCGGCGGCGCTGCCCCCCTACGGCGGAGAGTTGGCCGGAGTTTGCCATCTCCGCGCACAAGCACCCAGGCGCCAATTCCCTAGTGCTACACGTAAAGCGAAATAAGGCGATCTTGATTGAGGGATCCTTACCGGATTTCACAGTGTGGAGAGCTCCGCCCACGGTGAGCGGCGGATGCCGAGCTCCGGTGAGGAATTTACACGGGTTTACGCCCTCCTACGCTGAATTGGTGGCCGCCGTAGCTTCACCACGACTTGGCGATCTTCTGCAGCCACCCACTTAGGTCAAGGCGGTGGAGCACGCGCGCGTCAACGGCCGCGGCATCGTGACCCGCATGGAGGTGCCAGAATTTCTCTGATCTCCCACAATCAACGTCCCTCTCTGGTTGCCGCCCACCTTAGACGCGCCACGGATGAGCATCCTGGCCATGCCCGCGTTGGCGGGTGACGAAGGCCAGAGCATCCCCGAGCGTACCTGCCACACGCTCGATCCCGTCGATGGAGCCCGGTGCGAATTCCCCAATGGCGGCGGATCTTCTTCCTCCCCCACAGCTACCCCCGGCCCTAGCTTTCTGTGGCTGCACGATCCAGAAGGGAGGACTCGGCAACCCCTTTTTGTGGCCGCCAAAGGTTAGTTTGTGGGCGGTAGTCAACGGACTCTGAGAAGCGCGCATGGTTGAGTTCCTCCGATTCGTGCGGCGAAGGAGAGGGATACGTCTGACGACCCGGGCCCACAAGAAAGTGAGATGGAACACAGGCACGCGCGGCTGTGCAGGTGAGAAGGGTGGAGGATGAGTGGTGGTCCCCAGCGTACAGCGATGCATGCGAGAGGAGCTAATGTGCGGCTGAGGAGGAGGTGGGCCGAGCGGCGCGGTAAAGAAGTGGAAGCTGGGCCGCGCGACAGGGAAAGGAAATGGGCCGCGAGAGGATTCCGGCCCAGGATAGGTAAAATCCCTTTTCTTTTTCTTTTATCCTTTCTAATTTCCTTTCTTGATTCAAATTCCAATGGAATTCAAATTTAATTCAAACTTTTGTGGCCCCTCATTACAATTTATATTTATAAAATTAGAGGTACTAATCCTAGAGATATTTATTTACATATATTATTTATTTATTCATATCCTTTATCTTTTTCTTTTCTCCACCTTTCTAGAATTCCCTTTAAATCTTAAATTCCCATTTAGGTATTAATATATTTCTCTTTATTTTATTTTTATTTTGTCACAAATAATGCACACAAAATGAAACCTCAGCATGATGCATAATTTTAATGGTACGTCTTTTATTATTTATTTGTTTCTAATGTGGTGTTCACATGTATTAATGAATAGAAGCAACACATATAAGGGAAATAATCTCATTTTCTATGCTTTTACAAGTCGGGTATTACAATTTCCCTTTCAATCTCCCCCTTTTTGGTGATTTATGCCAACACATTAAAAAGCAACTAGAAGTGCAATATCATTCTCAAAAGGTGCAAATTGAAGACCAGTTTATCTCACATAGAATTTTGGCATATTTGGATCACTTTTGCCACCACTTGGTTTATTTTCATAAAACAAATTCTTTTTCCTATCTCTCAGTCAAACATACTTGATTGGTCAAATAGAGAGATATTTCAAGAGTAAATTTGATCAAATGCCACAAACTCCCCCTTTTTCCCATAATTAAACTTCTCCCCCATAAGAGAACAATTTTGCAATAAAAGGATTTTGATCAAACATAAAGATTCTAGCTCTAATATTTTTGAAATTCACAAGTGGTTGGCTGATCCATTTGTTTTGGCCTTAATTTCTCCCCCTTGGCATTAAGCACCAAAATGGGACACCTTTTTGGCCCTTTAACCTCATTGCCTCACCAAAATGTCAAATAAGAGCAAAATGGCAATAAGAGCACAACAAAGAACTTGGGACAAGATACGTTTATACCGGAATGTAGTGGAAGCTCTTTCTTTGTCCAAGTTCACTTTTTCCTTTCAATATCCCTTTGAGACTATTTCAAGAATACTCAACAAATAGGTTAGTCTCAAGGGAGTCAAGTTGTAGTCCATCTCCCCTAAACATGTGCATCATTTGCATAGCTACTTGTGAGGTCCGGAAATGACTTGTACAACTTGTGCACCAAATGTAAGCAATTTAAAGACAATAAAGCTTAAAGTGACATGATCAAAGGCATAGAACACGTGTATGCTATAGATCAATCCAAGTTATGCGAATATAAGACATTTAGCTCACTACGCAACCTGCAAAACCTTTTCTCATCTAAAGGCTTGGTGAAGATATCGGCTAGCTGGTTCTCGGTGCTAATATGATAGATATCAATATCTCCCCTTTGCTGGTGGTCTCTCAAAAAGTGATGCTAGATATCTATGTGCTTAGTGCGGCTGTGTTCAACAGGATTATCCGCCAAGCGGATTGCACTCTCATTACACTACTACAAATCATGTTATATAAGACGGTTAATTTTCAATTATTAAGACACCTATGAAGTGTCCAAATTTGATGGAGTCGTAAAAGATGTCCCACATTTAAGGTGGATGTAAACCGTCTTAAAAGATATTATATAAGACACTTTTTAATTTATAACCGTCTAAAAAAGATATTTGTTTAAGTCATTTTGTCTGGTAAACCGTCTTGAATTAGATTTTGTTTAAGACACTTATTCTAAAGAACCATCGAGAATACGGACATTATAAGTCACAAAATATTTATCAAATTGTCTAGAATGTCCTATAATAATAGACACTTGCAATAGGAAAACCATTTTATTTAGGCGACTGATATTAGACGTTTTAGGAACCGACTTTTTTAGAGACTGGTATTGTACGTTTTGGGAACTGTCTTATTATGGTTTAAATGAAATGACTTACAGGCAATACATTCTTCAATTTATAATCATTTTTGAGATACCACATTATAATATACATACACAAATATATTTAATAACATTATAGTTAATATAATGTAGATAAGTGTCATTCAATATCTCATAAATAAGCATTGCTAAATAACTCATACATAAGTGTACTCTAAATCCAAACTAAAATACTAACTGAAAAACATGGTCACCAACAGTTTGCGCTAAAGTTGAGCCTAACTAAGTATATATGATTTCAACTCTACACACTTGACCGACCACCAAAATTTAAGTTCCATTCCATCTTTTCCTATACGACAAATAAGAGAAGACAATAGTGAGTAGTTAGACACAGTTGAACACCTCATATTATGGCATATCAAAAAGGTCATATGAATGCTAGATTTAGTTATGTGAAGCATCCTCAACCCTGCATAATCCACCAATGTCTATCACCTCATTCATGAAGAAGTCGAGCAACTGTTCTCGAACATTTGCTATCTCATCAAGCAATAGTTGGACCAATATCATGATCCAAACTTCCCAAGAAATGTTCCCAATGAAAAGCTCAAGAAACGAGCAATAGCTAGACCAATATCATCATCCAAACTTTGCCTCACTATATCCCGAGACAAGTGCTCCAGCGACCAGGCATATTTTGCTTACAGGTGGACACATTATTCAGTTCCTTGATACTACTTTGTTATTATCATGTGAATATGAAAGGGTGCTATAATTTTTCAATAAATAGGTATTGCTAGGAAGGCAGCTATCCAGACTAAAAATGGCTAAGCGTCATAGGAAGGAAGCAGGCTTATAGTTACCTGCGCAAGGTGTGTAATGGAACAGTAAGTATACCTAAGTTGTCAATCAAAAGGGCCTTCACCTTCCATTTGCCATTGCACTCATGATTCTTGTTTTTCTGCATAACACAAAAGTAACTCATGTCAGAACATATAACGAAGCTGGCAGAACATATAACTAACTTGTAGCTATAACCCAATTGTCTTGTAACATGTGGCTCTCTTTTATAGTACTGTATTTCATATCTGCCAAGATGCACCTAATATTAACCCCCTTTTTTGTTAGGAGATGATTTGAGGCTGTCTTGTATACATACCAAAGAAGAAAACACCAAACTGCAAACAAGACGGTGAGTGCAAAAGTAATGCTTCTAGCAGAATTTGCAGAGAATGTAAAAAGTGGCTAGAATTCACAAGGGTGTAAAAATCTTTTTCTTCCTAGTATATCATGTTGGATGTCCTAAGACAGAAAGAATTCGAACTGATGATAATTAATAAAAACTTTGACAGCAATAAAAATTAGATGCTTAGCCTCATCTATCGCCCATGTATTGTCAATGTTAATATCAGTTAAAACTTTTATCACTAGTCAACTAAAACAGTACATAAGCATTACGTACCTACAGACTCCAAAATAAAAACACCTAACTTACTGAACTTGTCAAATATTGAAAAAGCCTCGCAACAAAGTAAGAGGGTTAGCTTCCTATTAAAGAACTTTCTTCTATAGGTGGAAAATGAGTAGTTAACTAAGCGTACAATGACTAACAACATAATGCATGACCAATTACTTGTTTGCTATTCTTTTGGAGGTTCTTAGTTGTACCCCTCACAGAGAATGTACAAGGTATAAATTAAACCAACCAAATACCAGTCTTGAATCATTTTGGGACAAAGTTTTTAAAGGAAAACAATAGCTAATTTACCTAAGAAAACCCTGGACTATTAGTGAGCACAGATACCATCTAGCATTCTAGCATATGCAACCAAGTTCTCTAGACCCTCAGTAAAGGAAACAACCCAATCAAGAAGTTAGTGTTGTTAGAGGAAGACCACTTGGTGAGCATCTCTCATCCTGGCACTTGTTTGATTCACCCACTTTAGCTTCGTCCATCAGCATTATCTTGAGATCAATCCAAACCTTGTCTTCCACATCACGTGATCAATTAACGTACCTAAATGACATGCACAATGCATATGAGTGAGTAGGAGCATAAATAGCACAAGATAGATAAGTCATACTAAGAAAGATACAGACTTAAAGCAAAACATCACAACTCTTAGGTGTAACAACTAGATATATTAAATTCTACATCAAACATGACGTTCTAGTCAATCGGACCTAAATCAATCATCAAGTAACATTAGCACCATACAAGTCCTAATATATTTAGAATATAACACTGATGTACCGTAATACTTAAAAACAATTACTATATGTTGACATATCACTACGTATCACAATTATGTTTCTCTGGCTTAACCAAATCTAACACAAACATCAAAGAATATCGAACCCTACATAAGCTATGTATTTTCCTTAACTAGAACATAGAATCGAGAGTCAAGTAACAATTCACGCTCACAATTTTGAACACATCTAAAACTTAGTATGCTAAAAATCATCCATCTAACTTTCTAAAACATTCCTCTAGATTAACTATCAACGTATATTGAATAAATAAAACATCAAAACATACTTAGAACTAACGGATAATTCACTACCAATTAACATAGGGTTCAATGAAATTGCACTCATCTTAACTTAAAAGTCTAAATAGTCGCTAACTCAAATACACTAACCAAAGTATTTACTTCCTTCTTAAAATGCTAAAGTCTAAGGCAAGCATTAAGAAAGAAAAGAACAACCATATGCAACTACCATACTTCATTAATCAAGCCAAGGACTAACCAAACCTAGTTACCTACACAAAAGAAATTCCAAGCAAATCATTTTAATGCCTGCTGATTTTCGACAGCAGCACAGCGGTTAATTATTTTATTCATAACTCACAAAATATACATCTAAAAATAGTAAACTAGAACTTTCTGGAAAGCTTATAAAGTCCTCTACACCTTTGGTACTATCATCACAACAAGATTCGACCTTTATAAAGGTCAAACAGAACTAAACATAAACTCTGTCCAGATTTGGACAGAATTCGACTACTTACTTCAAAAATTCATAACTGGAGTTTCAGACATCCAAATCAGTTGATCCTAGACTTTTTAGAAAGCTAATAGAATTCTCTACATTTCATTTATAAATGTCCCAGGTTAATTCAATATATTTTAAGGTCAGAAAACATGAGAAAGGCTCCACTGTCCAAATTGGGACAGATTCAGAGATCCTAACTCAAACAGCTGTAACTTAAGTTATAGATCACCAAAAAGGGTGATCCAAAATTTGTTGGAAAGCTTAAGAAAAGTACTACAATTCTTCTATAATTACTAAGGGCTTATTCTTAGTTTAGCTTAGCCAAACAGTCCAATTTTCGAAACCTGTACAGAATTTGGACAGATTCTGAAACTGGATTTGGAAAAATCATAACTTCTAAACTACTAGACCTATGACAATGAAATTTTTACACAAGCAAGAATAAGAAATGGCCTACAACTTTCCTATATAAGATTTCTACAGAAAACGTAATTTAGTTCCTCAAACAAACGGCGCGGCAAAAACAGTACATACAGCCCAAAACAGCAACTAGTCTGTTTTAGTTTATACATAGCTTCTACACATTATTTGACTAGTTCTCTAAATCATCTTACTAGATTAACTTGCTTGACGCATAATTAAACATCACAGGCATGCCATGGATTAATGAGGGTCGACGTTCCATGGACTTCACTCCACACTACAAACAATCAACTCTATTATCCAATCTTTCTTAATTATCTAGTATTTACTTTACTAAAGAAAAGGTGATGAATAGACTTAAACTAGTTATCTAACTATCCATACCCAAACTGAATTAAGTTTTACTGCGAGAAACTCCAAGATTTAGTAGTACAATGCTCTACATGGAAATTGCGATCTATGGACTTCATACAAATAAACAGACATTCATTATAGGTATAAACACAACCACCATGTAGACATGATTGTATTCACCATGATTTCCTCACCTAACTTTCTTCTCCACTAACACCAATCCATACACATAGACATGATATCACATAGACATGATATCGACCAAATCATTGCGAGTGACTCATGCATTTCAATAAGTATTATACCTATGGCCATGACACACACATGCTACTATCAAGAGGACCGACATAATTAAAACATCCAACTAATCTATCCATTCAACCAAGAAGAGAAATAGTGAACCAGCTCACCAATACAAAATGTGACTCAAATCCACAATATCAACGACGAAACCCAATTCGAACATTTCGTCGAACACCTGGCGGGCGTCAAATTGAACTGTGTGTTGGGGCCATGCTTCGTTGCGCCGAAGGTCTTGTAGGAAGAAGCAGCTTCGGCTGAAGTTGTCCCCAGGAGATGACCGAAGGTTCCTCTTCATGAAGCTTCGGTATTACAAACCGACTTAGAGATAGAATGACCTTTCAATCCATAAAGGTCTGAGTCAATGTTGTAAACTTTTATGAGGGGCATAATTGTAATTCTTCACAGGCTGTGTCCTGTGTCTATAAATAGATGAACAGTACCCCCGTACTGTTCACGCTGACTTGTATTCGCTCGTGCGTCACGTTTGTATTTTTGCCTTCCACCAAATCGAAGGTACAAATGTAATTCAATATTGTTCTTATTCTTCCATAATCATATAATGAGGACGCTTAATAATGTTATATGATTATTCATGTATTCTTTCATGTTTCATATGCTTTTCCTTTTATCAATATAAACTATGATGATGAAGGTATGTCCTTCATAACCTTCGTCCAAAATCGTTATATCCTAAGGGAAATAACGCTTCGGAGGACGAAGGACATTAACCATTAACTTCTTTCTGTGTTGCCTTGTTCTTAATTCGAAGCATTTGAGAACAAGTCCCCAACATTGGCGCCCACCTCCGGTGAACTCACTTCCACTTTTTTGAGCTGATGGCTTCGTTCAACGATCAAGCTGGAGCTGCTTCGGCTCCGAAGCTGCTGTTTCCGATAACAGGCGGTTCATGTTCAGAGCCGGCCAACAAGAAGCAGAAGAAGGAAGCACAGAGAAGGGTACAGCATGTTGGGGTGCAAGGACCCTTCATCAAATCAAGATGGTCTCACATTTCTATTACCTTCTCCCAAGAGGACCTTCAACTCAAGGATTACCCACACAACGATGCCATGGTTATCTCTTGTGTTATCAAAGGATTTCTGGTACACAATGTCTTGGTTGATACAGGCAGTGCAGCTGATATTATATTTGCTAAGGCCTTCAGGCAAATGCAAGAGCCAGAAGATAAGATTCATGATGCTACGCACCCTCTCTGTGGCTTCGGAGGAAGACAGATTGTAGCGCTGGGCAAGATCACCATGTCAGTGACCTTCGGGTTCATCAACAACACTAGAACTGAGCAAGTTGTGTTTGACATCGTTGACATGGAATACCCTTACAATGCAATTATTGGTCGTGGCACCCTCAATGCTTTCGAAGCAATCCTTCATCCTGCCTATCTTTGCATGAAGATACCTTCGGATCAAGGACCCATCGCTATTCATGGAAGTCAGGAAGCTGCCAGAAGGGCCGAAGGAAGCTGGACTGACTCCAAAGCAATCCATAACATAGATGGAGCTGAAGCTTGTGAACAGTACAAATTCAGAAGGGAGAAAGCAGCTTCAGCAGATCAGCCGAAGCCCATGCTCTTATGTGAGGACATAGCAGAGCAGAAGGTGCTGTTGGGTTCTCAATTATCCGAAGACCAGGAGAAAACCTTGATAAGGTTTTTGTTCAACAACAAAGATGTTTTTGCATGGTCAGCTAATGACCTCTGCGGAGTAAATCGGGATGTTATTGAACACTCGCTCAATGTTGACCCATCCTTCAGACCTAGAAAGCAGAGGCTTCGGAAAATGTCTGATGATAAGGCCGAAGGTGCTCGTAATGAAGTAAAAAGACTCCTCAGTGCAGGAGTTATCAGAGAAGTAAAGTACCCAGAATGGCTAGCTAACACTGTTATGGTAAAGAAGGCCAATGGCAAGTGGAGAATGTGTATCGATTTTACAGATCTCAACAAGGCTTGTCCGAAGGACGAATTCCCATTGCCAAGGATAGACTCTTTAGTTGATGCAGCAGCTGCTGCATTCTTCAGAGCTCATGAGTCTGCTAGACTGTTACTCAGGCTATCACCAAATCTGGATGAAGAAGGAAGATGAGCCGAAGACTAGCTTCATAACCCCAAGTGGCACATATTGCTATCTTCGGATGCCTGAGGGACTCAAAAATGCTGGAGGAAGTTTTAGCAGAATGACTGCGAAGGTCCTCCAGTCTCAGATAGGCAGAAATGTGCTAACTTATGTTGATGACATCATTGTAAAAAGCACGAAACAGGAAAATCATATTGCTGATTTGCAGGAGACCTTCGCCAGTTTCAGACAAGCTGGCTTAAAGCTGAATCCAGAAAAATGTGTCTTCGGAGTAAAGAAGGGGAAATTTCTTGGATGCTTGGTTTCAACAAAGGGAATTGAAGCTAATCCAAGTAAAATTGAAGCTATACTTCGAATGGAGCCACCAACTACAAGAAAGGGGGCCCAAAGATTGGCAGGGAGACTGGCATCTCTCAATAGATTCATATCCAGATCAGCAGAAAGAAATTTACCATTCTTCGAAGTGCTGAAATCAGCCGAAGTCTTTCAATGGGGATCAAATCAACAAAAAGCCTTTGAAGAACTGAAGCAATATTTGATAGATTTAACAACATTAACTCCACCAACGCCAGGGGCTCCTTTGTTGTTATACGTGGCAGCTTCGCACTCAGCAGTAAGTGCAGCACTTGTCCAGGAGAAGCTCGATGGCCAAGTCAAGAAGCAGGTTCCAGTGTATTTTGTATCTGAAGTCCTTAGTGTATCAAAGAAAAACTATACAGAACTGGAGAAGGTATTATATGCTGTTCTGATGGCATCCAGGAAGCTTCGGCATTATTTTCAAGCATACAACATTGTTGTTCCTTCTTCGCAGCCGTTGAAGGATATTATGAGAAATAGAAAAGCTACTGGACGGATTGGAAAATGGGCTGCAGAGCTCAATGAATTTTGCATTGATTATGTGCATAGATCCTCGATCCAGTCTCAAGCGTTGGCAGATTTCATTGCCGATTGGACGCCAGGGGCTCAGGATGAAGAAACAAATAAAGATGCCGAAGTGTGGACAGTGTTTTGCGATGGGTCTTGGGGAACCTTCGGAGCAGGAGCAGCCGCTGTGTTGGTCTCACCATCCAAAGTTAAAACTTGTTATGCGGCAAGACTTGATTTCAGCTGTACAAACAATATTACTGAGTACGAAGCCCTGCTCCTGGGCCTTCGGAAATTAAAGGCAATGGGAATCAAAAGGGCGATTCTTAAAACTGATTCCCAGGTTGTTTCGGGTTATATCGACAAGAGTTGCAAGGCTAAAGATCCGAAGCTTGAAAAATATCTAGACACGGTCCGAAGAATCGAAGCTTCCTTCGAAGGATTTTCTGTCAAAAATATCCCTCGAGGACAAAATGAGCATGCTGATTTGCTAGCTAAGTCAGCAGCACAGGGGCTGCCGTTACCTTCGGATGTGTTCTTCGAAACAATAAAGGCACCTTCAGTGGAACTCCTTGAAAGAGCAGTCCTCAACATATCTCCTGTTTATAGCGAAGATTGGAGAACTGAGATCATCTCTTACCTTCAGGGTAAGTTCCTTTCAGATGACGAAGCTTATAACAGGAGGATAGAGGCAAGAGCTCGTCCATATGTCATGATAGAAGGGGAGTTGTACAAGCATGGAGTTTGCGCTCCGCTACTCAAGTGTTTATCTAGAACCGAAGGTATAGAGTTGATGAAAGAAATACATGCAGGCCTGTGTGAATCTCACATTGGATCTAGGCCGTTACTTGGAAAAGTTTTCCGCCAAGGGTTTTATTGGCCGAAGGCAGCTTCGGATGCAGCGGAATTAGTTCAAAAGTGCGAAGGTTGTCAGAAATGTGCAAGAGATCAAAAACAACCTTCGTCTTTAACACAGCTCATACAACCCATCTGGCCGTTGCAAAGGTGGGGCCTTGACTTGTTAGGTCCATTACCACCGGCTCAAGGGAATTTAAGATATGTTATAGTGGCTGTGGAGTATTTTTCTAAATGGATTGAGGCAAAGCCATTAGCCACAATAACTTCGGCCACTGTCCAAAAGTTTTTCTGGCAGAATATTGTTTGTCGTTTCGGGGTACCGAAGGCCATCACTGTAGATAATGGAACACAATTCGACTCCGAAGCTTTCAGAAATTTCTGTGATCAAATTGGTACGAAGATCCATTTTGCATCAGTCAGGCATCCGGAGTCAAATGGGCTCGTTGAAAGAGCCAACGACATTATAATGACAGGAATAATGAAGTTAATCTTCAATCAACCCAGGGGAAAGTGGCCAGATCAGTTAACCAAAGTGGTGTGGAGCCACAATACAACAACATCAAGGTCTACAGGCTTTACTCCATTCAAGTTATTATTCGGTGACGAAGCAATAACTCCGGAAGAAGCTAAAACTGGATCAGTAAGAGTAGTAGCTTCGACAGAATCAGGTCCTGAAGATGCTTGTTTTGTGGAAAAAGATGCTTTAGAAGGGATCAGGCTTCAAGCTGTGGAGAATATCAATAAATACCAAGCTGAAACAGTCAAATGGCGAGATAGAAAAGTTCGGCTAAAAAATATTGAGCCGGGACACTTGGTGCTTCGGAGAGTGGCCAACCCAGACACAGCGGGCAAGTTACAGTTGAAATGGGAGGGACCTTTCTTAGTAGCATCTTCGTCAAGACCTGGTTCATACAGATTGAAGGACATGGACGGCAACGACATTCCAAGATCTTGGAACGCGAATGAGCTTCGGCGATATTATGTATAACTTGATGTAACTTTTTATGTCTTTTCTTTTCTTTTTCATGGCACCCTTTTCCTTTCTAAAGGGGGAGAAAGGTTTTTAATGGGGCCATCATATGTAATTTCCTTTTTTAGTTCTATAAGAGTAAAATCCCCCAAGGAATGTAAATGTAAAAGCTGAGAACGCACCATCGAGTGCCGAAAACTGAAAAAGCGAAGAAGCTCCAAAGTCGTTCCTAAGGGAATGCAGAGCTTACAGCGAAAAGTCAACGCTGATTCCGCCGAAAGTAAAAGGCGAAGAAGCTCCAAAGTCGTTCCTAAGGGAATGCAGAGTTTACAGCGAAAAGTCAACGCTGATTCCGCCGAAAGTAAAAGGCGAAGAAGCTCCAAAGTTGTTCCTAAGGGAATGCAGAGCTGATGTGTGATTGTTTCTAAGGAAATAATGGCTAAGGGTATGGCTTCGGATATGTGTTTGGACATTCATTCGCACATCACATTACATCATAGCATTTGCATTCATAAACATTCATTCAGGCATATATAGGATAATCATCATCATGGCATAAGTGGTTGTTTGGCATAAGAGAAGAGCTTCTTCGCGTACAAAAAAGGAGGGCTTCGGAAGAAAGGGAAATGTTGTTTTCTATGCTTTGCCGTGTACGAAAAGAAGGGAAGGTGTTTTTTCGCCTTCGGCTCAAAAAAGTTAATTTCGTCCGCACCAAAGCATTTCACATACATTAATAGAAGGGTAAGAGCATAATACAAGGTATGAACAGAACTCATTAAAGACAAGTTTAGTTACATTTACACAAGTTATCTCAAAAGTTTCCTTAGTCTATCTACAGTCTGCTCCTACCTAATCTTCAAGGGATTTCAGCTTCGGCGTCACTCTTCTAATCATCGACTTCGGCTTCGTTATCCTACATGAATCAAGTTGTTGTAAGTCAAAATCGAGCTTGAAGAAGAGGTAAGCACAAGGTATGATTTCTTACTGGTTCAAGATGACTCCGAGCTTCGTCTCCAGCCTTCTCTCGCCCGCCTTTTGTCCATATCATTTTTATAAATCTATTGGAAATACTTCGGGCGAGATCAGGGATGTCATCTAGGATTGATGGTGATAAAGTGAAATTAGGCCTATTGACAATTTTTCCATGATCACAGCCAGCTTTTAGGAAGGCAGCAGCAGTGCCCCGAGAAGCTACCCAGGCACAGAAGTCACCGTGCCCGGCTATAACTTCGTCAAGCTCATCAATTTCACCTTCAATATGTTCGAAGGTCTTTGGTAAATCTTTAGCTGACGGGGTAAATTTCTCACTGCTAGCTCCAACTGAGTGGAAGATTTTTCTCAGTCGTTCAATACATTTGTTGCTAAATTCCAAACATTTATCTTGAAGGCTCGCCAATAATTTTTTCAAAACTGAATTTTCTTGGACTTCGGCTTCAAGTTTCGCATTTAGTTCTTGTTTTTCTTGTTCAAACTGTTCAGATTGGCAGAGAAGCTTCGTATTCAATTCCGCTATTTTAGCTTCGGCTTCTGCCAATAAGCCTTCATTTGCCTGAAGCTCAAAGTTCTTCTTTTCAATAGCAGCTAATTGCTCTTTTATTTTGCTCTCTAAATTTTCAATTATAACCTCGTGCTTTTTGTCTTACAGATCTTGCTGCATTTTCAAAGCCTTGCTCAGCAGCATACTCTGCACGTAAACAACCTTCGTTAAGACAGGTCTACATTATTGAAAACAATAAAAGTCAAGGGAATAGTAGTTCACCTTGAAATTGGAATAAAATAAACTACCAACGATATGTTGTCGTCGGTAGCGGCTAATGTCCATTTCCAGCTTCGGAAAACCGATACTCTTTGATAGAGTACCGATGACCTTAGCTCCAGTTTGATCCCGGATGCAGTCTAATTTTTCATCGTCAATACCCCCGAAGAGGAGTGCTCCTGGTTTGTATCCGCAGGATTTGGCATACTCTTTAAGCTCCTCTATCTCGGTTTTTGACAATTTTTCTCCAACCAAGTTTTGGAACATGAAGGCTTCGTCCTCTGAAGCTTCGTCAACAATTTCCTTTTCTTTCCCAGACACTGCGGCCATGGCCTCTTCAGCGGCAGCAGTAGCTTCTTCTGTGGCCATGTCTAGCAGTATTTTGTCGATATGTTCAATCGTGCTTTCCAAGTTCAAACCTTCAGGCGAGGTAGCTTCGGTAGCCGCGACCTCCGAAGGTGGGATTTCAATCTTTGTTATTTCTTCAGCCGCTGGTATCTTTTGAGCTGAAGCTCTCGGTGGTGTCTTGTCAATGACTTCTGTCACTGCGATGATTCTTTGTCTCTTTGTTTTAGTTGTTTTCTTCGTTTTTTCGGGCTCCTTTTCCTTCTGAAAAAACTTTGTCAGTTGAGGCCCCAATGGACTTAGCTTCGCAGGCAGGGATTCAGTCATTACCTTTAAAATCTCTTCCACGTCAGTGGCAGAGCGTGATGCGGGAGTCTCCTCTTTGTCAGATACTTTTCGCTTCGGAGATGATATTTTCTTCTTCGGAATATTCTTCTTTTTTGGTGGTTCTTCCTCATCTTCATTTAAAGCTTCGGCTCCCCTTTTCCTTTTTTGGCCCCCGGCACCTTTGCTCAGATTTTCATAGTCAGGGTATTCAAAACCCAGGGCGTCCAGCACTCGATTCAGCCTTCGCTTCAAACGGGTGCCGAAGGCCGCAGTCATCAATTGATCTTCTTTTTTCGAGTAATTCCCAAGAATTTCATTGCACATTATTTCAACTGTGTCCAGCCATTCTTGGCAAGGTTTTTTAAAGTATTTCTTAAACTTGTAATAGTAAGGTAACCGCACAAGTTCCCCTTCTTTCTTCTCCCCCTCTAGCTTCGGCATTTCCCATTCTTTTAAAGTAGGAAAAACCCTAAAGGCCAAGAACTCTTGAACTAGGTCCCTAGTACTGATATGCTCTGAAATAATTTTAAACTCAGCCAGTGCAGCCCAAGTGGAACCTTCTAATGACATTTGGCATCGTGGTCTTGTTTCACCGAAGATCAATTCAAGAGGGCTTTGTACCAGCTTCTCTTTGTCTTCGTCAACCTTCACATAAAACCATTCTGATTTCCAGCCTGCCGGCCATTTGCTTCGGTAACTGATTACAGGAAACTTTGTGGTTTTCCGATAGGCAAAATTGTAGCAACCAAAGTTATCATGTAATCCATCTTTTCTAGCCTTCGTCTGGTAATGCAGCTCATGAACTCGACAAAAGCTGTCGGCAAACGGCTCCACCGCCTGGCTTCGGAGGGCCCAGATATAAACACTAAGCCTAACGATAGTGTTAGGAGTCAACTGATGAAAGTAGATACCAAACTTCTTCAATACATCTGCAATAATCCCATGAAGGGGGAATCTCAACCCAGCCTTTAGAAAGCTCTTGAAAATGACTATTTCATCCTTCTCTGGCTTCGGGGTAGTTTCTTCTCCCCCGAAGCGAAGTAGCTTCTTCTGACTTTCACTGAAATAACCTGACTTTACCATCTTGGAGAGATCAGCCTTCGAAACGGTCGACTTTCCGAAGTCCAAGTGGCTGGGCTTACTTGGCATGGCAATACGATAATCATCTTCGGGATCAGTTTCTTCAATGTTCTCATCTTCTGCTTCGGCAGTTGCTTGTTCTGCTTCAACAGTGGGGATTTCTTCCGAAGTTACCAGTCCGGATCGTTGCATTGCTTCGGAGATGGGAACAGTCTCCGAACCTTCAGCTTCGCCTCCTTCACGCTCAACCCTGGCGGTAGATCGCACTCTGGCCATTTAATTCTGAGTTTGTGGAAATTGAATACTTTTTTCTCCCGAAGCCTTTCCTTCTGACGAAGCAGACTTTAAGTTGGAGCTTCGTTCGATTCCGAGAGTCAAGCTTCGGCTATGGTTAAAAATTTTGGCAGCAAAACAGTGCAAATAGCAATGAATGCTGTGATAACTTCACACCTACCCGTCTGTTTATATAGTGCTGCAGGTAAGAAGGCGAAACGCCAGGATTTTTACACCAGGCGGACAGTCACTGGCACTCGCTGCGCGGTGGACCGCAGGGACCAAACAGTAACTCTGCAAGGTGGGCCTGACACGCGCTCGGAAACTGAATCGTTTCTCGACAACGAGCTCAGGGAAGGTGTTTTTTGGACCTTCGGCTTCCCGAAGCTTAAGAGGCTTTTTTCACGGAACAAGCTCGTTACGAAAAACGATCTAGCGCCGCGAAAGGGGCTACTGTTGGGGCCATGCTTCGTTGCGCCGAAGGTCTTGTAGGAAGAAGCAGCTTCGGCTGAAGTTGTCCCCAGGAGATGACCGAAGGTTCCTCTTCATGAAGCTTCGGTATTACAAACCGACTTAGAGATAGAATGACCTTTCAATCCATAAAGGTCTGAGTCAATGTTGTAAACTTTTATGAGGGGCATAATTGTAATTCTTCACAGGCTGTGTCCTGTGTCTATAAATAGATGAACAGTACCCCCGTACTGTTCACGCTGACTTGTATTCGCTCGTGCGTCACATTTGTATTTTTGCCTTCCACCAAATCGAAGGTACAAATGTAATTCAATATTGTTCTTATTCTTCCATAATCATATAATGAGGACGCTTAATAATGTTATATGATTATTCATGTATTCTTTCATGTTTCATATGCTTTTCCTTTTATCAATATAAACTATGATGATGAAGGTATGTCCTTCATAACCTTCGTCCAAAATCGTTATATCCTAAGGGAAATAACGCTTCGGAGGACGAAGGACATTAACCATTAACTTCTTTCTGTGTTGCCTTGTTCTTAATTCGAAGCATTTGAGAACAAGTCCCCAACACTGTGCTTCTTCTCCACCAAATCCTGGGATTTCCCCTTCACATCTCACACATAAGCACACACGTACTCACAATCAACCACAGACCACATGTATCAATTAAAGAGATAAGTAACACAAGACAAAAGGGACCTCACCGATAAATATGAACTGCACAAGTCGACAACGAGGCATCCATGGAGGGAGGTGCTGCTCAGGGAATGACGAACTCTACTGGCACATGGGGTTAGCTCACCATGTGCTAACAACAAGGGGGATAGGGGAGAGTGGCGAGTAGAGAGGCTGGATTGGCTTGAGATGAGGGCGCTGAATGGGCGAGGACGAGCGATAGAAAAGGAAGCTCAGCGAGCTCAACCACTAGGGGTGCGGCCGGGTAGGGAGCTCGGCGTTGGGGCTAGGGCACCAAGGGAGATGGCAGAGTGAGCTGAAGCAAGATGTAGGGATGCGCCATGGGAGAGCGGCAGTAGGGAGATGGGCGGATCGACGCAGCGGAGCAGGCGACCTGAGGCACGGCGGCCATGGCGCTAGAAACGTCGGGTAGGGAGAAGACGCCGACCAGCAGAGCACCGAGGGGGAGAGGGCGGCATTGGGGAATGAGATGAGGGCAGAGGACGCCGGCTCCAAGGGCGCTGGGGAGGAGCTCGGCCGGTGGCAAGACATGAGCTAGAGACGAGCACCATGGATCGGCCAGGGAGAGGAGCTCGGCTGATGCACCACAGAATCAGCAGAGAAGAAGCGATTTGGGGATAAGGCTGAGAGAGGAGGCGGCGTTGCGCTATAGAAGGAAACAGCAGGAGAACATATGAACGAGATAAGAGAGCAAAGAACAGCGGTGAGATACTTCCAGAGAAAACACGTGTATTCTAGATAAGGAAGAGAAAAAAATAGACACGTAGAAGATAAAAGTTAGCCTTTTCCCTCTCCATATTTTTATCAAATTAGTATAGACATATATCTAACTTAGGTCTAGGTTTTGGACGAGAAACAATCGGAATGAACTGGAATGATGTCAACAACACTATTTTAGACTGCGTTCGATTCGATATGAAATCAAATAATTTCATATGTGGGCTGAACACCTGATTCCACGGCTATAGACAATTTACTGGAGAAACAGATCTCATTTACAAATCCTCGGACATGACGTTTCGATTAACGAGAGGGGACTAAATTATTTTACACCTAAAAACTTGAGTCATCGAGTTCTATTTAATTTAGTTGAGCCTAGACGATTTCACCGCTATCCGAACATCTATCTAGAAAACAGCTCAATTTATAATTCTATGTCTGATTTTTCTTGGATACGGATTGTGATCGAATTTATAAAATCGAATTCTTATATTCGCGTACTAGATCGATCCAAATAGCATAGGTTCAACATCTTGAAAGTTTTCTAAAATCCAAACATCTCTTAAATTTTTGGACGGCTTAGATAGACAGAGATAGATACAATATCAAAATAGCGATAACAAAGATGAGTAGAATTTAGTGCCCATTTTATTTTCACTGATATCCCATGCTTAAGTCCATAGTCGATATCGAACAGGAAATAAACACCTGGGGTGTTAAAAAACATTCGAATCTGAATATATATTCACATCTAAATTTTATGTCAATTATTTAAAAATATATAACGAATTTTAAAAATGTATAACGAATTTAAGTTTTACTTTTTATGAATATTAATAGTCTTAATGCTAAAAACAAGAATATAAAATTACATAGTAATTTTTATATATTATTTATTCACAATTAAAGAAAGAAAATAAAAAAATTAACATTCGACTAAGCATCGTTTGGGGGAGAAAGTGGGGGCTCTCTGCAAAACAATGGAGGCCCTAGACAAGATGGGAAGGAGCCACCAGAAGGGCTTGAGGTTTTAAGAAAGATATATATCATCAAACTAAGCTGAATTTATTATTTACTATATTTTCACAATGCGTCTTATCAGAAATTTCATACGAAGACAATTTCGTATTTAGAAGTACCCAATATACTCAATAACATCTAAGACAGTTCTTATAGTCTAGACGACTCTAATAATATCTTCATTTGAGATGGTTTTATATGCAAAAGTGCCTAATATACTAACCAAAATCTAAGACAATTCTTGCAATCTTAATGACTCAAAAGGTATATTTATCTGAGACAATTTTTAATAATAACCTGTCTTAAATCAATATAAGACATTTCTTACGGTGTAACTGTCTCGAAACACTTCTTTATTTAAGACGGATCTCCAACAAACTGTCTTATCTTACTCTTCACCATACAATAAAAGACACTTCTATAAAATGCTTTGATATCTGTCTTAAACTGTGTGTCTTAAATAAGCATATCTCTAGTAGTGTTATCACATAGGAGTGGGACTTTGCTCAGATTGTAGCCAAAGTCCTAGAGGGTTTGCTTCATCTAAAGCAGTTGCACGCAACACTGTCCTGAGGCAACGTACTGGGCCTCAACGGTGGATAGGGCAACAGATGTTTGTTTCTTAGAGCTCTAAGACACCAGGGACCTTCCCAGAAACTGACAAGTTCCTGATGTGCTCTTCCTATTGACCTTGCACCCGGCATAGTCGAAATCTAAATATCCGATTAGGTCAAAGGTAGACCCCTTTGGATACCAGATCCCGAATCAAGGCATAGAAACTAAATATCTAAGAATTCGCTTAACGGCCACAAGATGACACTCCTTGGGGTCGGATTGAAATCTAGCACACATGCATACACTTAGCATAATATCCGGTCTACTAGCACAAAGATAAAGCAAAGATCCTATCATAGACCGGTATGCCTTTTGATCAACAGACTTACCTCCTTTGTTGAGGTCCAAATGTCCGTCTGTTCCCATCGGTGTCTTTGCAGGCTTCGCATCCTTCATCCCAAACCTCTTGAGTAGATCTTGGGTGTACTTCGTTTGGGAGATGAAGGTGCCTTCCTTAAGTTGCTTCACTTGTAATCCAAGGAAGTAGTTCAACTCACCAATCATTGGCATCTCAAACTTTTGCATCATCACCCTGCTAAATCCAAGGAAGACTTTTGATTAGTAGAACCAAATATAATGTCATCGGCATATATTTGGCACACAAAAAGATCACCATTGCAAGTCTTAGTAAAGAGAGTAGGATCAGCTTTCCCAACCTTGAAAGCATTAGAAATGAGAAAATCTCTAAGGCATTCATACCATGCTCTTAGGGCTTTCTTAAGTCCATAGAACGCCTTAGAGAGCTTGTAGACGTGGTTGGGATACCTGTCATCCTCAAAGCTAGGGGGTTGTTCCATGTACACTTCCTCCTTAATTGGTCCATTGAGGAAGGCTCTCTTCACATCCATTTGGAACAGTTTAAAAGAATGGTGAGCAGCATAGGCCAATAATATGCGTATTGATTCTAGCCTAGTCACAGGAGCGAAAGTCTCCTCAAAATCCAGACCTGCTACTTGGGCATACCCTTTTGCCACAAGTCGAGCTTTGTTTCTCGTCACCACTCCGTGTTCGTCATGCTTGTTGCAGAACACCCATTTAGTTCCCACAATGTTTTGCTTTGGATGTGGCACCAGGCTCCAGACTTCTTTTCTCTTGAAGTTGTTGAGCTCTTCCTGCATGGCCAACACCCAATCTGGATCTTGCAAGGCTTCTTCTACCCTGAAAGGCTCAATAGATGAAACAAACAAGTAATGCTCACAAAAATTGGCAAATCATGAGCGAGTTGTTACTCCCTTGCTGATATCACCTAGAATTTGATCCACTGGGTGATTCCTTTGGATTGTGGACTGTCACACCCGTTTCCAAAGGGCAGAGCCGGGTGCATCGCATATGTGTGCCAGGATCTATTTCCACACATATGTTGACATCACAAGTGTAATATATCAAAAGAACAATGCATAAAAGCGTAAATAACGATTATATTAACATATTACACTTCAAACAGACATAATGTCTTAACCTTTATTCATCAAAGTACAACGAGACATGGACATCCATCCACAGGAAGATGACCGGGGGTATCACTAGACTAGCATCCATGGAGCTCAGCATCATAACTTCATCTGCAAACTTCTGATCAAAATTAAGCAAGGGTGAGCTCACTTATGGTCGAGGCTCAGCAAGTGGGGAAAAGCTAATGCAGGTTTAACAAGGTGAGGCTAATGTTGAGCAGTAAGCATTTTAGTTGGTCAACATTTTATTAACAACACCTGTCTTACTAATAAGTGTGAATCCCAAGTATTCCCATTAAACAAAGGTATAAGAGTATATCAAAAACACTTAAGTGAAACCACTTAAGCAAATCATTGGCAGATCATCGGATCTCGATTTATTTCCATCTTCAAGTTCAATTATCATGTGAGGAGTCCAGGCTGCTCATAACCGTGAGCACGACTGATATATCAGTTTTACACTCTGCAGAGGTGGTACAACTCTACCCACAAGCCATGTATCCCCTCTAGCCTGGGTCGGCCAAAACCCGTAAACACTTCCAAGGTGAGTGGCTAGGGATCCACTGTAATACCCAACTTGCAATTTGTGGAAGATAGCCTAAGAGGAGAAATGATATTCCTTTGTATATATGTGTGTTGTCCATATTTATCATCTCATGAGAACATCACAGGAGAACAAATAAATAAATAATAAAAAGATATACCATTAAATCATGTGACATGCTGGAGTTTATGGTTTGTGCATTTAATGAAAAGAGTAATGCCACTAATAGAAATAAATTAGTGGCAAAAGCAAGGATTTAATACCTAATTTGAGAGTTTGAAAAAGAGAAGATATAAAAAAAGTTTATGTGTATTTCCAAAATTAGTACCTTAAGGTCACAATATAACGTGAAGATAAATTTTGGCACAAGATTTGAATGTAAATTTGAATTCTGGAAATTTAAAAGGGAGAAAAAGAAAACAGAAAACAAAAGAAAAGAGAAAGAAGCCTACCTGGGCCGGTTTACCGCATTTGGCCCACCAGGAACCCCTCCGCGCGGCCCAAAACCTTATCCACGCGCGCGCCAGCCACCCAGTGGGAATGCGCTGACATGTGGGCCCTCCAAGTCAGTCGTGCCCGCGTCTTCTCCTCTCCGTTACACCGACCCGCGGGGCCCTCGCGTCAGACTAACACACCGCGTGCACCATCGGCCTCTCCTCTGTGACTCTGCTCTTTGGGCCCACTCATCAGACGTCTCTCACGGGGGTGCAGCGCTGATGTCTGTCGCTGGCTCAAGTGACCCACTGGTCAGACTCGTCCTCTCCACCGGGGAAATCGGCCACGCCAACGGATGCACCGGAATTCACGGGGCGGGCACTCCAGGGATCTCGGTCGGGCCATTGCTCGGCCTTGGTATAAGACTGTCCCCTGGCATGTGTTACGGCTCCATTTTGACCCACGCCAAAAGCTTAACCACCGTGCCCGCCGTCGAGTTCTTGGAAGAACGCCGTCGCCGCGCCGTACTTTGAATTAGGGGTGTTTCGGTACCTGGGCGTGTGTCGGGGAGCTCCCTTGCGTGGGAGAATGCGGTAGCGTTGCCCTGGGAGGTCAGGGGCCACTATCACGCCCGTAATTTCTCGTCGTCGCTCTTCTGGGCGGCGGAATCTGCGTGGCGCGAGGGTAGCTGTCTCCGTCGCCTAAGCTTCGGTGAGTTACCTCTTACCCGTTTTGCCTTGGCTCGGTGATCGTGTAGGTTCAATTGGGGCGGATGCAGATGCGGGGTTACGCCTGGGCGACTCGCCAGAGAGTTCGCCGTCATGGCCAGGGTGCGGGCGCCGCCCTGTTCCGGCCTGGGAGCCAACCAAATCGTGACCGCCGTCCGATTCAAATTGTGCGATCACGATTAGTTGAAGGGCTGGGCGAGAGATTGCCGTGGATTTTAGATCCAGTGGCTAGGATGCGTACCGCTTCGTTTATGCTGGGATTTAATCTGGAACGTTGGTGGCCGATCGGACGACCCACATCATCAGATACCCTTTCGCCTTGGCATATATGCTAAAGAAACCCTTAGCTTCTGAGAAACTAACCCGCCTTCCCTCTCAACTATTCTCTGTGTCTTGGCGATCTTGCGGGATAGCCCCCGGGTTTTCTGGAAAATGAGGCCTAGTCCAGAGATCGTTTAAATTGAATAAATGAAATAGAAAATAGATTTTTAATAGGAAAATAATTGCTAGAACTTCAATAATTCATAGAAAATGCATATGAACTCCAAATTACTTCATACCAGTTCCTAAAATTTTGTAATTTTATTCTCTAACACTTAGTGTCTCTGTTTTATCATGACAATAGTAAGAAAATTAATCCCACACTTAATCCTATTTTAAACACATAAAACCTTTGGAAATTCATAACTTAAATTCTATAACTCCAAAAATTATGATTCCTGTTCCTAGAATTTTATTTTAATGTGTAGATTATTACTGTGTATTTTGTATATATGTTTGGTGTAATGTTAATTTCTCTATATGCACTGTGCTTGTTTGTATTGTGGCGAGTAGAATAGCCCGTGACCGAGGATCCTGGTGAGCAGCAGGATGAAGTAGCTGAGCAAGAGCTCATTGAAGGCAAGTTGTGCCCTTGACCACTTTTTACCCAATAATGTTCTTTTATATCATTTACTCACGCATAGGTTAATTTTGATGGGACCCAATAGGTCACCCTAGATTGCTAATAAAATTTTGACCAACTACTTAAAAGCAATCCTCAGCTTTAACCCCTGTCATTGATTAGCCTTACACATCACATGAACTCCCACCTTTGTGAGTTCATGTCCACTGGTTCCCCGCAACTTGTTGAGCTATGATCATGTGTGAGCTCACCCTTGCTGTCTCACACCCCCCACAGGAGAAGAACAAGTGGTTCTGGAGGAGCCACAAGGCGAGGAGTATGATCTGATCTAGGTGGCGTTTCTCAGTTGACATTGGCGCCGACGATCCTTAGTTCGTTTTATATTTATCTTTTATTTTGTAATAAGTCTTCCGCTATGTAATAAATACTTTGATTATTGTGACATTTATCTCTATACACTCTGTTATTATATATGTTGTCTTCTTGGCGCATGTATGAGATGCACCTGCTTTGTTCCTTAAAGCCGGGTGTGACAGAAGTGGTATCAGAGGAAATGTTGACTGTAGGACGAAACATAGATAGAAATGGACAAACCCTTTCCTACTTACCTTACTCTGATTCATTCTAAACTTATCTCATCTTGGTCTTGTCTCACCTTTTGCTACTCTACTCTGATTAATCTTATCTTTTCCACTCTAAGACAAGATAGATTTCACACCTTGGAATCCTACCATTATGATCTTCTTAAGAGATAGGGAACCCAAGACAAAATTTAAAACTATTTTCTTTATTTAAAAATGATTGGTTGATTGTGCTGATGATAAATGTCTGATTTGCTTCTTTGATTGATTGAAATATTATATATGGACATCTTAGCATGTACCACCATAAAGTAATGAATTAGCTATGGTAGGTAAAATATTAATCTGCTTAGCTAATAAATCCCCAAAGTAACCTGATTTGTAAATACTTGCCTTGTCTACTATTCTCTTACCTTATGTATCTAACTCAGATGGTCAATACCAGGCGGGGTGGTGGAATTGATTTGCCTCCTAATCGACACACTCGAAGGATATATAGACAACCCCAGCCACAGCCTGCAGAGATGAATCCTCCTAATCCTCCAACAGGCGGAGTTGACCCACTGATTGCTGCTCAGATGAGGATGATGCAGCAAATGGCGGACACCATGGCAGATATGCGTGCACAGATGCAGCAAGAACGCCAGGAGATGCGTTAGGAAAGAGAAGAGATACGACAGGAGTTGCGCCAGGAGCGAGAGGAGATACGCCAGGAAAGGAGGGCGCAACAACAGCAGCTGCAACAGCAAATGCAACAACAACAGCAACAGCAGCAACAGCAACAAGTACCACTGCCTCCACCTCCACCACCAGTTCCACCCCGAGATAAGCATAGGGAGTTGATGAGCCATAAGCCACCTACATTTGCAAGCTCACCTGATCCACTGGACGCGGATGATTGGCTGAAATCTATGGAAAAGATGCTGAATATTGCACAATGCACTGACCGGGAGAAGGTTCTATATGCTTCTGGACGTCTGACTGGTCCTGCTGCTGACTGGTGGGATTCATATACTGCTGCCCACGATGCTGCTGATACTATCACTTGGGCAGAGTTCAGTACACAGTTCAGAAACTATCATATACCAGCTAGATTGATGAAGATTAAAAAGAAGGAATTTCTGTCGCTGAAGCAAGGAAGCATGTCAGTCAGCAAGTATCACGACAAGTTCATCCAATTATCCAGATATGCCCCTGATGAAGTTGCTGAAGATGAGAGGAAGCAGGAGCATTTTATTGAAGGACTTAATGGACCTCTGCAGTATGCTCTAGTGGCACATACGTTTCCATCATTTCAGAGGTTGCTTGATAAGGCCCTGGCTATTGAACACAAGCGTGTTCAGCTCGGAGAATTGAAGAGAAAGGCTATATCTCAAGGACAAGGAAGCAGCAGTGTTCGTCCTCGCTACAGTTCACCCCAGGGTACACCAGTTCGCACTGGCAGAGGCCAGCGCCTAGTTCAGCAATCACCTCTGAGGACTCCACCTCCTCGACAGGCTACCCCTACTGGCACCCCGACGAAGTTCTCAGGACAGAGTCCATGCACTACTTGTTTCAAGTGTGGGAAGACTGGTCACTATGCAAATGTCTACCCATAGAGGATTGCTACTACTCTAGTTCAGAACAGGCAGCAAACTCCAGGATCTGGCAAGGGATATTCTATTGCCAAGGTTAATCAAGTCAGCGTTGATGCTGCTCCGGATGGTGCTGACATCGTGCTTGGTATGTTTTATGTTAATGCTATTCCTGCAACCATCTTATTTGATTCTGGTGCTACACATTCATTTATGTCTGCTAGATATGCCAACACAAATGAAATACCACTGCTAAATATGAGAAAACCAATGATAGTAATTACACCTAAAGGGCCTATTGAGGCAAATCAAATGACACGTAGATTGACATTGACAATTATGGGTAGAGAATTTGGAGCTACTGCTATAATATTAGAGTCAAGCAGTATAGATCTGATCCTTGGTATGTCATGGTTAAGAAAGGAAAGGCCGTTATAGCATGTGGTAGAGGTACCGTAGAACTCACTACCACTAAAGGAGAAAGATTTCAAGTTAATATTGCAGTGACCACCTCATCCAAGCGTGCAATGTTCTTTATACCCGAGGAGTTTGTTGGTGACAACATCCGTGTGGATAGAGATTTCCCGGATGTCTTTCTAGAGGAGTTACCAGGGATGCCACCTGATAGAGAAGTTGAGTTTGTTATTGATCTCCTACCTGGAACCGCCCCTATTTCTAAACGGCCATATAGGATGTCCGTAGAGGAGTTGAAGGAACTTAAGATGCAGTTAACTGAGTTACAAGATGCTGGGTACATTCGTCCGAGTTCCTCACTGTGGGGAGCACCAGTACTGTTTGTACAGAAGAAGGATGGATCACAAAGAATGTGTGTGGATTATAGATCACTTAATGATGTTACTGTGAAGAACAAGTATCCGTTACCCCGTATTGAGGATTTATTTGATCAGATGAGAGGTGCTAGAGTATTTTCGAAGATTGATCTCCGATTAGGGTACCATCAGATGAGGATTAGACCATCGGATATTCCCAAGACGGCTTTCTCGACTCGATATGGATTATATGAGTTTACTGTTATGTCGTTTGGATTAACCAATGCACCAGCTTATTTTTTGAATTTGATGAATAAGGTGTTTATGGAGTACTTGGACAGATTCGTCGTGGTGTTCATCGACGACATTCTTATCTATTCCAAGAGTGATAGTGATCACGAGGAACATCTGAAGTTGGTGCTACAGAAGCTACGAGATAACCAGCTATATGCCAAGGCAAGTGCGAGTTTTGGATTGGCGAGGTGCCATTTCTTGGTCATATTATTTCTAATGGAGGAATATCAGTGGATCCTGCTAAGGTTAAGGAGATAATGGAGTGGAGAGTACCCACTACAGTTACTGAGATTCGGAGTTTCTTGGGATTAGCAGGCTATTATCGGAGATTTATTGAAGGATTTTCTAAGATTGCTAAACCTATGACTTCACTTTTGGAGAAAGGAAGAGAATTTAAGTGGGACAAGAAGTGCCAAGACAGCTTTGATCAATTGAAGAAAAGATTGATGTCGCCACCAGTATTGGTTATGCCAGACCTATAGAAAGGATTTGATATCTATTGTGATGCATGTGGCCAAGGCTTAGGATGTGTGCTCATGCAAGAAGGACATGTGATTGCTTATGCTTCTCGTCAGTTACGGAAACATGAATTGAACTACCCCACTCATGACTTGGAATTGGCAGCCGTTGTGCATGCACTTAAGATTTGGAGACATTACATTATGGGAACCAAGTGCCAAGTATACACAGATCATAAGAGTTTGAAGTATATATTCACTCAGAAGGATCTCAACCTTAGGCAACGACGTTGGTTGGAGCTTATTAAGGACTATGATTTGGAGATTCACTATCACCCAGGCAAGGCGAATTTGGTTGCAGATGCTTTGAGTCGCAAGGAGCATGTTCATTCAGCTATTGTTGCCCAGCTACCTGATGAGATTGTTGAGGATTTCAGGAGACTTAACCTGGGGATAGTTGCTCATACTGAAGGAGTTACTATTGATGTGGAACCTACTTTGGAGCAAGAAATCCGCAAAGGTCAAATTAGTGATGCTAAAATAAAAGAGATTAAGGATCTGATTATGGAAGGTCGAGGTCCGGAATTCATGGAAGATGAGCAAGGCACTATATGGTTCAAGGACAGGATGTGTGTTCCTGATATTGAAAGCCTTCGAGAGACTATTTTAAAGGAGGCCCATGATTCGGATTATTCTATTCATCCTGGTAGTACCAAGATGTATCAGGATTTGAAGCGGAAGTATTGGTGGTATGGATTGAAAAGAGATGTGGCTGCACATGTGGCTATGTGTGATGTATGTCAAAGAGTCAAGGCTGAACACCAGAGGCCAGCTGGACTATTGCATCCACTGAAGATACCCGAGTGGAAGTGGGAAGAGATTGGCATGGATTTTATTACTGGATTACCTCGCACCCAGAAAGGATATGATGCTATATGGGTGATTGTGGATAGATTGACTAAAGTGGCTCACTTCATTCCTGTCAAGACTACTTATAAAGGTTCTCAGCTAGCAGAGTTATATATGGCTCGGATTGTGTGTTTACATGGAGTACCAAAGAAGATCGTGTCTGATCGAGGTTCACAGTTTACCTCAAGATTTTGGAGAAGCTTTCATGAGAACATGAGCACGAAGTTGAATTTTAGTACGGCTTATCACCCTCAGACTGATGGACAGACTGAAAGGACTAATCAAGTATTGGAAGATATATTGAAAGCTTGTGCCCTTCAGCACGGAGGGAGTTGGGATAAAAGTCTGCCGTATGCTGAGTTCTCATATAATAATAGTTATCAGGCCAGTCTGAAGATGTCACCTTTTGAAGCTCTGTATGGGAGGAAGTGCAGGACTCCTTTGTATTGGGATCAAACTGGAGAAAGACAATTCTTTGGGCCTGAATTGATTCAAGAAGCAGAAGAACAAGTTCGTATAATTCGAGAGAATTTGAGAGTGGCTCAAACCAGGCAAAAGAGCTATGCTGATAATAGAAGGAGGCCACTGGAATTTGAAGAAGGAGATTATGTGTACCTCAAGGTGTCACCACTTCATGGAATGAGGAGATTCAAAGTTAAGGGCAAATTGTCCCCACGCTATATTGGACCATTCCTGATCTTTAGGCGAGTTGGGGAGATGGCATACCAACTCGAGTTACCTGCTAGTCTATTAGATGTGCATAATGTGTTCCACGTATCCCAACTGAAGAAGTGTCTCTGTGTCCCCGAGGAACAGTTACCAATGGAAGAGCTTAGTGTTCAGGGTGATTTGACTTACACGGAGTACCCGATCAAGATTTTGGATACATTAACTCGAGTTACAAGAAATAAGGTGATAAAGATGTGTAAGGTACAATGGAGTCACCATGGAGAAGATGAAGCAACTTGGGAAAGAGAAGAAGAGCTTCGCATAGATTTTTCCCATCTTTTCCCTCGTTCTTCCTAAATCTCGAGGACGAGATTATTTTTAAGGGGGGTAGGATTTGTAATACCCAACTTGCAATTTGTGGAAGATAGCCTAAGAGGAGAAATGATATTCCTTTGTATATATGTGTGTTGTCCATATTTATCATCTCATGAGAACATCACAGGAGAACAAATAAATAAATAATAAAAAGATATACCATTAAATCATGTGACATGCTGGAGTTTATGGTTTGTGCATTTAATGAAAAGAGTAATGCCACTAATAGAAATAAATTAGTGGCAAAAGCAAGGATTTAATACCTAATTTGAGAGTTTGAAAAAGAGAAAATATATAAAATATAAAGAAAGTTTATGTGTATTTCCAAAATTAGTACCTTAAGGTCACAATATAACTTGAAGATAAATTTTGGCACAAGATTTGAATGTAAATTTGAATTCTAGAAATTTAAAAGGGAGAAAAAGAAAACAGAAAACAAAAGAAAAGAGAAAGAAGCCTACCTGGACCGGTTTACCGCATTCGGCCCACCAGGAACCCCTCCGTGCGGCCCAAAACCTTTTCCACGCGCGCGCCAGCCACCCAGTGGGAATGCGCTGACATGTGGGCCCTCCAAGTCAGTCGTGCCCGCGTCTTCTCCTCTCCGTTACACCGACCCACGGGGCCCTTGCGTCAGACTAACACACCGCGCGCACCATCGGCCTCTCCTCTATGACTCTGCTCTTTGGGCCCGCTCATCAGACGTCTCTCACGGGGGTGCGGCGCTGATGTCTTTCGCTGGCTCCAGTGACCCACTGGTCAGACTCGTCCTCTCCACCGGGGAAATCGGCCACGCCAACGGATGCACCGGAATTCACGGGGGCGGGCACTCCAGGGATCTCGGTCGGGTCGTTGCTCGGTCTTGGTATAAGACTGTCCCCTGGCATGCGTCATGGCTCCGTTTTGACCCACGCCAAAAGCTTAACCACCGTGCCCGCCGTCGAGTTCTTGGAAGAACGCCGCCGCCGTGCCGTACTTTGAATTAGGGGCGTTTCGGTACCTGGGCGTGTGTCGGGGAGCTCCCTTGCGTGGGAGAATGCGGTAGCGTTGCCCTGGGAGGTCAGGGGCCACTATCACGCCCGTAATTTCTCGTCGTCGCTCTTCTGGGCGGCGGAATCTACGTGGCGCGAGGGCAGCTGTCTCCGTCGCCTAAGCTTCGGTGAGTTACCTCTTACCCGTTTTGCCTTGGCTCGGTGATCGTGTAGGTTCAATTGGGGCGGATGCAGATGCGGGGTTACGCCTGGGCGACTCGCCGGAGAGTTCGCCGTCGTGGCCAGGGTGCGAGCGCCGCCCTGTTCCGGCCTGGGAGCCAACCAAATCGTGACCGCCGTCCGATTCAAATTGTGCGATCACGATTAGTTGAAGGGCTGGGCGAGAGATTGCCGTGGATTTTAGATCCATTGGCTAGGATTGCGTACCGCTTCGTTTATGCTGGGGTTTAATCTGGAACGTTGGTGGCCGATCGGACGACCCACATCATCAGATACCCTTTCGCCTTGGCATATATGCTAAAGAAACCCTTGGCTTCTGAGAAACTAACCCGCCGTCCCTCTCAACTATTCTCTGTGTCTTGGCGATCTTGCGGGATAGCCCCTGGGTTTTCTGGAAAATGAGGCCTAGTCCAGAGATCGTTTAAATTGAATAAATGAAATAGAAAATAGATTTTTAATAGGAAATTAATTGCTAGAACTTCAATAATTCATAGAAAATGCATATGAACTCCAAATTACTTCATTCCAGTTCCTAAAATTTTGTAATTTTATTCTCTAACACTTAGTGTCTCTGATTTATCGTAACAATAGTAAGAAAATTAATCCCACACTTAATCCTATTTTAAACACATAAAACCTTTGGAAATTCATAACTTAAATTCTATAACTCCAAAAATTATGATTCCTGTTCCTAGAATTTTATTTTAATGTGTAGATTATTACTGTGTATTTTGTATATATGTTTGGTGTAATGTTAATTTCTCTATATGCACTGTGCTTGTTTGTATTGTGGCAAGTAGAAGAGCCCGTGACCGAGGATCCTGGTGAGCAGCAGGTTGAAGTAGCTGAGTAGGAGCTCATTGAAGGCAAGTTGTGCCCTTGACCACTTTTTACCCAATAATGTTCTTTTATATCATTTACTCACGCATAGGTTAATTTTGATGGGACCCAATAGGTCACCCTAGATTGTTTATCTCATTACCTTGTTTACCCCTGAATCACTTGGGTAGTTTGCTATTACTTTACATGGCTTTGGGATAATAATTTATTATATCTATGTTCCAATTATTCTTGTTATTCTATTTATGTTCATGTCAAGTTCATTAATGTTAATTGGAACATAGAGCTTAACTTGAGAAACACGTGCCACCACAAGGGTTTAATGGGACGCCCTTGGCTGACTAATTAGGAAAGCTAGTGGAAGACTACCTTACCCGAAAGGGGCAAGGGCAGTAGGGGAGTTGCATGCAAGGAGGTTCTTGGGTTGATTTAGCTGCGATGGCGGTCAGACGGGGGATTCTTGCAAGTGCTCTTCCCATAAACTGTAGCGGGTTTTCAGAAGCTAGTGGAACTTTGTAAAGGCCTCGTAGTGTTGCCCTGCCTCGCTTCCTAGGTAGAGGTGTATGGGAGTCGCGATCCCTTGGCAGATGGGTAACATGACTTGTGGGTAAAGGGTACAACCTCTGCAGAGTGTAAAACTGGTATACTAGCCGAGCTCACGGTCATGAGCGGCTCAGGACTCTCTGATGTTTAAATTATGGAACTTAACTTCAATTTTGTCATTTGCATTGCATGGGTTCATTACTAATTTTGTTCAATTACTTTATTTAAGGTTTGGTATTTACTTACACTTAGTAATTGCTAATAAAATTTTGACCAACTACTTAAAAGCAATCCTCAGCTTTAACCCCTGTCATTGATTAGCCTTACACATCACATGAACTCCCACCTTTGTGAGTTCATGTCCACTGGTTCCCCACAACTTGTTGAGCTATGATCATGTGTGAGCTCACCCTTGCTGTCTCACACCCCCCCACAGGAGAAGAACAGGTGGTTCTGGAGGAGCCACAAGGCGAGGAGTATGATCTGATCTAGGTGGCGTTTCTCAGTTGACATTGGCACCGACGATCCTTAGTTCGTTTTATATTTATCTTTTATTTTGTAATAAGTCTTCCGCTATGTAATAAATACTCTGATTATTGTGACATTTATCTCTATACACTCTGTTATTATATATGTTGTCTTCTTGGCGCATGTATGAGATGCACCTGGCTTTGTTCCTTAAAGCCGGGTGTGACATCCACTATGAGGCTTTCACAAAATACACTTAATACGAAGCAACCCGCTAAGGTTTCTAAAGACAATGGTGGTGGCCCCCTGGGTGAGGTACCTTAGCCAAGAATACGTCCCCATGTTAACGTGGGCTGCCAACACCTACCGCTCCCCCTCTTGCCCATATTTTAGGTAAGGTTGCCAGGCACTAAGCATATAAAGCTAATTACCAGAGCCAGAGCCATGATAGCACTCGTGGTTGCATTGTTATCCTGGGTGGTCACTCTATGTTCCAATTAATATGCAATAATCTTGTTTAACCATCGGGTTAACAACAATAATGTAAACTTACCATTTTGGAACATTAATATCATAAGCAGGAGTGACTGCATAAAGTTAAGTTGTAGCAATAGCATAGCTACGAAGGTAGAGTATAATTCCTAGGTTTGATCAAGGAATAAGGTTGGTAAGGTTATCTAAATAGGTAACCCGTCAAATTATGCATATATATCCAAAAGAATAAACTTTATTAAATGTATTGTTTGGGATCAAACAGAGTATGCAGAGGGAGAAGTCCACTTGCCTTGCTTATTGAAAACTTGAGACCCTTCCACGGATCTGAATAGATCTTGATTCTTAACTACTAGATCAACCAATGGATATCACACAAACAAACAAGAAGAACAAACACCACTCAATAACATACCACATTCACCATACGTAAAGCTAAAAGAAAGCCTAACGAAAAGAGCGTTCGCTTTTAAAGAACATCGCAAGTAAGGGTTATAATAAGATGGTATTCTTTTCAAAAATGTGTGATCTATACTTTATAAAACAAGACATGAGCTTAAAAACATCTTAATTAAAATATACAAATATTGGGTTCATCAATTTTAATCTTTTATAAAACGTCATACGTGATACGTCTAGATTAAGGGTTTATAAGATGATAAAACACGTTATAACAATATTAAACCTTTTAGAGAAGATATATGTTATATATCTAAGGTTAATGGGCTACTAATCACGTTATTAATTTTAGAAGCATTATGAAGCATTTTATAAATATTGTTAACCAATTACTTATGACAAATTAAGATATAAGTCTAAATAGGTTTTATGCGAAAAGGTCATTATTATTAAACACCTATTTATGGAAAGTTATGATATATGCCTTAAATGAGCTTTTATGTAGGAGACAATGAACAAACAACTATATTTTATTTTTATTAGAAAGTACATGTCAAACTATATACAAAACAAATATGTAAACTAACATTTTAATTATAAAAAGGACATGAACACTAATTTTCTTTATTTTATCCTTTAGGGACCACTAAATGATATAAATAAATAATATGGATTCAATGTGATGAACAAATTAATCGCGCTTGCATTACTAGTTATGAACAGATATAAATGTAAGTTAATTATTAAATTGTGAGAAAATATAAATAATCTATTGATTACATTTAGTTTCAATTTAGGAACATATGACCTAAATCATTTGAAAGGAAAAAGTATAAACTATCATTTTAGTTTATAAAAAATGACACTTGTTTATTTTAATTAAGAAAATTGTAAATACTCCATTAATTGGACATATGTTTATTTTCTATTTTTTTATTAAGAAACATATGTCTACATATTTTTTTAAGTTTCTATTTAATACGGCTATACTTAAACATCTATAATGAACCTGGTTAAATCAAAGACATGTCATCTATTAAAAAGGTCATTTTTAAAATTAGAAACAAATTATTTACTTCTTTAGTAAGAAACCTATATTTATCAACATAACTATCAATTTCTAATTAAGTTATTTTAACATTATTATAAATTCTATCCTTTCGTTTTTCTCCTTTTCTTTTCTAAATAGAGTTTATACGTGTAACTAAAATTTGTTTATTTATAATCCTTCTGACATTAATATACCAAGAATTAATTTTATATTACTAAATGGGACTTTTAATAACATAATCATGGTTATTATGACATAAATAAGCATTTTACTATTCTAAGTAATTAAGTGCTATACTTATGAATACATTTATTATGAATAGTAAAATCTATATATATTTTCATTCGACTGGAAAATACATGACTTGGTGTCTATTTCAATTTCTTCATGCAAATAAGTTTATACTTAAACTACTACTAACAATTATCGTTCTACACACAAAAGCGAAATTAATTATGAACATTTCTAGTATGAAAACCACTGAAGTAGTAAATAGTGACTGTGCTCATTTTTAGAATTATAAAATCATACGTATTTTCAAAGTATTGTCGTGGGGTTCGATTTTGGCTATACGTATACATCGCATCTCTAAAAATCATACGCGTGAATCGCCAAATCGCATCAACATTACAACAATAATTCATAAGATCAATAAAGTAATTCAAACATGATTTAGAAAATACATTAACGAGTTGGGGTTGTCTTCAACCTTGAGTTCTCGTTCTTGCGCAGGGAGTGATGAACGTTGACGAGAGGGAGTGGTTCGACGGGCAGGTAACAACGAGGTTTGGACGGGGTTCGGGGACGTCTCCAACGAGCAGAGGAATGGGCGCGGTCGTCGGTGGTGTCGGGGTTTCGGACCCAGGGGGTCCCTGGACCGACGAGTAAATTTGTCGATGCGTGTCCCTGCCCAGATGGGTTGGTGCGAGATGGAACACAAGAGGAGGAACAAGCCTTGTATTATCTTGCACCAGGGGTGCTCGTACTAGGGGTTACAAGCATTGCGAGAGGGCGAGTACGAGGGGGCGAGAGAGAGAGAGGGGGGGTCGGGCCCTGCTCGTCCTCTCCCTTCCCTTTGCCTTGCGTTCGTGTATACGTATCCTCATATGTTCGTCTGTTCTTTGTGTTCGTGTGTTCGCGTGTTCGCCCCTCCCTCTTTCCCCTTTTTTCCTCCCCTCGTGGGGCACTGGACACCCCCTTTTATAGACGTAAGGAGATACCCAGCTGTACAATGGGGTGTAGCTGGGAGCTAACGTGGCTGGCAGGGAAGTGCCCTGAGCCCTGTACAAATAACAATGTGGCCGTCAGGGGGGCGTCTCGAGCCCTATAGAGGTAGTATCGTGGCCGTTAGAGAAGTGCCTTGAGCCCTGTAGCAGTACAGCTGTTAGCGCTGCATGGATCCTACTGACGTCTCCTTACTTCCGTAGGGGGCTTGAGAACCACCGACGTCATAATTGCATGCGGGGAACCATCATTGCCTGTTACCGAGGTAAGCTTGATAGGACGCCGGTCTTGTTCCTTCGTAGCCTGAGCTAGCTAGGAGTAGGGTAATGATGCATCCCTTGTGGCGCGGTTGATCCGAGCCTGAGGTCGGGCGAGGCGGCGGCTCCTCCCAGGCCGAGGCTGGGGCCGAGGCCTAGGGTTGGGCGAGGATGTGACTCTTCCCGAGGCCAAGGCCGAGGCCGAGCCCCAGGGTCGGGCGAGGCGGAGCTTCCTGTTGCGCCCGAGGCTTATCTTGACCGTTGTCGATTTCGCTCGGGTGGTTGGCACAGCAGCCGCGAGCGGGGCGGGCGACACTGTTTTCCTGTCAGATCAGTCAGTGAAAGGGCGAAGTGACTGCGGTTACTTCGACCTTGCCGGCTGAGGCACGCGTGTCAGGATAAGGTGTCAGGCGATCCCAGCATTAAATGCGCATGCAATACGGTCGGCTAGTAAGGCGATTTGGCCAAGGTCGCTTGCACGACAAGGCTTGCCTTTGGCTGAGCCGAGGGTGCGCTCACTGCCTGAGGAGACCCTCGGGCGAGATGCGAACTCGTCCGGGACCACTGTTCCGCCTGAGGCCAGGCTGAGGCGAGGCGAGACCGAGTCCCTTGGTAGACAAAGCTTTGACTTTGACTCAAACTGTAAGCCTTCATGGTTTGTCCTGAAGGTATTTTCGAGCCGAGATTAAGAGTGTTGGGGGTACCCCTAATTTCGATACCCGATAGTAGCCCCCGAGCCTCGAAGGGAGTGGCGATGCTCGCTTCGAGGCTCTGCCACATTTTTGGTGAGGGGACCGGCCTTTCTCTTTGTTCCGACGGGTGCGCGCGAGCGCACCCACCGGGTGTAGCCCCCGAGGCCTCGGAGGAGTGGTTTGACTCCTCTGAGGTCTTAACGCTTTTCGTGATTCCTCGGCCGGTCCTGTTGTTCCCTCATGCGGCCTGGCCGTAGCCCGGGTGCACGATCAGGTTCCGAGTTTTTGAGCTGGTTTGCTAACGCTGTCAACAGTTTGGCCATAGCCGGGTGCGAGAGCAGCCCTCGAGCCTCTGCACGGAGCGAGAGGACGATCAAGGACTGTCTCAACTTTCATTATACGCCCCTTCGTCGCCTTTCCGCAAGGAGGAAGGGGGAAAGCGCCATGTTACCCTCGGAGGGCACTGATCATGGCGTTTCCGGTGAGTTGCTAACGGGTGATCCGAGTGGACGCCCGTGCCCCATTCGTTAGGGGTCGGCTAGTGGCCCAGAGGCGCGCTCCAAAAGTACATGCAGGTGATTCGCTGGACCCGGACCCTTTTCGACAGGGTCCGAGGGCTCGATGCCTCTGTCCGGTGGGATTCCATTACGAGTCATTCCCGCTGGTCTCGGAAATGTCCTAGGGTACCTCGAGAGCGTAGCCCGAGCCTTGGCCATGTATCGGACGTACCCAGGGTCATCCCTCACTCTGCGTGTTCTGGGGCAGCTGTCGAACCCTATCGAGGGGCCAACCTTCGAACCCCTGATCAATAATGGGCGCGGAGCCTGAGTGCTCTGGGGCGGCTATCGAACCCTTCTGAGGGGCCAGCCTTCGAACCCCTGATCAGTAATGGGCGTGGAGCCCGGGTGCTCTGGGGCGGCTGTCGAACCCTTCCGAGGGGCCAGCCTTCGAACCCCTGATCAGTAGGAGGGCTCGGGGGCCCGTTTCCTTCGCGGGGAAGGATCCCTTTCAAAATATCCTCTTTCTCGGTCCCTGTGGCAAGAGAGAGAGAGGAAACGGAAAAGGATATGAATTTAAAAATCAAGGTGCACCTTTTTTGACGCGACCATTACGGCGGAGGGGAAACGTCGCTCGCTTCGCCTGCCAACGGTGTCACTGGCTCTGCCAAGGAGTTAATGCGACGGTACGGGCGATTCGCGGGGCATCTGTTGCGTGTGCGCGGGCCATTCGAGGAACAGAAAGACCGTTTCCCCTCTGAGTTTGAATTTCACGGTGGATTCAGGCGAAGTTTTGAATAATCCTCGCCCAGGCCTTTATATACCCGGAAGCGGGGCCGACGATGGTTTTCCACTCTGCCGTTTGCGCTCGCCTCCTGCTTCGGTTTCCACAACCTAAGAGAGTAGCCAGAGGAGAGAAAACCGCACACCTCATCCCTACCGCCGCCACCGCTTCTGTCCGGCGATGGCTGACAAGGTGTCCGTTGTTTTGCCGCGCGACCCGTGGCCATTCTCGACTGTTTCCGTGGGGGACCTGGAGGCCCTTATCGCTGATGGTTTGCTGCGTCCCCTCTCCGGCGAGCCGCAGCCGGAGTGGATGGCCCCTGGGAGTGGAGTCGGCCTGTCTCCGCCGCCGGGGTACGTGGTCAGCTTTATCCCCTTCCATGAGCGGGGGTTTGGCGTACCAGCGAGCCGCTTCATGCGGGCGCTCCTGCACTACTACGGGGTGGAGCTGCACAACCTCAACCCCAACTCTATTGTGCAAGTGGCCATCTTCGCGGCGGTTTGCGAGGGTTTTTTGGGGATTGACCCCCACTGGGATCTGTGGCTCCATCTCTTCACTGCGGAGTTCTTTTCCTTGACAACGGAGGCAAAGAAGGTCCGTATGGCGGTGCGGGCCAGTAGCTGCACCCTTCAGCTGAGGCTAGGGCGCGCGCAGCAGTACATCCCTGCCACCCTTGCGTCTTCGAACAAGGGGTGGCAGAACCGGTGGTTTTATCTCCGCAACGACGATGGGAGGCTTCCACCGTTTTCTCAACGAGTGGTGATCGCCGTCGGCGTTAACTGGCACTGGGGGGCCATGCGCGAGAAACAGGAGAAGCTCTAGCCTATTCTATAGGCCTTGCAGAAATTACGAGATGGGGGCCTTACCACTGCGGGGGTCGTCGCTGCTATCCATCACCGGGGGTGCTCGCTTTGGCAGAGCGACCGTTGCGGCTTGCAGAGATGAAGCCGGGGGTCGATTTGGAGGGCTCGCAGATGTCCTCGACCTCCCTCTCCGCCGACGGCCTCCTCAAGCGGGTAGCAAGTACGATAGGGAAGCAGGACGATGGCGCCCTTAACCAGCCCGCGATGCGCCCCGACCATGGGTATGTGTCCCTGGTAAGTGTCCCATCCTTCTTCTATTTTGCGCCGAGTTCTTCACGCCTCCGATCCTTACTCACTGTTGTTTTTGTTCGTCCCCAGGGGTTGAGGATTTATAAACCCGTCCGGCCACCGGTCCCGGAGGACGCGGTAGGCTGAGCCGCGCGGAGAATCGCCGCAGAGAAGGAAAAGGAGAAGAAGGACGCAAAAAAGGCCCGGGCTCACGAGCGGATGCGGGCTCGGGATGCCTTGGAGAAGCTTCGTCGGAGGCAGGCGAGGGAAGGGCTCCCGAGGGAGCCGTCGCCAGAGACGCCTGACGACGACGATGACGACGATGATGACGATGGTGATGAGGACGATGGCATGGCAGCCCGCCTTGGCCTCAGCCCAGACCCGAGGCCGGGCCAGGGGTCGCCAAGCCAGCCTCCTAGTGGGCCGGCACCATCAGAGCCTGGGCCGGGACATCGAGGACCCAGTCCGAGGAGCGGAGGCAGGCCGAGGGGGTACTTGACCCCTTGGCCGAGGTAACGGGGGTGACTCCGGGGAGTCAGGCCGATCTGCTTGCCCTCCTAGAGCAAGTGCCCGTGCCGGCTGCACAGGAGGTTGGTCCCCTGGCCGCGACAACGCCTGGGTAGGCCGCCCTTTCGGCGCCTCGGGCATCCGAGGCGGAAGCGGTGCCGAAGCCGGCGTCGGAGCAACCCTCGATAGCGCACGCGGGGGCTGGGGCTCGAGGGGCATCCTCGCAGGTACGGCTAGCCTTGGTCCGGAGCGGGTAAGTATATGAGAATACCTCTGTTTTGGTTTTTTTTCCTGTGTGTCTTGATCTTGCTCTCCTTCTTTCAGTAAGCGGAGGCAGGGCTCGACTGGTCTGGCCCCCAGGAAGGCCCTTAAGATGGGGCTAGCCTCCGCAACCGGTGCTGCAGCGTGCCATGCCGGTTGGCTGGCTTCCGCACAAGACGCCCTCGAGCGGGGGGCCCAGGCAGCACGAGCTGCTATGGGGCTAGCCTCCCAGGCCGACCCCTCTGCCTGGACGGCCATCATGCCGGGGGAGGCTGCTGACGCAGTCGCGGCCTCGAGCCCGGCTGACTTGTTGCCGGTGCCGGCATCGACCCCCGCCGGGGCCGTTGCTGATTTACCCGCAGAGCCGTCCGTTGCCGCCGACATCGGGATGGCTGAGGCACCGCCGCTCGTGGCCATCCCCGACCTCCCCATTCTCGGCCATGAGGAGGGGGTAGCCGTCATCTCCGAGGTCAGCGATCGGAGGCCCGCTTCCTTAGCCGAGGAGAGGCCCAACACTTTGATTGTGGCGGTGCCCGAAGCGTTGGCCGCAGGGGGACCCGACGCTTCGGTCGAGGTGCACGCAGAACCATGGCCCATCTTGGGGAGCAGCGGCCTTATCCACGCGTGGCTCAACCTCGATGAATGGTGTGGGCAGCCGCTCTGGTTCTGGAGCCATGCCATCTCGGACCCGGAGCCCCTCCTCTCCCTCGACGATGAGCTGGAGGAGAGAACTCGGGACAACTTCCGCGAGTATATCGAGGCGACGACGAGGTCACTTCGGTCGGCCGTGGAGACCCTTTCTAGGGATGTTCCCAGGGTCTTCCAGGTATGGTTTCAGTGTAGACCTTGCGTGGCTAGGGCACTCTTTGTAATGCCTTGTTTTCCTTTCTTAGGAACTTGCGGACGTGAGCACCGCCAAGTCGCTGTTCCTCCACCGCGAGAGAGACGTCTGGGATTCGCTACGGTCCCAGAGGACCGTGCTTGCCGAGGCCAATGAGCGGCTTGCCCAACGGAGCACCGAGGTGGCGGATCTTCGGCTGCTCTGCGATGAGCTAAAGTCGGTGGCAGCGGCGGCACGGGCAAAGGCTTCGTCGGCCTGAGAGCAGGTGGCTTCCTAGGCCGAGGAGATGCAGCAGCGGCGGCTGGAGCTCGGTCAGGTCCTCAGCGAGCTGGACCAATCTTGGAGCCAAGCTACCGAGGCTGTGAGCCGGGCTGAGGCCCTTAAGGGTCAGCTGGCTGAGGCTGCGGGGCGGCTAGCCGAGGCGTCCGCTTGGGCCGAAGGTATGTGTCGCCCGCTTTGTAGCTTTGACTTAGCTTCGTTCTTCACCTCGTGTCTGAAGAGTATTGTTTGGCTGTCTGTAGGGTTGGAGACGGCTCTTAGCGAGTCCGTCAAGGATCACAAGGCGCTCGCCCAGGCGGCTGAGCAGAAGGAGGCCGACCGTGTGGCCATGTCCAAGGCTATCTCGGCCTTTTGCCGGGCCTTCGACCTCGATGACGTCCCCTCGAGTAGTTCCCCCTAGAGTCACCTGCGGGCCTTGGGCGGCCATGTGCGTGGTAGACTCCGCGGGGTGCTGCATCATGGCATTAGGCAGGCCTTCGCCGTGCTCGCTTCCCACTATGACGTGGATCTGGAGCGGGTAAGCGAGGGGTACTGCTTACTCGACGAGAATGAGGCTGCCTTAGCCAAGGTCCAGAGGCTTGACGCGGCTGTCGCCGGCCCAAGCGCAGTGCTGGCGTCCTCCTTTGAGGTGGAGATCCTCTCGCCCGAGTCACCGTCTGAGGCCAGGCCAGATTCCGCCGAGGGTGGAAACGTCGCCGAGGGCGCCGCTCCTCCTCCTGCCGATGCCTGAATCTTGTAGGAACAGTTTGTCCGAAGCATGCGTATGTTTTTTGTGGCCGTCGAGGCCTAAACATATTTAGCGTTCGGATTATAAAGCTGCGTTTTCTTTCCTCTTGTTTCGAGCATTTGGACTTGTTCATCGGTAGCAGAACCGCTTTATCCAAGCTAGAGTCACTTTTCGCGGAAGGTGATGAGTGAGGTATCCGTATCCCGGAGGCGTAGGAGTCCCTCAGCTCGGTCGGCCTTGCCGCTTACGTGCTTTCTTACTCATTTGTAGGATCCCGCTATCGATATAGTCGAAAGCACGAAAGTTGTTTTTGGTAGAAAACTTTTCCAAAGAAAATTTTGACGCAGAGGGGGTTCCCCCTTCTAGCCTCAGAGGGAGGGTCGGACTTTGCCGAGGCAAGGCTGACCCTTCCTTGACGGTTAGACTTTATTTACATATGTAAAGAAAACGAGGAACATGAACAACTTGAAACATTTTAAGGGAAGAAGCGACGTAGCTGTTCGATGTTCCAAGCATTGCTGTAGACCTTGCCTTGATTGTTGGCCAGCTTGTGTGTCGCGGGCTTCAGGATTTTGGCGATGATGAATGGCCCCTCCTAGGGAGGAGTAAGCTTGTGGCGCCCTCGGGTGTCTTGTCGCAGCCGAAGCACCAAGTCTCCCACTTGGAAGCCTCGGGGCCGAACCCTTCGGGCGTGGTAGCGTCGTAGAGACTGCTGATACCGCGCCGAGTGTAGTAAGGCCACGTCCTGAGCCTCTTCCAGCTGGTCCAAGGAATCTTCTCGGCTGGTCTGGTTGCCTCGATCGTCGTATGCCTTTTTCCTCGGGGAACCATATTCCAAGTCCGTGGGTAAGATAGCCTCGGCCCCATAGACTAAGAAAAACGGCATGAAGCCCGTGGCCCGGCTCGGCATCATCCTCATACTCCAGACCACCGAGGGTAGCTCTTTCATCCACCGCTTGCCAAACTTGTTGAGGTCGTTGTAGATCCTCGGTTTTAGTCCCTGCAAAATCATACCGTTGGCACGCTCCACCTGCCCATTTGTCATCGGGTGGGCTACGGCGGCCTAGTCCACACGGATGTGGTGGCCCTCGCAAAAGTCTAGGAACTTTTTCCCGGTGAACTGCGTGCCATTGTCGGTGATGATGGAATTTGGGACTCCAAAGCGATGGATGATATTGGTGAAGAACGCCACCGCCTGCTTGGACCTGATGCTGGTTAAGGGTCGGACCTCGATCCATTTGGAGAATTTGTCGATGGCAACCAGCAGGTGCGTGAAGCCCCCGGGTGCCTTCTGCAAGGGACCAACAAGGTCCGGACCCCATACAGCAAACGACCAAGTGATAGGTATCGTCTGTAGTGCCTGAGCGGGTAGGTGCGTCTGTCGCGCGTAGAATTGACACCCCCGGCAGGAGCGTACAATCCTAGTGGCGTCGGCCACTGCGGTTGGCCAGTAGAAACCTTGTCGGAAAGCGTTTCCCATGAGGGCTCGAGGCGCTGCATGGTGACCACAAGCCCCCGAGTGTATTTCTTGTAACAGCTCTTGTCCCTAGGCAATGGATATGCATCGCTGGAGAATGCCCGAGGGGCTGCGGTGATGCAGCTCCTTTTCATCACCCAGCAATACGAACGATTTGGCGTGCCGAGCCAGTCGTCGAGCTTCGGCCTTGTCGAGGGGCAGCTCTCCTCGGAGGAGGTATTCCAGGTACGGGGTCTGCCAGTTCGGGACCGGTGTGACCCCATTCCGCTCCTCCTCGACACGCAGGGCCTCTCCCTCGATGTTCGAGGGTACCTCGGGCTGGGCCGAGGCCTCCTCAGGCTCGGGCGCGTCGTCGACTTGGACGGATGGCTGATATATCCTTGGAAAAGTCGTTCAGGGGAACCGTCGTTCGCCCCGAGGCTATTTTCGCCAGCTCATCTGCGGTTTTGGTTTACCGTCGAGCAACATGGTTGAGTTCCAATCCGTAGAACTTGTCTTCCAAGCGCCGAACTTCGTCATAGTAGGTCTCCATCTTCGATCGTAGCAGTGGGAGTTCTTCATGACTTGGTCAATGACAAGCTGTGAGTCACCACGAGCGTCGAGGCACCGAACCCCTAGCTCGACGGCGATGCGCAGGCCATTAACCAAGGCTTCATACTCGGCCACATTGTTTGATGTCGGGAAATGGAGGCGCAGCACATAGCGAACATGTTCTCCGAGGGGTGAGATGAAGAGCAAGCCCGTGCCTGCTCCAGTTTTCATCAGCGACCCATCGAAGTACATGATCCAAAGCTTGGGTTGGATTGGGGCCATCGGTAACTGGATGTCAGTCCACTCAGCGAGGAAGTCAGCCAAGACTTGGGATTTTATGGCCTTCCGAGGGGCAAATGAATGTGTTTCGCCCATGAGTTCCACCGCTCATTTCGCTATCCTACCCGAGGCCTCTCGGCTCTGGATGATTTCTCCCAGGGGAAAAGAAGACACCACAGTAACCGGATGAGACTCGAAGTAGTGCCACAACTTCCATCATGTTAGAATCACTACGTAGAGCAGCTTCTGGATCTGCGGGTAGCGGACTTTGGTCTCGGATAGCACTTCGCTGATGAAGTAGACTGGCCTCTGGATGAGTAGTGCATGCCCTTCTTCTTGTCTCTCGACTACGACCGCGGCGCTGACCACCTGAGTGGTTGCGGCTACGTAGATCAAGAGGGCTTCTCCCGCAGCGGGGGGCACCAAGATGGGTGCATTTGTAAGGAGTGCCTTTAAGTTTCCGAGGGCTCCCTCGGCCTTAGAGGTCCAAGTGAAGCGCTCGGCCATCCTTAAGAGGCGGTACAGGGGCAATCCTTTTTCACCAAGGCGTGAGATGAAACGGCTTAGAGCCGCAAGGCATCCCATGACCCTCTGTACTCCTTTCAAATCTTTTATTGGTCCCATGTTGGTGATGGCCGTGATTTTCTCCGGGTTGGCCTCTATGCCCCGCTCGGAGACGATGAACCCTAGGAGCATGTCTTGGGGGACTCCGAAGACACACTTCTTAGGGTTGAGTTTCACGCCTTTCGCTCTCAGACACTTGAATGTAGTTTCAAGGTCAGAGAGGAGGTCGGAGGCTTTCTTTGTCTTGACAACGATGTCATCGACGCAAGCCTCGATCGTTGTGCCGATGTGTTCTTCGAACACATGGTTCATGCACCTCTGGTAGGTGGCGCCTGTATTCCTCAAACCAAATGGCATTGTAGTGTAACAATATATGCCAAAAGGTGTGATAAAAGAAGTCATGAGCTGGTCGGACTCCTTCATCTTGATTTGGTGATAGCCTGAGTAGGCATCGAGGAATGACAGGGTTTCGCACCTAGCAGTGGAGTCCACAATTTGATCGATGCGAGGCAGAGGGTAGGGAACCTTCGGACATGCTTTGTTTAGACCAGTGTAGTCTACGCACATCCTCCATTTCCCATCCTTTTTCCTTACAAGAATAGGGTTAGCTAACCATTCGGGATGGAATACCTCTTTGATGAACCCTGCCACGAGTAGCTTGTGGATCTCCTCGCCTATGGCCCTATGCTTTTCTTCGTCAAAATGTTACAGGGTCTGCTTCACGGGTCGGGCTCCAGCTCTGATGTCCAGTGAGTGCTCGGCGACATCCCTTGGTATGCCTGGCATGTCCGAGGGACTCCACGCAAAAACTTCAGCGTTTGCGCAGAGAAAGTCGACGAGCACTGCTTCCTATTTGGGGTCGAGCTCGGAGCCATTCCGGACTTTCTTGCTGGCATCGTTGCTGGGGTCAAGAGAGACGGACTTGACCGCCTCAACTAGTTTGAAGTTGCCGGCGTGCCACTTCACGTCGGGCGCCTCCTTGGAGAGGCGTTCCAGGTCGGTGATAAGGGCCTCGAACTCGGCGAGGGCCTCAGCGTACTCCACGCATTCCACGTCGCATTCGTACGCGTGGCGGTACGTGGATCCGACGATGATGATCCTGTTGGGGCCTGGCATCTTGAGCTTGAGGTAGGTGTAGTTAGGGACGACCATGAACTTGGCGTAGCACGGCCTTCCCAACACCGCGTGGTAGGTCCCTCGGAACCCGACCACCTCGAAGGTGAGGGTTTCCTTTCGGAAGTTGGAGGGAGTTCCAAAGCAGATGGGCAAGTCAATCCGCCCGAGGGGCAGGATACGCTTTCCGGGTGCGATCCCGTGGAAGGGTGCCACACCGGCCCGGACCTCGGATCGATCAACCCCCAAGAGTTCTAGGGTCTCGGCGTAGATAATGTTGAGGCTGCTGTCTCTGTCCATGAGGACCTTGGAGAGCCTTACATTGCCGATGATCGGATCGACAACGAGCGGGTACCTCCCTGGGCTTGGCAGAAGTCGGGGTGGTCGCCTCGGTCGAAGGTGATAGGCTTGTTGGACCAGTCTAGGTAGACTGGCACTACCACCTTTACCGAGCAGACCTCTCGACGCTCCTGCTTGCGGTGCCGAGCCGAGGCGTTTGCCACCAGCCCGCCGAAAATCATGAAGTAGTTGTGGATCTCCGGGAACTCCTCTTCCTTGCCGCCCTCCTTCTTGTTGTTGCCTTGGCCCTTACCATCTTCTGTTGGAGGCCCGGCCTTGTGGAAGTAGCACCGGAACATGACACATTCTTCAAGGGTGTGCTTGACGGGACACTAGTGATAGGGGCACAGCTCCTTGAGCATCCTATCGAACGCGTCGGCCCCTCCAGGAGGCTTCCGATGGTTCCTGTGCTCGGCAGCAGCGATGAGATTCGCATCGGCGGCATTGCGCTTTGCTTGCGCCTTCTTCTTCATGCCACGCTGGGCGGACACCTCGGGGGCGTCTTCCTTCGGCTCCCCCTGAGGCTGGTTGTCTTTGCGGAAGATGGCCTCGACCGCCTCCTGACCCGAGGCAAACTTGGTGGCGACGTCCATCAATTCGCTGGCCATGGTGGGAGTCTTGCGCCCCAGTTTGCTCACCAGGTCTCGGCAAGTGGTGCTGGCGAGGAAAGCTCCGATGACATCCGAGTCGGTGATGTTAGGCAGCTCGGTGCGCTGCTTCGAAAACCGCCGGATGTACTCTCGGAGGGATTCCCCAGGCTGCTGGCGGCAGCTCCGGAGATCCCATGATTTCCTAGGGCGCACGTACGTGCCCTAGAAATTTCCCGCGAAAGCCTTGACCAGGTCATCCTAGTCGGAGATCTACGCAGGAGGCAGATGCTCCAGCTAGGCCCGGGCGGCGTCAGAGAGGAAAAGGGGTAGATTACATATGATGAGGTTGTCATCGTCTACCCCTCCCAACTGGCATGCCAGTCAGTAGTCCGCGAGCCACAACTCCGGCCTAGTCGTATTGTAGTCGGGGCTCGGAAATGGGCAGGGAACAGCGCTAGTCGTATGGCCCGACTGAAGACTCGTGGACTGGGTGGCTCAGGCGAGGGACTCCGATCCTCCTCGCTGTCGCAACATCCCCCGCGCCTGGGAGGGTAGCCTCAACGCACCTTCTCCTCGAGGCAGGCTCGATGATCATGATGGTGACGCTCGTTGCTGAGGCGATCCCGGGCGGCAGGTGCCTTGTCCCGCATGCGCTCGGGATGGACCAAGGCCTCCTGCATGCGTCGGGAGGATGCCGCATGATGCTCTGAGGGGTCAGCTCGCCTTCGGGAGGCAGAGCTCTCGGCTCGTCGAACTGCAGCGCCTTCCAGGAGATCCTTGAGTTCGCCCTGGATACACCGTCCCTCGATGGTGGATGGCTCCGGCATGGTTCGAAGTAGCATCGCCGCTGCAGCTAAGTCCTGGCCAGACCCGCTGATGGCCGGGGGCAGCGCTGCCCTAGCATTGTCGATGATGCGGTGCTGGACGTCCCAGGCCCGATGATGGGCTCCTCCAGTGAGTGTTCGGCCTGCCCACTCCTGCTCGATGTTCTGCCGGAGCTGCACAAGCCGCCCTGCTTCCTCGTCGACCTTGGCCTACATCTCACGGATTTGCTCGAGCTGTGTGTCCTGACCCCCGCAGGGACTGGGACCACAGCTAGCTCCCGCGGGATGTCAACGCAAGATGCGGGTCCAGGGGGATCGTCGACCTCTGGCATACCGAGGTGGTTGCCTTCGTCGTGATCTCCCTGATCGACGTGGAAACATTCGCGACTTGGGCCATAACCCTCGTCGTCAAGGCCGTGGCCATCGTCAGAGCAACCGGAGAGGCAGTGGTCATATGCGTACATGAAGTCCCGCATGGCACCGGGATCACCGAGGCCAGAGAAATCCCAACCGAAGTTCGGGTCGTCCTCTTCCTCGGAACCCGCCAGTCCAGAGGTTGAGACGGTTGTCAGTCGGTCCCAGGTTGACCACATATGGTACCCCGGAAGGTTTGGATAGGCCCTTGTGAAAGCGCTCACCGTAGCGGGGTCGCTAGGTGGATCGAAACTAAATCAAAAGGGAACATGGTGGAATATGGACGGTACCTCTTGGTCGATGGACGGTGGTGAAGTCGCGTCGGGGACGGAACGCACCGTCATCTTAGGTACGAGGGTGACGCCCAGTAGGTCCTTTGCGAGGGTGCCGGTGTCATCAGTCCGCTTGGGGCTGGCACATTCGGGGAAGCGGCACTCGTTGTTGTCTCAGGCGCGAGGACAACACCCGACATGTCCCCCGGAGGAGTGCCGGCATTGTCGGCTCGCTCTAGTTCGACAGCCGATAAGGTGTCGCCTCCTACGTGGCCACGGTTGCCCCGTCTCCGCCTCCTCCGGTGAGGAGGGTGGCGGGGACGACCCGAGTGCTCCTCTTCCGCCGTGGGGAGATGCCGTCGTGGAGGTCGCCGACGCCGGGCAAGTCGTTGACTGTCGTTGTCGTCGTGCCACGGAGAGAGGAGTTCGATGTCGTAGCTGCCGTCGAGGGACATGAACTCGAGACTCCCGAAGCGGAGCATCGTCCTGGGCTAAAGAGGTTGCTGAAGTCTACCCATCTGGAACTCGACGGGAAAGTGTTCATTAACACACAGCAGCCCCCTACCTGGCGCACCAACTGTCGGGGTTTCGGACCCGGGGGGTCCCTGGACCGACGAGTGAATTTGTCGCTACGTGTCCCTGCCCAGATGGGTTGGTGCGAGATGGAACACAAGAGGGGGAACAAGCCTTGTATTATCTTGCACCAGGTGCTCGTAGTAGGGGTTACAAGCATTGCGAGAGGGAGAGTACGAGGGGGCGAGAGAGAGAGAGAGGGTCGGGCCATGCTCGTCCTCTCCCTTCCCTTTGCCTTGCGTTCGTGTACACGTATCCTCGTATGTTCGTCTGTTCTTTGTGTTCGTGTGTTCGCGTGTTTGCCCCTCCCTCTTTCCCCTTTTTTCCTCCCCTCGTGGGCCCCTGGACTCCCCCTTTTATAGACGTAAGGAGATGCCCAGCTGTACAATGGGGTGTAGCTGGGAGCTAACGTGGCTGGCAGGGAAGTGCCCTGAGCCCTGTACAGATAACAATGTGGCCGTTGGGGGGGCGTCTCAAGCCCTGTAGAGGTAGTATCGTGGCCGTCGGAGAAGTGCCTTGAGCCCTGTAGCAGTACAGCTGTTGGCGCTGCATGGATCGTGCTGACGTCTCCTTGCTTCCGTAGGGGGCTTGAGAACCACCGACGTCATGGTTGCATGCAGGGAACCATCATTGCCTGTTACCGGGGTAAGCTTGATGGGACGCTGGTCTTGTTCCTTCGTAGCCTGAGCTAGCTAGGAGTAGGGTAATTATGCATCCCTTGTGGCACGGTTGATCCGAGCCTGAGGTCGGGCGAGGCGGCGGCTCCTCCGAGGCCGAGGCTAGGGCCAAGGCCCAGGGTCGGGCGAGGATGTGACTCTTCCTGAGGCCAAGGTCGAGGCCGAGCCCTGGGGTCGGGCGAGGCGGAGATCTGCTCCCGAGGCCGAGGCCGAGCTCCGGGGTCGGGCGAGGCGGAGCTTCCTGTTGTGCCCGAGGCTTATCTTGACCGTTATCGGTTTTGCCTAGGTGGTTGGCACAGCAGCCGGAGCGGGGCGGGCGACGCTGTTTTCCTATCAGATCAGTCAGTGAAAGGGCGAAGTGACTGCGGTTACTTCGACCTTGCCGGCTGAGGCGCTGAAAGGGAATTAGGCTTACACCTATTTCCTAAACTGATTTTGGTGGTTGAATTGCCCAACACAAATAATTGGACTAACTAGTTTGTTCTAGTTTATAAGTTCTATAGGTGCCAAAGGTTCACAACAAGCCAATAAAAAGACCAAGAATGGGTTCAATAAAAGAGAGCAAAGGGACAACCGAAGGCACCCTGGTCTGGCGCACTGGACTGTCCGGTGTGCCACCGGACAGTGTCCGGTGCACCAGGGGACTCCAAGCTAAACTTCGCACCTTCGGGAAAACTCAGAGCCTCCGCGCTATAATTCACCGGACTGTCCGGTGTGACAGTGGAGCAACGGCTACTTCGTGCCAACGGTCACCTGCAGAAGCAATTAATGCGCGCCACAGCGCGCAGAAGTCAGGAACGCGCGAGGTGGTGCACCGGACACTCTACAGTACATGTCCGGTGCGTAGGGATGAAAGTGGTAATCCGAACTGTTAGAACAAATTTAATATTTTAAAATAGATATGTATAAAATTTGATGTTGATCTTTTCTTATGTTATCAAGCACATTAGTACAAATATAAATAAAATATTATATAAGTTGTTTTATGTATTATTTGCTCCCTACAACACAAAAAGTTGAAAAAATTACCGAATTTGTTTCCGAATCCATACCGAAGTTTATATCTATTATTTGAGAAAAATGTATGATGAATTTGAGGTTTATCTTTTATGAATCTTAACAAGCTGAATGTTAAAAACAACAATACAAATTTGTATTGTATATTCTATATCCTATTTATTCGCAATCAAAGAAAAAACTGATTACCGAATAAATACCGTTTCCGACCGTTTTCATCCCTACCGGTGCGCCACCGGACAGCCAGGCGGGCCCACAAGACAGAGCTCAACGGTCGAACCCTAACGGTCTGCTGACGTAGGCTGGCGCACCGGACTGTCCGGTGCGCCATGCGACAGCAGCCTTCATCAAACGGCTAGTTTGGTGGTTGGGGCTATAAATACCCACAACCACCCCACATTCAAGTCATCCAAGTTTTCACACTTCTACACCTTACAAGAGCTCTAGCATTCAATTCTAGACACACCCAAGTGATCAAATCCTCTCCAATTCCACACAAAGCCTTAGTGACTAGCGAGAGAGATTTGTTGTGTTCTTTTGAGCTCTTGCGCTTGGATTGCTTCTTTCTTTCTCATTTGTTCTTGTGATCACAACTCAATTGTAACCGAGGCAAGAGACACCAATTGTGTGGTGGTCCTTGCGGGGAAGTTTTGTTCCCGGTTTGATTTGAGAAGAGAAGCTCACTCGGTCCGAGGGACCGTTTGAGAGAGGGAAAGGGTTGAAATAGACCCAGCCTTTGTGGCCTCTTCAACGGGGAGTAGGTTTGCGAGAACCGAACCTCGGTAAAACAAATCATCGTGTCTCACTTCGTATTTGCTCATGATTTGTTTTGCGCCCTCTCTCTCGGACTCGTTTCTATTTCTAACGCTAACCAGGCTTGTAGTTGTGATTAAGTTTGTAAATTTCAGATTCGCCCTATTCACCCCCCTCTAGGCGACTTTCATTTGGTATCGGAGCCCAGTGCTTGATTAGAGCCTAACCGCTCGAAGTGATATCGGGAGATCACGCCAAGAAGGAGATGGAGACCGGCGACAAGCCCACTACAAGCCACGGGGAAACTTCATCGGAAGAGTCCCGCAACAAGAGGAAGGAGAAGAAGGACTCCTCCAACAAAGGGAAGGGGAAGGAGAAAAAAATCCTCTTCTCACAAGTCGCATCGGAGAGGCGACAAGCACAAGAGGATGAGGAAAGTGGTCTACTACGAGACCGACTCTTCATCACCATCGACCTCCGACTCCGATGCGCCGTCTGTAACTTCTAAGCGCCAAGAGCGCAAGAAGTATAGTAAGATCCCCCTACTCTACCCCCACATTTCAAAGTGTACTCCTTTACTCTCCGTTCCATTAGGCAAACCACCGGTTTTTGACGGTGAAGATTATAATATGTGGAGTGATAAAATGAGGCATCATCTAACCTCACTCCACACAAGCATTTGGAATGTTGTTGAGTTTGGTGTACAGGTACCATCCGTAGGGGATGAGGACTACGACTCGGACGAAGTAGCCCAAATTCACCACTTTAACTCCCAAGCAACCACTATACTCCTTGCCTCTCTAAGTCGAGAGGAGTATAATAAGGTGCAAGGGTTAAAAAGTGCGAAGGAAATTTGGGACGTACTCAAGACCGCGCACGAAGGAGACGAGGTGACAAAGATCACCAAGCGGGAGACGATCGAGGGGGAGCTCGGTCGCTTCATGCTTCACCAAGGGGAAGATCCGCAAGACATGTACAACCGCTTGAAGACCTTGGTGAATCAAGTGTGCAACCTTGGGAGCGAAAAATGGGATGACCATGAGATGGTCAAGGTTATTCTTAGATCCCTCGTTTTCCTTAACCCTACACAAGTTCAATTAATTCGAGGTGATCCTAGATACAAGCTAATGTCTCCCGAGGAGGTTATAGGAAAATTTGTGAGCTTTGAGCTAATGATTAAAGGCTCAAAGAAAATCATCGAGCAAGGCACCTCCTCCACGCCCGAGGCACATCCCGTTGCATTCAAGGCGACGGAGGAGAAGAAGGAGGAGTCTACATCAAGTAGACAACCAATCGACGCCTCCAAGCTTGACAATGAGGAGATGGCTTTAATCATCAAAAGCTTTCGCCAAATCCTCAAGCAACGAAAGGGGAAGGACTACAAGTCCCGCTCCAAGAAGGTTTGCTACAAATGTGGTAAGCCCGGTCACTTTATTGCTAAATGTCCTATTTCTAGTGACAGTGACAGGGGCGACGACAAGAAGGGGAGAAGAAAGGAGAAGAAAAGATACTACAAAAAGAAGGGTGGCGATGCCCATGTTTGCCGGGAGTGGGACTCCGACGAGAGCTCCACCAACTCCTCCTCCGATGAGGACGCCGCAAACATCACCGTCACCAAGGGTCTTCTCTTCCCCAACGTCGGCCACAAGTGCCTCATGGAAAAGGACGGCAAAAAGAAGAAGGTTAAATCCAAATCCTCCACTAAATATGAATCCTCTAGTGATGATAATGCTAGTGATGAGGAAGAAAATTTGCGTACCCTTTTTGCCAACCTAAACATGCAACAAAAGGAAAAATTAAATGAATTGATTAGTGCCATCCATGAGAAGGATGATCTCTTGGACTCCCAAGAGGACTTCCTAATCAAGGAAAATAAAAATCATGTTAAGGTTAAGAATGCTTATGCTCTAGAAGTAGAAAAATGTGAAAAATTATCTAGTGAGCTAAGCACATGCCATGACACTATTGCCAACCTTAGAAATGAAAATGCTAGATTAATTGCTAAGGTTGATTCTCATGTTTGTGATGTTTCAATTCCCAATCTTAGAAATAATAATGATGATTTGCTTGCTAAGGTTGAAGAATTAAACATCTCTCTTGCTAGCCTCAGGATTGAAAATGAGAAATTAATTGCTAAGGCTAAAGATTTTGATGTTTGCAATGTTACTATTTCTAACCTTAGAAGTGAGAATGATATATTACATGCTAAGGTTGTAGAATTAAAATCTTGCAAACCCTCTACATCTACCATTGAGCATATTACTATTTGCACTAGATGTAGAGATGTTGATATTGATGCTATTCATGATCATGTGGCTTTAATTAAACAACAAAATGATCATATAGCAAAATTAGATGCTAAAATTGCCGAGCATGAACTTGAAAATGAGAAATTTAAATTTGCCCGTAGTATGCTTTATAATGGGAGACGCCCTGGCATCAAGGATGGCATTGGCTTCCAAAGGGGAGACAATGTCAAACTTAATGCCCCTCCTAAGAAATTGTCTAACTTTGTTAAGGGCAAGGCTCCCTTGCCTCAGGATAACGAGGGTTACATTTTGTACCCTGTCGGTTATCCCGAGAGCAAAATTAGGAGAATTCATTCTAGGAAGTCTCACTCTGGCCCTAATCATGCTTTTATGTATAAGGGTGAGACATCTAGCTCTAGGCAACCAACCCGTGCTAAGTTGCCTAAAAGGAAAACTCCTAGTGCATCAAATGATCATAGAATTTCATTTAAAACTTTTGATGCATCTTATGTGCTTACTAACAAATCCGGCAAGGTAGTTGCCAAGTTTGTTGGGGGCAAACACAAGGGCTCCAAGACTTGTGTTTGGGTACCCAAAGTTCTTGTTTCTAATGCCAAAGGACCCAAAACCGTTTGGGTACCTAAAGTCAAGAACTAAATTTGTTTTGTAGGTTTATGCATCTGGGGGCTCAAGTTGGATCATCGACAGCGGGTGCACAAACCACATGACAGGGGAGAAGAAAATGTTCTCCTCCTACGAGAAAAACCAAGATCCCCAACGAGCTATCACATTCGGGGATGGAAACCAAGGTTTGGTCAAAGGTTTGGGTAAAATTGCTATTTCACCTGACCATTCCATTTCCAATGTTTTTCTTGTTGATTCCTTAGATTACAATTTGCTTTCCGTATCTCAATTATGTCAAATGGGCTACAACTGTCTATTCATTGATGTAGGTGTCACTGTCTTTAGAAGAAGTGATGATTCAATAGCATTTAAGGGAGTGTTAGAGGGTCAGCTATACTTGGTAGATTTTGATAGAGCTGAACTCGACACTTGCTTAGTTGCTAAGACTAACATGGGTTGGCTCTGGCACCGCCGACTAGCCCATGTTGGAATGAAGAATCTTCATAAGCTTCTAAAGGGAGAGCACATTTTAGGACTAACAAATGTTCATTTTGAGAAAGACAGGGTTTGTAGCGCATGCCAAGCAGGGAAGCAAGTTGGTGTTCATCATCCACATAAGAACATCATGACGACTGACAGGCCACTGGAGCTCCTACACATGGATTTATTCGGCCCGATCGCTTACATAAGCATCGGCGGGAGTAAGTACTGTCTAGTTATTGTGGATGATTACTCTCGCTTCACTTGGGTATTCTTTTTGCAGGAAAAATCTCAAACCCAAGAGACCTTAAAGGGATTCTTGAGACGGGCTCAAAATGAGTTCGGCTTAAGGATCAAGAAAATAAGAAGCGACAACGGGACGGAGTTCAAGAATTCACAAATTGAAGGCTTCCTTGAGGAGGAGGGCATCAAGCATGAGTTCTCTTCTCCCTACACGCCACAACAAAATGGTGTAGTGGAGAGGAAGAATCGAACTCTATTGGACATGGCAAGAACCATGCTTGATGAGTACAAGACGCCGGATCGGTTTTGGGCCGAGGCGGTTAACACCGCTTGCTACGCCATCAACCGGTTATATCTACACCGAATCATCAAGAAGACATCATATGAACTCCTAACCGGTAAAAAGCCCAATATTTCATATTTTAGAGTCTTTGGTAGCAAATGCTTTATTCTTGTTAAAAGAGGAAGAAAATCTAAATTTGCTCCTAAAACTGTAGAAGGCTTTTTGCTAGGATATGATTCAAACACAAGGGCATATAGAGTCTTTAACAAGTCCTCAGGACTAGTTGAAGTTTCTTGTGACGTTGTGTTTGATGAGACTAACGGCTCTCAAGTAGAGCAAGTTGATCTTGATGAGATAGGTGAAGAAGAGGCTCTGTGCATCGTGCTAAGGAACATGTCCATTGGGAATGTGTGTCCTAAGGAATCCGAAGAGCCTTCAAATGCACAAGATCAACCATCCTCCTCCATGCAAGCATCTCCACCAACCCAAAATGAGGATGAAGCTCAAAATAATGAAGAGGAAGATCAAGAAGATGAGCCACCTCAAGAAGACGACAATGATCAAGGGGGAGATGCAAATGATCAAGACAAGGAGGATGAACAAGTTGCAAAGCCGCCACACCCAAGAGTCCACCAAGCAATCCAACGAGATCACCCCGTCGACACCATCCTCGGCGACATTCATAAGGGAGTAACCACTAGATCTCGTGTTGCACATTTTTGTGAGCATTACTCTTTTGTTTCCTCTATTGAGCCACACAGGGTAGAGGAAGCACTCTAAGATTCGGATTGGGTGATGGCGATGCAAGAGGAGCTCAACAACTTCACTAGGAACGAGGTATGGCATTTAGTTCCACGTCCTAACCAAAATGTTGTAGGAACCAAGTGGGTCTTCCGCAACAAACAAGAAGAGCATGGTGTGGTGACAAGGAACAAAGCCCGACTTGTGGCCAAGGGATACTCCCAAGTCGAAGGTTTGGATTTTGGTGAAACCTATGCACCCGTAGCTAGGCTTGAGTCAATTCGTATATTATTGGCCTATGCTACTTACCATGGCTTCAAGCTTTACCAAATGGACGTGAAGAGTGCCTTCCTCAACGGACCAATCAAGGAAGAGGTCTATGTTGAGCAACCTCCCGGCTTTGAAGACAGTGAGTACCCTAACCATGTCTATAGGCTCTCTAAGGCGCTTTACGGGCTCAAGCAAGCCCCAAGAGCATGGTATGAATGCCTAAGAGATTTCCTTATTGCTAATGGCTTCAAATTCGGAAAGGCCGATCCTACTTTATTTACTAAAACTCTTGACAATGATTTGTTCGTATGCCAAATTTACGTTGATGATATTATAATTGGGTCTACTAACGAATCTACTTGTGAGGAATTTAGTAGGATCATGACACAGAAATTTGAGATGTCAATGATGGGGGTGTTGAAGTATTTCTTAGGATTTCAAGTGAAGCAACTCCAAGAGGGCACCTTCATTAGCCAAACGAAGTATACTCAAGACATTCTAAACAAGTTTGGGATGAAGGATGCCAAGCCCATCAAGACACCCATGGGAACCAATGGGCATCTCGACCTCGACACGGGAGGTAAATCCATCGATCAAAAGGTATACCGGTCGATGATAGGTTCATTACTCTATTTATGTGCATCTCGACCAGACATTATGCTTTCTGTATGCATGTGTGCAAGATTCCAAGCCGACCCTAAGGAATCTCACCTTACGGCCGTAAAACGAATCTTGAGATATTTGGCTTATACTCCTAAGTTTGGGCTTTGGTACCCTCGGGGATCCACATTTGATTTAATTGGTTATTCGGATGCCGATTGGGCGGGGTGTAAAATTAATAGAAAGAGCACATCGGGGACTTGCCAGTTCTTGGGAAGATCCTTGGTGTCTTGGGCTTCAAAGAAGCAAAATTCGGTCGCTCTTTCTACTGCCGAAGCTGAGTACATTGCCGCAGGCCATTGTTGCGCGCAATTACTTTGGATGAGGCAAACCCTGCGGGACTATGGTTACAAATTAACCAGAGTTCCTATTCTATGTGATAATGAGAGTGCAATCCGCATGGCGGATAATCCTGTTGAGCATAGCCGCACAAAACACATAGCCATTCGATATCATTTTCTTCGGGATCACCAACAAAAGGGGGATATCGAGACTGCATATATTAACACTAAAGATCAATTAGCCGATATCTTTACCAAGCCACTAGATGAACAAACTTTTACCAAACTTAGGCATGAGCTCAATATTCTTGATTCTCGGAATTTCTTTTGATGTTTTGCACACATAGCTCATGAGTATACCTTTGATCATATCTCTTTATATATGCTATGACTAATGTGTTTTCAAGTGTATTTCAAACCAAGTCATAGGTATATTGAAAGGGAATTGGAGTCTTCGGCGAAGACAAAGGCTTCCACTCCACTCTATTACTCATCATTCGCCGTCGCTCCACATCACTCTCTACTTTGGTATAATCTTCACTCATATGTTTTATTTGCCAAAGGGGAGTGTTGGGGGCCTTCGTCCTCCGAAGGTCCTCAAAAACATGATTTGACAATGTTTTCCAAGTGGATTATATGAACAGGTATCTTCGGACTCAGAATTATGAACATGGAGTACGGTCAGGACGAAGCCTAAGCCAGACGAAGGGGGATTGAGATGGAGGACGGGCTGATTACCAAGTTGTACGAAGGACGGTGCACAGCCGAAGCTGTTCGCAGGAAAGCTTCGTCGCAGTAGCAGAAAGGGAAACCGACTTAAAGATGAAAAGACTACTTAGGCCTTGACAGATTCCCATAAGTCATTAGCAAATGTAGTGGACATGAATGTAATTTTACATGGGCTACGTCCCACGTCTATAAATAGATGAACAGTACTCCCGTACTGTTCACGCTGACTTGGCATTTGCTTTTGCGTCATCCTTGTACTTTTATCTTCCTGCAATCCAAAGGTACATTTGTAATTTGAAGTCATTTCTATTGTTATATAATAATAAAATAGAAATGGCATTGTGATAAAATTTAAATGTTTACATTACTTTTCATGTTGTGCATAAGTCCTTCGTCACAACTTGTCGTGCTTACGACGATATGTTATTTATGACCTTCGTCCGGAACACATTATATCCCGAAGGGAAATAATGTTTCAAAGGACAAAGGACCTTATCATTTAACACTTTCTATGTTGCCTTGTTCTTAATCCGAAGCATTTGAGAACAAGTCCCCAACATTGGCGCCCACCTCCGGTGAACTCACTTCCACTTCGAAGTTTTTTGAACACCTTCGGAAGCCATAGACTCTCGCTATGGCGCCAAAGAAAGCTTCAGCGACTGGGGCTGCAGCTCTGCAACCGCTGGACCCCAACCAGGAGACTATCTCTCTTCGGGAGGCCCGAAGCCAGAAGAGGAAGGCCGTCAGCCCGATGCTTCAGGAGGATGAGCTAGACCAAGAGATCAGAGATATGGAGATGCTACATCAACAGGTGCAGAGGAAGAAGGAGAAGATGGCCAGGCTAGCTGAGTTGCAAAGGCAGATAGACGAAGCTTCTGAAGAAGTTCGCCATGTTACTCACGATGAGCAGAACAGAAGGCCTCAGCAAAAAGACCTTCATCAGGAGGGCTTCTTCAACGAAGATGACTGGTATGACAATTTCCATCATGGAAATTTTGTTTTCGATGATGCTTCTCCCCTGTCCGCTGAGCTGCAGGCTACACCTTGGCCTCCGTCCTACAAGCCACCCTAGCTTCCCATGTTCGATGGCCATTCAGGCCCGAAGCAGTTTTTGATGAGCTACGAAGCAACAGTGTCTTCGTATGGTGGCAATGCTGCAGTCATGGCAAAGTCTTTTGTTATGGCTGTCAGGAATGTTGCTCAGACCTGGTATTCCTCCCTTCGACCAGGAACGATTACTTCATGGCAAAAGCTGAAGGACATGTTGTTAACCAGCTTTCAAGGGTTTCAGACGAAGCCGGTCACTGCTCAAGCCTTGTTCCAGTGCACTCAGGATCATGAAGAATACCTTCAGGCGTATGTCAGAAGGTTCTTACGTTTGAGGGCACAGGCACCAACGGTGCCCAATGAAATTGTCATCGAAGCCATGATCAAGGGGCTTCGTCCTGGACCTTCAGCTCAATACTTTGCAAGGAAGCCTCCTCAGACTTTGGAGAAGCTGCTCCAGAAGATGGACGAGTACATCCGTGCCGACAATGATTTTCGCCAAAGAAGGGAGGAGGCTTTCAGATTTTCTGAAATGACCAGGGGCTTCGGAGGAAGATTCTATCCGAGGCATGTCAGGTCCATCCACAACTCTACTCAAAATGATGATAAGGGGAGTCAGCAGAACAGGCTGCAGTGCTCCTCATAGGCTTCGGGGCAACAGCAAACTTTCTTCCGGCCACCAGCTCCAAGAGGCAGAGGCGCCAGGGGCTTCGGCGGAAGATTTGGAGATCAACCAAGGAGAGTATTTTGCTTATTCTGTGGTGAAAACAAGGGCCATACCACCAGGATGTGCCATGTTACCATCCAGAAGCAAAAGGAGCTAGCAGAAGCCGCAGCGCAACAGGGCCAGCCGAAGCAGGTCATGCATACTGCTTCGTACCATCAGCCTTACATCCCAGAATACGTGGGCAACCACCCTGCAGTTTCTGTAGCTTCGGCGAGTCAACCTCAAGCTTCATGGCAACAGCCTCCGCCTCCACCACCGCTGCAACAAGGCCAACAGCCGGAAGGGGGCCAATATGTTGCACACTAAAGGGATCTCAGAGAACAATCCGAAGCTCGCACAGTCAATAGCACTGTGCCAGAGTCGAAGCACATTTATTGACACATATCCTACCTTTGATAGCAGTCTTTTCTATTCAGTTCTATTTTCTGTGTAACAAAGAACATTGTTAGTTTTCATGTAATAGTTTCATGGTTCATCATGAGCAAAACCTATTTTCTCCACAAGCTTAAGTTGCTGAAGCTTAAAAATTTGCGCTAACAAGGAGGACCTTCGAATTATTAAAAATCCTTCGAAGCAACAAAAAGTCATTCTAAGGAACGCAGAGTAAGTTGCTGAAGTCACAAAAAGCCGTTCCAAAGGGAGCACAGTGTAAGTTTTTTGCTCCAAAGTCGTTCCTAAGGGAATGCAGAGCATACAGCGAAAAGTCAACGCTGATACCGCCTAAGTAAAAGGCGAAGAAGCTCCAAAGACGTTCCTAAGGGAATGCAGAGCTTACAGCGAAAAGTCAACGCTGATACCGCCTAAGTAAAAGGCGAAGAAGCTCCAAAGACGTTCCCAAGGGAATGCAGAGCTTACGAAAATATTTTGTGTTTTACGGGGATATGTGTGTATCTTCGGAACAAATGTCATCTACATAACATAGCATCATCACATCATTTTGCATAGCATAAGCATCATACATCATGTTGCATATGGCAAAAGAAGGGGACACAGTATCAACCTTCGAAAGGATGCTTTGAGAAAGTGAAAATCGTGCGAAGTCACGAGGGAATACAATGTTGATCTTCGGAATACAGCTTCGGAGAATATTTTCACGAAGCGTGGACGTGCTTCATCAGAATAGTATTAAAGGAGAATGTCTTCTTCATGAAGCATGAAAAGAAGGGAAGGTGTTTTTTCGCCGAAGGCTCAAAAATGGTACGTATGTAAAGTTTCATGCATCGTAAAGAATTGAATAATGAAAAGAAACTTGTATATTACATTCAAATGTACAAAATATTACATAGATCGCATCTTAAATGTTTTTTCTAATAACATCTAGTCTTCTCTTAGTACTACTTCGGCAGCCTCATTTAGAAGTTGTTCAACAACTTTATCCATGATAGCTTTGGCCATTTGTTTAATTTCGTCATCCCCTTTTGTGTGAGGGTCAGCAGACGATCCAGGTTCTGAGGGAAGAGAATATGTCTACATTACTATCACAGACCGCGAACAAAGTTTGAAATTAAAAATTACAACACAATAAGGATGACTAATTAATACCTATTTGCCCTTCGGGCTTTGTACTTTTCTCGGCAACTTCTGTCACTTTCCTAGCATCATGGATGCCTTTTTCACTCTTTTGAATAATTTCTTGCGTCATTTCTCGGCCGCCGTTGTCCCAGATTTCAGTAAAGAATTTTCCGCCAACCATGCTTGCTTCGGCCGAGGGGTCTTTGATGTCTTCGGAAGACAAGGCAGCTTCGGACTGAGCTAAGAATTTTACATGTTCGCAACCTTTCCTCTCCAAAACAGTAGCAACTCCTCTAGCGCCCGAAAAAGCGCAGATGTCACCGCGGCTACTCAGGATTTCCTCGAAGGCCTCTGCTTCGTGACTGATCCATTCCAGTGGACCTTCGGGATTGTCTCTTGAGAAATTCTCTTCACTAGAAAATGCGCCAACGCTGGCGAAGCTGGTTTTTATTTTCTTTACGCATTCCATGGATTTTTCGTAGCATCTTTTCTTAGAAGACCGAAGCTCTTCCACGGTTGCTTCTAAATGATCAGCCCATTGGTCGCTACATTCCCGTCTTGTTTCTTCAAGTATGCGTTCTTCTTTCGCCCGGGCCAATTGCTTCTGAAGATCTTTAATTTCGCGTCTGTGAGCTTCGGCCTGAACCTTTGCAGCAGCTTCGTCCTTTTTTATCTTGTCTACTAATGTAAGCAGAATTTTATCTTTTTCTAGAGCTTCGTTTCTCAGTTTAATAACTTCTGATCGTAAATTGTTGAACGCAATTTCATAGCTCTCATCTTCGGCACTCTTTTGTGCTCTTAATGCGTTGCTTAGGATTAAACCCTATATAAAAAAGAATCCATATAAGAATAAAAGAATGAATTACGTATTGTAAAATTTTTTCAAACGTCTAATTCCCATACCTTCAGGCTATTATATGCAAGACTATCCGCGAGATCCTCCTTCGTCATAGCGCATAGTCCAGCTTCAAGCTTCGGAAACCCCATACTCCTAGCCATCTCCCGGCAGACAGATAATTCTTTGTTGTCTGGGAGACAGTATAGGAAGTCATCTTCGTTTGTCCCATTGAACACTACTGCCCCCTTCGGATATTTTAACTCTCTGGCATAGTGATTGGCTTCATAAATCTCTTCTTCAGATAATTTCTTCCCCGAAGCATGTCGCACGATGTAATCGCATATGTTGGAAGGAGCTTCGGGGGCGGCAGTGTCAATTTCTTCAACCAAAATTGGTTCTGATATTTTTATTTTTGTTTCCAAAGATTGTTCCTTGGTGGGCTCTGAAGGCCCAGCTTCAGCTTCAGGTTGTTGCTTCGAAGCTTCAGCAACTAAAGCTTCGGTAGACACTTCAGCAAGTTCAACAGTCTTCTTTGGAGTTGTGCTTGAAGACTTAATTGTCTCCAAAACATCTAACACGTTCACCATTCTTTTTCTTTTCGGGGTCACCGACGGCCCCTTTTGATTTTTTGTTGTCTCAACACTTGCTGAAGGACTTAAGATTTCTAATATTTTTGGTTCTTCAGTTCTCGGTTTCTCTGCCTTCTCTGTTGAAGGTGCTTCAGTCTTTTCTTCGATTTTCGGCCCTGGAGCTGGCTCTGTAGTTTCAGTGGCCAGGGAAGCTTCACCGATAAATTCAGGCACTATGGCCGGCTCAATAAAACGTGCCCGGTGGGTGAGCACCTTCATCTTTTTTCTTTGCGACGCTGGCTCACTAGAAGCACCTGTGGCAATTTCTGTTGCAGGGGAAGTATTTTTTCTTTTGTGGCCCAACACCGGATAATGGTAGTCAGGGTAGACAAACCCGATTGCATCAAATACCCGGTTGAGCCTCTTCTTCTTTCGGCCTCCGAAGGCTGCCGATAATGCAGTGTTCTCGGCCTTGGAATATACCCCAAGCAGTTCGTCACTTAATGTTTCAATGCTTTTTAACCAGTCGTCATTAGGTTCAACAAACTTATCCCCGTATTTGAATGTGTATTTCAGTCTGACTAGTCCACCTTCGTCAGACTCTTTGACGGTCTCCTTCGGCATTTCCCATTTTCCTGCAAGTGGCCACACCCTGAAGGCAATATGCTCTTGGACTAGATCCCTTGTCCCAATAAAAGAGCAGACTATTCCGAAGGCTCTCTGGCATTCTTCGGCCGCCTCATCCATCTCAACCTTCGGCTTTCGGAGTCCGAAGCATTGCCAGATGGGACGCATAATGATACTTTTAATATCTTCCTGCGCTGTCAAGTCATTCTTTACATAGAACCATTCTGTCATCCAGGCACCGGGCCACCTCTTCCGAAAGGTTGGCACGGGGCAGCTTGACCCGGTGCGGGCACCGAAGCTATAACAACCAAAGTTGTTGTGATATTGTTCTTTCCCCCAGGGCTTCGTCTCATATAACAACTCATGAATGTTGCAAAAGCTTTTAGCATTTGGTTCCAAACCTTGGCTTCTAACAGCCCAGACAAAGATCCCCATTCTAGTGATAGCTTCGGGAGTAATTTGATGAAGGTAGATTTGAAATGTCTTCAGGACTTCGACAACAAAGCTGCTTAGGGGGAATCGAAGCCCAGCCTTGAGAAAGCTTCGGAAGATTATGACTTCATCTTCTTCGGGAGTGGGAGAAGTTTTTTCTCCAGCATCAGCCCTCACAATAGATATGTCTCGAAAATATCTCCCCCTCATATTGTCAATATGACTCTGCTTAATAGTGGTTTTCCCGAAAACCGTGTGACTTGGCCGCCATGGTCGATCTTCGGACTCTCCCCACAGCTTTCTGCATCATAACTGTCGCTATCACCAGTATCTTCAGACAAACCTTCCAGAATCTCCTTGGTGATTTTTTCTGTATTGGTCTCCGCCATCGCTATAAGGAACCCCAAGTTCTTTTCTTCGTCGAGACTCAGCTTCATCTCAGCAGTGATCTTCTTATCTTCCGACATCTTCGGAAACACTGAAAAACTGTTTACAAAGCCGAAGCTTCAAAACCAAAAGATCAGCAAAACCTAGTGCGCAAGAGCTAAAAATTTAGTGAGCGGGAGCAGATGGCAAGAGAGCGTACCAAACAAATCGTGGCGAGCTCTTATTTATACACTCGATATGACGGAAACTGTGTGATCCCACGTGTCGGTGACTTTTGCTATTCTAGCAAAGGGAAGGTGTTTTTTCGGACCTTCGGCTTAAGGCCTTCGTCCATATCGCAATCTGAATTTATCATTAACAAATTAATATTGCGAGGGGCTACTGTTGGGGGCCTTCGTCCTCCGAAGGTCCTCAAAAACATGATTTGACAATGTTTTCCAAGTGGATTATATGAACAGGTATCTTCGGACTCAGAATTATGAACATGGAGTACGGTCAGGACGAAGCCTAAGCCAGACGAAGGGGGATTGAGATGGAGGACGGGCTGATTACCAAGTTGTACGAAGGACGGTGCACAGCCGAAGCTGTTCGCAGGAAAGCTTCGTCGCAGTAGCAGAAAGGGAAACCGACTTAAAGATGAAAAGACTACTTAGGCCTTGACAGATTCCCATAAGTCATTAGCAAATGTAGTGGACATGAATGTAATTTTACATGGGCTGCGTCCCACGTCTATAAATAGATGAACAGTACTCCCGTACTGTTCACGCTGACTTGGCATTTGCTTTTGCGTCATCCTTGTACTTTTATCTTCCTGCAATCCGAAGGTACATTTGTAATTTGAAGTCATTTCTATTGTTATATAATAATAAAATAGAAATGGCATTGTGATAAAATTTAAATGTTTACATTACTTTTCATGTTGTGCATAAGTCCTTCGTCACAACTTGTCGTGCTTACGACGATATGTTATTTATGACCTTCGTCCGGAACACATTATATCCCGAAGGGAAATAATGTTTCAAAGGACGAAGGACCTTATCATTTAACACTTTCTATGTTGCCTTGTTCTTAATCCGAAGCATTTGAGAACAAGTCCCCAACAGGGAGAAAATAATTAGAATAAGGGCTTATATCTCACTCAAAGTATCCGTTTTTGGCGATTCATGCCAAAGGGGGAGAAAGTATAAGCCCAAAGCAAAAGGACCGCACCACCACCCTAATTTTAAAACTAATGATTTTCAATTGGTAAATTTCAAATTGGTATCTTTTTGTGTTCAAAAGGGGGAGAAAATAGCATTTTCAAAAATTGATATCTTAAAACCCTCTTGAAACTAAGAGGAGAATTTATTGAGGGGGAGTTTTGTTTAGTCAAAGGAAAAGCATTTGAAACAGGGGGAGAAAATTTCAAATCTTGAAAATGCTTCTCAAAATCTTACTCATTTACCTTTGACTATTTGCAAAAGAACTTTGAAAAGAATTTACAAAAAGAATTTGCAAAAACAAAACATGTGGTGCAAGCGTGGTCCAAAATGTTAAAAATAAAGAAACAATCCATGCATTTCTAGTAAGTAATATTTATTGGCTCAAATCTAAGTAACTTTTGCACTTACATTTTGCAAACTAGTTCAATTATGCACTTCTATACTTGCTTTGGTTTGTGTTGGCATCAATCACCAAAAAGGGGGAGATTGAAAGGGAATTAGGCTTACACCTATTTCCTAAACTGATTTTGGTGGTTGAATTGCCCAACACAAATAATTGGACTAACTAGTTTGTTCTAGTTTATAAGTTCTACAGGTGCCAAAGGTTCACAACAAGCCAATAAAAAGACCAAGAATGGGTTCAATAAAAGAGAGCAAAGGGACAACCGAAGGCACCCTGGTCTGGCGCACTGGACTGTCCGGTGTGCCACCGGACAGTGTCCGGTGCACCAGGGGACTCCAAGCTAAACTTCGCACCTTCGGGAAAACTCAGAGCCACCGCGCTATAATTCACCGGACTGTCCGGTGTGACAGCGGAGCAACGGCTACTTCGTGCCAACGGTCACCTGCAGAAGCAATTAATGCACGCCATAGCACGCAGAAGTCAGGCACGCGCGAGGTGGTGCACCGGACACTCTACAGTACATGTCCGGTGCTCCACCGGACAGCCAGGCGGGCCCACAAGACAGAGCTCAACGGTCGAACCCTAACGGTCTGCTGACGTAGGCTGGCGCACCGGACTGTCCGGTGCGCCATGCGACAGCAGCCTTCATCAAACGGCTAGTTTGGTGGTTGGGGCTATAAATACCCACAACCACCCCACATTCAAGTCATCCAAGTTTTCACACTTCTACACCTTACAAGAGCTCTAGCATTCAATTCTAGACACACCCAAGTGATCAAATCCTCTCCAATTCCACACAAAGCCTTAGTGACTAGCGAGAGAGATTTGTTGTGTTCTTTTGAGCTCTTGCGCTTGGATTGCTTCTTTCTTTCTCATTTGTTCTTGTGATCAAAACTCAATTGTAACCGAGGCAAGAGACACCAATTGTGTGGTGGTCCTTGCGGGGAAGTTTTGTTCCCGGTTTGATTTGAGAAGAGAAGCTCACTCGGTCCGAGGGACCGTTTGAGAGAGGGAAAGGGTTGAAATAGACCCGGCCTTTGTGGCCTCCTCAACGGGGAGTAGGTTTGCGAGAACCGAACCTCGGTAAAACAAATCATCGTGTCTCACTTCGTATTTGCTCACAATTTGTTTTGCGCCCTCTCTCTCGGACTTGTTTCTATTTCTAACGCTAACTCGGCTTGTAGTTGTGATTAAGTTTGTTAATTTCAGATTCGCCCTATTCACCCCCCCTCTAGGCGACTTTCAGGCGCGCGTGTCAGGATAAGGTGTCAGGCGATCCCAGCATTAAATGCGCATGCAATACGGTCAGCTAGTAAGGCGATTTGGCCAAGGTCGATTGCACGACAAGGTTTGCCTTTGGCTGAGCCGAGGGTGCGCTCACTGCCTGAGGAGACCCTCGGGTGAGACGCGAACTCGTCCGGGACCACTATTCCGCCCGAGGCCAGGCTCGGGCAAGGCGAGACCGAGTCCCTTGGTAGATGAAGCTTTGACTTTGACTCGAACTGTAAGCCTTCATGGTTTGTCCTGAAGGTATTTTCGAGCCGAGATTAGGAGTGTTGGGGGTACCCCTGATTTCGGTACCCGATAGGTGGACAGCGAGGTACAAACTCCGGCGCGTCTCCACAGACTCCAGCAACGACGGTGACGATTGGTTTGGTCGACGGCGAGCACGGGAATGGGGAGAGCACGCGAGAGAGAGAGGGAGCTTGGGGAGGAGGAGAGCTCTGCTATGGGAGTGAGAAGAGATCCGTCTCCAATTTATAGAGGGAGAGGAGAGGGAGAGTCGGCTGGCGTCATCAGCACCATTAATTGCATTCATCAACGGAGGGAATTAAGGGAGGAAGAACGGCTCCATTGAACTCCAAGGAAACGGACGCGGGGCTTCGGTCGCGGCTCGGACAGTCGGTGTAGCGGCGGGGCAGCGTCGGGTGGCTTCAGCTCCTGGCGCGGCGTGGCTTGGTGCACGGGGCGCGGGTCGCTGGCGCGGTCCTGCGGGCGTCGCGTGGCCTAGGCTTAGCGGGATGGCACGGTCACGCAGGGGCGCCTGGGCATCGGGGTCGCGGCGAGCGGCGCGTCCACGGGGCCGGGTCGCGCGCATCAGTGCAGGGGCGCGGATCAACTTGAGCGCGCATGGCGCGGTTGGGGTCTGGCGTCGCGGTCGCTGCACGTCTCCTGGCTTGGGCGCGGCGTCGGGTGGAGTCGCTACTCGGTCCTGGCGCGGGCGGGTCGGCGCTGGTTGCTCGGCGCGTCGGGCTCGGACGCTGCAGGGGCGCGGGCGGGCGCCTGGTCGCGGCAGGGGCCGGGCGACCGGCTGGGTAGGGTCCTCGCGCGGTCCTCCTGGCTAGTGAGAGCAGAGGGAGGAGAGGTGGGGATGGAGAGGGAGAGAGAAGAGGGAGGGAGAGAGATAGTGGTGGCGGCGGCTGTAGCTAGGGAGAGGAGCGGCGGCTGGGGAGGGTTAGGGGCGGCTGCTCCTAGCTGGGCCTAATGGGCCAATTAGGTTAGGTTATGTTGTTTTTTTCTTTTTTTTAATTTCGAAATACATATTTAAATAATCATAAAATTCATAAGAATCAAACTAAAATAACATATTAATTCTTGGACTAATATTTATTATATTATTTATGTGAATTTTCATTTAAGAAGAAATGATATTCCATATTCAAAATCAATCATGAGCATTCCAAAAATCATCCCAAAGGCAAATAAATAACGAACACTTAAGAGAAAATTAATTACCATAAATATCATTATTAACTAAATGTATTATTTTTATTTAATGATTTTCATAGTGTCACATGGGTCGAACTTGAGTTGGAGGAATTTGTGATGCTCCTTCCTCCTTATCCTGTTCTTCATGTGCTCCCCCCTGATCCTGCCCTTCTTCTTGAGATACCTGTTCACCATCTTGAGTTGGGGGATGCACCAGTGTAGAAGAGGAAGGTTGATCTTGCTCTTGTGGTTCCTGAGGTCGCACATCACCTATCGCCATTGTTCGCATTGTGGCCGTCGGAACCTCATCTTCATCTATATCATCAAGATCAACTTGCTCTCTTGGAGGGCCATTAGTTTCATCAAATACAACATCGCTAGAGACTTCAACTAATCCTGATGATTTGTTGAAGACCCTATACGCTTTTGTATTTGAGTCATACTATAGTAAAAACCCTTCTACATCTTTGGGAGCAAACTTTGAATGCCTACCTTTCTTTACCAAAATGTAGCATTTGCTCCCAAATACATGAAAGTTGGAAACATTGGGTTTGTTACCAGCTAGGAGTTCGTATGAGGTCTTCTTGAGGAGGTGATGTAAGCTGTGTTCACAGCTTCCAACCAAAATATCTCAAGCGTCTTGTATTCTCCAAGCATCGTCCTTGCCATATCAATTAGCGACCTGTTCTTCCTCTCTACTACACCATTTTGCTGTGGTGTGTAGGGAGCGGAGAATTCATGCTTGATGCCTTCCTCCTCAAGATATTCTTCAACTTGAAGATTCTTGAACTTAGATCCATTATCGCTCCTTATCTTCTTTACTTTTAGCTCAAATTCATTTTGAGCTCTCCTTAAGAAGCGCTTCAGTGTTCCTTGGGTTTCAGATTTATCCTGCAAAAAGAACACCCAAGTGAAGCGAGAAAAATCATCAACTATAACAAGACCATACTTCCCCCGATGCTGAGATAGGCAATGGGCCCGATGAGATCCATAGGTAGAAGTTCCAGTGGTCTTGATGTCGTCATCACATTTTTGCTATGATGAGTGCTTCCCACCTGCTTTCCTGCTTGACATGCTGCACAGGGTCTCTTTCTCAAAACAGACATCGGTTAGTCCTAACACATGTTCTCCCTTTAGAAGCTTATGAAGGTTCTTCATTCCAACATGTGTTAGACGGCGATGCCAAAGCCAGCCCATAATAGTCTTAGCGATTAAGCATGCATCTATATCGGCATTCTCTTTTGAGAAATCAACTAAATAGAGCTTGTCGTCTAATACACCCTTAAAAGCTAATGAACCATCACTTCTTCTAAAGACAGATACATCAATATTTGTAAATAAACAATTATAGCTCATATGACATAATTGACTTACAGACAATAAATTATACCCGAGCGATTCTACTAGAAACACATTTGAAATTGAATGCTCGGTCGTGATGGCTATTTTGCCTAATCCCTTAACCTTGCATTGGTTCCCATCTCTAAAAATGATAGTATCTTGAGAATCCCTGTTCTTGACGTAGGAGGTGAACATTTTGTTCTCCCCATCATGTGGTTTGTGCATCCGCTATCAATGATCCAGCTTGATCCCCCGGATGCATAAACCTGCAAGGTAATTAAGTTTGGGTTTTAGGTACCCAACTCTTGTTGGGTCCTACAAGATTAGTTACAACAGATTTTGGAACCCAAATGTAAGTTTTGTCTCTCTTGCATTTAGATCCCAACTTTCTAGCAACTACTTTAGTATTTTTACATGACAATTCAAAAGAAGCATCACATGTCTGATAAATAGTAGTTGGACCAGTGCATACTTTCCTAGGCACATGAGAAACAACATGATTACGCCTAGGCCTACTTCTACCATGAGCATGAGAGGAGCTAGTTGCAAACATGGCATGATAATCATGATAAGCAGGTAAAGTAGCATGATTATAACACCTATCATGATGAGCAACATTTGAAGTATTTTTGACATGAGCATAAAGATAAGCATGGTTCTTTTGGTAATGTAAAGAGTAAGAGCTACTAGCCATAGGAGCCTTCCCTTTCTCCTTGTTGAGACTAGAAGTCCTTTGTCTTGTTAAGTTCTTGGTTTCTTTTTGGAAACCAAGTCCATCCTTAATAGAGGGGTGTCTACCAACGGTATAGGCATCCCTAACAAATTTTAGTTTCTCATAATTATCTTTGCAAGTCTTAAGTTGAGCATTAAGACTTGCAACATCATTGTTTAACTTAGCAATAGTAGAAACATGTTCATTGCGAGTATCAATATCAACATCTTTACACCTATTGCAGATTACAACATGCTCTACACATTAACTAGCCATATTAAGTTTTCTAGCTTAGCATTTAAATCAACATTCAAATTCTTTAGATTAGAAATATAATTATGACAGGTAGACAATTTAGAAGACAATAGTTCATTCTTCTTAATTTCTAGAGCAAGAGATTTTTGAACACTAATAAACTTATCATGTTCCTCATAGAGTATATCTTCTTGCTTTTCTAGAAGTCTATCTTTTTCATTAAGAGTATCAATTAATTCATTTATCTTATCTACCTTAGATCTATCTAATCCTTTAAAAAGATCACTATAATTTATCTCATCATCATCAGAAAGTTCCTCATCACTAGAAGAAGTGTACTTAGGTGTATCTCGTGTATGTACCTTCTTCTCCTTGGCCATGAGGCATGTGTGGGGTTCATTGGGGAAGGGGAAAGACTTATCAAAGGCTGAGGCAGCTAGTCCTCCATCGTCGGAGTCGGATGAAGAACAGTCGGAGTCCCATTCCTTTCCAATGTGCGCCTCGCCCTTCGCCTTCCTGTAATTCTTCTTTCTTTCTTCCCTTTCTTCTCTTGTGCCTGGTCATCATCATTATCGGGACATTGTGCTATAAAATGACCAGACTTACTACACTTGAAGTAGGAGCGCTTTCCCCTTGATTTGTTCTTGTTGGGATACTCCTTGCGTCCCTTCAAGGCGGTCTTGAAATGCTTGATGATGAGCGCCATTTCTTCTTCGTTGAGCCCGGCGGCCTCCACTTGTGCTACCTTGCTTGGTAGCGCCTCCCTACTGCTTGTTGCTTTGAGAGCAATGGGCTACGGCTCGTGAAGAGGAAGTGGTCCGTTTAAGGCATCATCCACATATCTTGCCTCTTTCACCATCATGCGCCCGCTTACAAATTTTCCGAGAATTTTCTCGAGCGTCATCTTGGTGTACCTGGGGTTCTCATGAATAAGATTTACAAGATGGGGGTCAATAACAGTAAATGACCTTAGCATGAGTCGGACGATGTCATGACCTGTCCATCTTGTGCTTCCGTAGCTAAGTATTTTGTTGACAAGGGTCTTGAGCCGGTTTTACGTTTGAGTTGGCTCTTCTCCCCTTATCATGGCAAATCTCCCAACTCGCCTTCCACCGGTTCCATTTTGGTAATCATGGTGGCGTCATTACCCTCGTGGGAGATCTTGAGGATATCCCATATTTTCTTGGCATTGTCCAAGCCGCTTACTTTGTTATATTCATCCCTGCACATAGATGCTAGCAAAACAGTAGTAGCTTGGGCATTTTTATGTATTTGTTCATTGATAAATATAGGATTATCAGTGCTATCAAAATAAATTCCATATTCAACAATTTTCCAAATACTAGGATGGAGGGAAAATAGGTGACTACGCATTTTATGAATCCAAAATGAGTAGTCCTCTCCATCAAGGTGTGGGGGTTTTCTGAGTGGAATACAAAGTAAATGGGCATTCGAATTATAAGGGATGCGAGAATAATCAAAAGAATAGTTTTGATTAACCGTCTTCTTTTTCGACGATGAATCTTCGTCGTCGTCATCCCTTGGTGAAGAGGAGGAGGCGTCGCTGTCGTAGTAGATGATCTTCTTTATGTGCCTGTTTGTCTTCCCATCCTTCTTTTTGTGACTCGAGCCTGAATCAGTGGGCTTGTCATCTCTTGGCTCGTTGAAGAGGGACTCCTTCTCCTTGTTGTTGATCACCATCCCCTTACCCTTAGGATCCATCTCTTCAGGCGGTTAGTCCTTAAATGAAGAGTACGACTTTGATACCAATTGAGAGCACCTAAAGGGGGGTGAATAGGTGATCCTGTAAAATTCAATACTTAATAGCACAACTTGGTTATGAAAATGTTAGTTAGATCAAAACCAAGATGTTATTGTGAGAACTCTTCACTTGATTGTTCCTTTAGAATGAGTATTAAACTTAGGAACAATAGCACAAGTGATTAAGTGAGAACTCAAGAAGAGAAATCAATCACAAAAAAGATGGCACGAGAGACCCGGTGATTTTATCCGGTGGTTCGGCCAATGCCTACTCCACGTTGTGGTGACCTCCTTCGGTCAAGGACTGCACTCAATCCCTCTCAAGTGATCCAACGATCAAACTTGAGTACCACGGTTTTTCTTCCTTTGCGATGTTTTCCTGTTTGTGAGGAATCTCCACAAGTTGGAGCCTCTCACCCTTACAATGTTGTTCACAAGAAAAAGCACAAGAGTAAGGGAGGGAAAGAAACACACACAAGACTAGAATCGCAACAACAATACGCACACAAGTCAAGAAGAGAGCACATAAGAACAATGCCACAAGTTCACAACACACTTAGTGCTCAAATCTCAGTCACGATGATCCAAATGCATATTTGCGGAGTCTAGGCGTTTTAGGATGTTTAGTGAATGCTTGGTGTAGTGCTCCATGCGCCTAGGGGTCCCTTTTATAGCCCCAAGGCAGCTAGGAGCCGTTGGAACTCCATTTGGTAGGCAATTCTTGCCTTCTATTTTGTCGGTGCATCAGACTGTTCGATGGCACACCGGATAGTGAACAGTACTCGCATAATACACGGCAGAGAATCCCCTGATTGGCTGATTTCCTTTTCTATGGGGTACCGGACCGTCCGGTGTGCCATGTGACCATTGGCGCTCGTCGACGTGGCAGATAGCCGCTGCATGACTGGAGCACCGGACTGTCCGGCACCTCGCGTGGACTGTCCGGTGATTTATAGCCGACGTAGCCAGGAAAAACCCGAGAGCAGAGAATTTGCGCAGACCGTGCACCGGACTGTCCGGTGCACACCGGACGGTCCGGTGATGGGCACCAGACCGTCCGATGCTGCTCAGTCAGCACCATTTCTTTGGTCCTTCCTTATCTTCTCTTGGCCTTTACTTAGCTTAGTTCCTGGCACTTAGGTAAGAGTGTTTAGCATATAAAATAATTTACCAAGCGTCTAGAGCTTACCTTTATTCTTTATTTGCATCTCTTTAACACTTGGCACACATCACCTTAAAACAATATGTGTTGGGCATCTAATCAGCAAAATATTTATAGAAATGGCCCAAGGGCACATTTCCCTTTCACGCGCCCCATGGCCGGACGATCCACCATACCAGTGACGGCTATAAAGACCGTTTGAAACCTGTTAGTGCAGTCAGAAAAAGTCAACCCCGAACGGTCCGCCCGCCTAGGCCAGACGGTCCAGGACCCATCAATATGGAATACCAGATCACAGAGCAATTTAAACAACCCGGGCGGACTGTTCGCGAACCATGGCTAGACTGTCCGCACTAGGACCACATCTGGCAAAAAACCCCGGGCAGTCCGTAGTGCAATGACTCAAAAACACACTGTCCCTGCCCAAACTCAATTTGGCTCATGCATACGATCCAGCCTCCTGGCCCGGACGGTCCGTGTAGGTTTACAGAGACAGTGCGCCAGCAGACTTCTCTGGCAGAGTCGCGGACGGTCCACCGACCATAGAATTAAGAGATTTTATTTTGCACTTTTACAAAAGACTTTGTATTTTGAAAAACGAAGTGCTGTTAGCCCTCATCCAAATGCAACGTATTATGTTCTATGAGGCACTAAGTTTTTACACCGATCAAGTTTATTGACCCCTCTTAATAGTACGTCTGTCTAGCCTATTAATCTAGTCAATTTCTTCTCTAAACTCCTGATGACCGGCAAAAACAAAACCTACATTATACCTTTGCATTCACTTAATCCACAACCAATGGTTATGTGTCTCAAAGACTTTACTGTTTCTTGTGGTCCAATCCCACATTCTTATTTCTCCAAGAATTGTTAGTCTACAATTAGTTGTCATTAATTAGCAAAACACCACTAAGGGCCTAGATGATTCACAATCTCCCCCTTTTTGGTAATTGATGACAACACTGCATATTTTATAGAAAAGTAGATTTTGTTTTTCAAATCTTCCTTACATACTAGGTATAATAATTATTCGATATGAGTTTTGAGTGACTTATCTTGATTTTGAAGTTCATCTGAAATGTTGATAAGTCAGCACAGAAAACTCAAAGTGTAGGAATAGCTCCCCCTATATATGTGCATGAAGAATATCCATTTGATGAATTCACACACATAATATATCAGAGTTTTGGCGGAGATCTTCCTATAATCATGGTTAGCGAGATACATACGTATAATAATAGAAATAACACTTCGATTAACCATGACAAGCTCACAAGATTTTGAACTGATAGAACCTTAAGAATTCAAACATAATTCAAAATAACATAGTTCAATAACTTACCAATATAAAACATAATAAGACATAGACATAATAAATATGTAATGTAAAAGTTCGAAGTACAAATACAAGTTTCCACATGCGAGCTCCCCTGATTGTCATCCCCAACTTCATTTCTTCATTTCTCTCCCCCTTTGGCATCTTTCCACAAAGGGGCGTCACTGTGCACAAGGTGGGGGACGTTGATACATACTGTAGTAGTGGGAGCTGAAGCTGTCAAAGATGGAGGTGAACTGACTGAAGTCATTTAGTAGCTGTTGTTGCCTCTCATCCAATGAGTGAATGTTGTCACTGGTAGACAGAGTCTCGAACTGACTAGATAGAGCACCCATATTGCCTTGAAAGCTTTGTTGCATGTTATTCATTCTGCTCATAATGGGATCATGCACATTATCTTGAATATGAGTGTGAAGATCAGCAAACTGTGTATGGACCCCATCTAGTGGTGTGTCAATAATAGAGAATCTATCATGCAGAGCAGAGTATTAGCCATCAAAATGGGATTGCATATCATCAAAGCGGCCATCCACATGTGACATCATGCCCTGAATTGTCCATCCATATGTGTCTGGAGCCCATGCCGCATCTGCTGAAAATAAGGATCAAAATAGCTAGGTGCGGGCTGCCAATATTGTCCTTATTGCTGAGGAGGTGGAGGAGGAGGCATTTGCTGAGCTGGATGTGCCTCAGGCCAAGCAGCGAAGTCATTTGCAGGAACTCCCTCATCATTAGAAAAGGGAGTGAGAGGCCAAGTAAGAAAGCCAATCTCATTCTTGAAAGGCCTAAATGGAGTCTGAGTTGTCTCACACCGCCCCTCAAATCTAGTTTTAGCTTTGATCAGAGCCATAATGTAAGGAGCGTAGGCCAGGTTCTGATTTTTGTCCATCTTGAGATCATTTAACTGTCTCATCATAAAGAGAACAACATTCATCACTTCCCCTTCATTACGTGATCAATGATATTCCAAAATTTATCTCTGATCCTGCTTTTATCTCCACTCTTGGGAAGAATAGTGACCCTGACAATTTTGTTGATCACAACAAGATGACGTCTCAGACCTGTAGTCTCTCCAAAACGCCTAGAAATACTTAGCCTAGCAGGTTCATAATATTGAGCATAGTTTTCAAACTAATCCTTAGTGTAAAGATCTACCCCATGATAGATCATATCATAATCCAGATTGTTCACAGTGGCAAACTCAGCAAAAGTAGCCACATAGCGCTTGAATCCAGTCATCCAAACAATCAACCGATCTTCAATATTAATCTTAGTAGTAGCAAGAAACTGCTTGACTATCAGTTCATTGAAATTAGTCTATTGTCCCATGATTTCATATAATCCACATTCCTGAAACTTAGCAAGCAATCTCTCCATGACTGCCTGACCCTGCATATAGTCTCAGTCAATCACCTGATGCTTATAGAACTTGGTGTCCATAAGAGTTCCCCAGAAAACATTGAACTGTAGCTGAGTATGAAAATACTAAATATTGGTGTCACTAGGAAGACAAAACTGATCAATAGTCCTCTTGGAAGAATATTCAGCCATAGAGAATCGCATCCTTGGATACGTCCACCCTATGACGTGTGACAGCCCTCCCAAGTTATCAAGCCCACATGCACCAAACCTTGCCATTAACGGCCTTAGATGGCTGTGCACGTGTACCGGGTAACTCAACAAGGCTATCACGAGTTCAACAACTTGAACTCATTATCCCAAGGATCTCCCACATTCATGCATATTACAGTAATCACACTCGATACACACACACTTCGGAGATACAGCGGAAGACTTTACAAAATATATTTTACATTTCCAAAGCTCAAGTTTTACAACATAAGAAGAATTATAATTATTACAAGTTCTGATAGTACCCAAAGTGCATAACTTATTATAATAATTGGAAGGGTGAAGCCTTTCCATAAGAGATACACATAACATTCTAAGCTTCAAGGCCTCCACATGAAGTAACTAACCAAATGATAAGGGAATAAAACTTCTCATGCAAAAACAACAGGGGATAAAACCCTGAGTACGCAATTACTCAGCAAGACTTACCCGACTAAAGAAAAGACTCTCAAGGGTATGCTAGTTGATTGGGAATCAAGGTAAGGTTTATCAATGATCAAAGACTCCTTTTGTAGAAAAGCTTGCTACCAGTTGATCCTTAAGCCAAGTTTTATTTCACTAGTTAGGTTATTACCTGAATCTATATTTGTCTAGTCTAGTTCAAGCACTTGGCCTATACTAGCTGCATTTTATTCATTCTCATATTTCACTTGCTAACAACGATGATGGTCACCGGGATGAGTCTCCATAACCGAGGAGCAACGACGATTCGAACCGATTATACCAAGCTGGGGATCTCTAACCACACGACATATGTCGCACTTAACCCTTGCATATGTCAACCGTTCCCACGGAGTCCTCCACTACATGAACAGGTCCGCGCCACCTGAGAGCACATTACCTACCAGGCGTGCGCTGTGGCAGGAGGGTACATGCTACTCTCGCCATCTCTCCACTCCCAGTGCGCGATTGTCTCTTCACGTATGGAATAGCCAGGTTCAAGCTTACCTTGTCCCATACCAGGGTATGTGGCTAGTTGCAAAGTCTCAACCACAACAGGCCAGTCAACGGTACGGTCCTTAATTGACACAGACGGGCGACTCTGTCTACTCAGCATCTGGTCTAGATTTATTAACCATTTCCCCATTTTTGACACCCGACAGGGGTACTCTTTTCCAATGATGAGCCCACTCCGGCCGAAGTGGAGTCATCACTTAGTTTGCTTTGATTTTTGAATCAAAAAGCCCGTAACCAATGTCCCACACTCATTCTTTTTGAAAACAAATGATTTTTCAATTTCTAAGCAGGGCTAAGCAATATCAGTTCACTTTATAAAACAGGGATTAAGGAGTTTCCAAGGAATGGTAATGCATCAATTGTTCATCACACAACTCCTATCACCTAATGCATCAGATAAGGTGAAAAGGCATTTAAAACACAAGGAAGGAGCAAATGCGCCGGGGCTTGCCTTATTACAGGAGGAGATCTGAGATCTTCTATCACGATAGGCAGTTAGATGGAGTCCACCACTGGATCAATAGCACTGGAGTATGTTCCATATTCACAAGGACCAATTCTTGTTCTTGGTGTTCTACATGAAGTGATATGAATATGGATGTTTGCTTAAACTAGGAATATGCGACTTGCAAAGGAGACAGCACATATTACTCCTAGACTTAACATACAAGCTATCATCACAAGCCATAACTACCAGGGAGCTACTTATCCTTAGAACTCATCTAACCATTCACAACTTGCTGAACAATTTCATCCTTTACTAAGACATCAGGTGCTTTAACTACCGAGAGGTAAAACTCTTTTCCTTTATTGAGCAATAATTAATTTGCTAAGCAAATCTTGTCCAAACAGCTCCAAATTTTATCCAAGGGTTCACATGCTCAACATAAGCTTACATAATTTTTCCTCATAATTTTTAGTGCTCTATTGTTATTACTAAAATTTCAGTTAAGCATTTTAAGGCACCTTTTATTCCTCTAAAAATATATATTTGCTAGAAAAATTCCAAGAATGTATCTACCAGAGAGCCCTTGATTTTAGACACCTACTAAAGGTGGTTCTACAATTTTACCATTTTTCTTTGATTTCTGGATTAATTTACAACTTTTTCGGTAAAAGAAAAGGCAAAAGGCTGAATAGTCCTGGCCCCAAATTAGTCTAGACAGCCTGCGTAACAGGGCAAGCTGGCCCATGACGGGTAGCCCACACTCCGCGTGCGCGCTTTTGTGCCAAGAACCCAGCCGCCAACAACATTCAAGCAAAGGCCCTATCCACTGTTGGCTACTCTTACTGACAAACACACATAAACCCCTCAGCTTCGGTTCTTTACAAAGGCTCGCCTACAACACCGCCGCGTGGAGCTCCGACGAACTAGCGCTGAATCGGCCAAGGTGGCTTGACACAAACGACGGCGATGGCACCATCACGAACCCCGAACAACGTCGGACTCAGACATGGGCTTAATCGACCACAGGGACCCGAGAACCTAGGCTACCGATGGCGGCAACGGGAAGCACGGACCTGCGAGCTCAATCCCGTGGCAACTGCACAGTAGAGCTCACACAAATGACGTGGGGAGCATCAGAGACCTACCATGATTACGGTGCTCTCATGAAATCGAGCAGGGATGACACGGGTTGGACGGTCAGCGCAGAGGCTGTCCCCAGTGCTAATCCATGACGGCGCGTCCCCGTTCACTACCACACACAATAGTAGAGTTCGAACAGCGAGTCTTGAGAGCTTCACTGACCTTTGAAGACCACAGAACGAAGACCATACAGACATGCAACTCCCTGGAACGCTTTGGCCACGGCGAGGTGGGGGTTTCGGTGGGTGTGGTCACCAGACAATAGGGTTGGCGTGCGCAGCACCAAGGCAGATCAACTTGGTGACTAAGAAGAGGAGCTAACACTGGTTTGTACACATGAACTACCTCTATCTCATGAGGAACACTAGCTAGAACTCGAGGGCAAGGGAAAGCTCCACTGAACCAAGCTCTACAGCACACAGGATAAGAGGACAGAGGCATCGAGCTTAGCCATAACTTGATGAAGAAGGGTCCCAAGGGTGCCAGCACCACATGGGTGAGCACACATGGCCAACAAGCACAAGCACTAGGCTAGCTCACAAACTCAACACAAATATCCACCTTGTCCAGTTCACTCTAGCAAAGAGCTAGCAGATAAGGCTTCATTGCTCACTGCCCACAAAACAGTCCAAAACATGGATATTTACAGTAGGAGCTGAGGCCTCTAGACCCTCAATCACGTTCTCGATCCTTATCTCCAACTGAACACACATGGGGTACAACAGAGAGAGGATATCTCGTCTTCAGTCCCAAGCTGATCCCATATTTAGCTAGCTGAAATACTCCCATCATCCAATAGCCTGCCAGCCCAACATGGAGCACACATTTTCTCCAATTTCTTCCCAGTAACAAGCCCATCTCTTTATATATCCCTACTAACACTTATTCATATGCCAACTTAATCACATATGTAGAGTTCAGTAGGGTCTGAAGATTCTTCTTCAGATTGCCAATTTCAACATTGGATCACTGAATCAGCCACCACTGCTTCATTGCACCCCCCCCCCCCCCCGTTCAGTCCCATTTAATTCACCATTCCCCATTGCAAGAAGCCAAACTTACTTATCAAAACTTACACTCTAAACATAGCTCTACAAGACTATTGCAACATCCCAAGACCACAAGTGCATAGATCAAGAATTACAGTGCTCCAAAATATGATGAAATAGTGAATTTCAGCAGCACTAACTGAATAATGTTTAGTGCACAATTTGCCTGGCATCTCATCTTGGAAGAACATTTTCTCCAATTCTACACAGCAACAGATCAACCTTGCTTAGCAAAAGTTACTCTCTAAAAATATACCTATCACTTTTGTATAGCACCACAAGATTGAAAACACACTGATCAAAAGTTATGGTGCACCAAAAAGAGCAAAAGAATTGAAATACCCAGTTTCAGCTACTGAAGCAGCACACACCAATCCTGACAGAGCAATTTGCAACACCATTTCGTCCATATCCTAGAAAGTATCAAGACCAATTCATTGTATGAAACTTGTTCTCCTTCATATGGTCTTTCATTGTTCTATAGAATTTCTGACCCAATTTCTCCTAGATTAATTAGCACAAAGCCCCCAAGTTGGGTAAAACCACACAGATTCAGATTAGCTATTACACTATCTGAATCCCCGACACCTGACATTCCAACTTTGAGTACACTTTACTCCACTTTTTATGCAGAACCTTACAAGTATCAAAATAAGGAACTTACTTACCAACATAACCTCTCCAAGTTTACTATAGAAACTATAGTCTAAAACCACTCAGATAAATCACAAAATGGCTCCAAACTAGGCATCCTTCACTGAACTTCAGATTTCAGCAGCTGAATAAAAATGCAGTCAGTCCAAACCTGTCAGCTGATTTTGGATCCAACTTTACTCCACTTTTTATACAAGACCAAGCCAAACTTACTTAAGGAGACTTGTTCAACATCATATGGGCTTCACTTACTCTATAAACACCGTAGCCCAAAGCTTCATGGCTTGGCCACAAACAAGCTCCAAAAACAGCCAAAATACTGAAATTTCAGATTTAACCTACTGTTCTCAATCTGAAAATGCAGAAACCTGGCAGCCCCACTTTGGATCCCTTTTTCTCATAATTTCATATAGTTTTAAGGCTATCATACTTAATAAAAGTTGTTCTCCTATAGTTACTCTACAAGTTTGTTATAGTAACTGTTTCCAAAATACTCATGGATTAAATATTACAGGGATCCAAAAACAGATAACAAAACTGTTTTGGGCTGATTCCAACAGACTCAAATCTGAACTTTTGCAAATTACTTAAATTCTCCCACATCACTTGGAGAGCTCCAAATATGAAAATTGTTCACTTTTCCAAGCTCCACAACTTGATATATGGACTTTTGACAAATTCTCAATGGATTTTAAATTCCACTTTTGGGACTAATTTAGAGTTTCAAATGTGACTACTATTTCTCCAAACCACCTCTCAACTTTGATCCACGACTAAAAGCAAAGTTACTCCTTAATCTAAGATCCAACTTTGGTACTCAGAACTCATGGCCAAAAAGGCCCTTATTTTTGGAGTTGCTTTGTTTATGCACCATTTCACTCTTGGGCTCAATTTAGGGTTTTGAAGTCGATCCCTCTCCTCAAGCGATCCTTCCACTTGATTTACACTTCAAAGGTAAAGTTACTCTAGGTTCTAAGTTTACCTTCAGTACTTAAGACTCCAAGTCAACTTGTCACTCGCCTAAGAGATGATTCTCACCTACTTAGCTCAAGCAAAGCCCTAATACTAAGCCCTACACTCAATACAAAACATCCCAATTTGGCAAATTATTGACCTAGTGAATGCATTCTAGGTGTATCAAGCAAGTTAATGCAAATGCTGATGATGACATGTCAAAGTTTTAGTAATCGTAACACCAGGGGTGTTACATCCTTCCCTCCTAAAAAGGAATCTCGTCTCGAGATTTAAACTCCATGCCAAGTAATGGATAAGGAAATGCATTACTGGTTTATTTCCCCATTACTCTTAAAAGACAGGAGGCATACCTCTGTTGGTTAACATTAAGAACAAAACACACCAGACCAAGGTTTACAAGACACTAGAAACTCAGGAACATGCTTTTCTAGATTCTCCAATTCCCATGTGGCTTGATCTTCCGTGTGTTTTGGTTCCACCGTATCTTGTAAAACTCGATCACTTTCTTCGAGTGGCCCTATCCTTTTGATCCAAAACCTTTACAAAATATTCCGAGTAGATTAAATCTAGTTGAAGATTGACATTTGAAATCTCAAGAACATGTTCGGGGACTCGAAGAAACCTCTTCAACTGATACATGTGGAATATGTTGGGCACTGTTGAAAGATTCTCTAGCAGCTGCACCTTATAAACCAGAGGTCAATCAAAATCTCTATTCCAAATCTTGGTTCATCTTACTACTTCCAGGGTAATTGGAGTCTCAGACTGCAACTCGATCGTAAATTCCACGACCCTTTCCGGAGGTAAACCAAGCAGATTCTTGGGGAACATCTCTGGAAACTTCTTAACATCGGGTATATTCTTTACTTCTTTCACTTAAACTCCTGATGCAGATGAACCTTATTATCTCCCAAAACAGCTTGACTAACCACCTTATTATAACCTTTAGTCGAACTGGTTGTCATCAGGAGCTGAAGCTTCACATTAAAACCACGTAGGAAGTATCACATTTTCCTCTCACTAGTATCCACAAAATCCAAACCATACTGGGATAGGTGTGTAAACCTCTCAAAATACTCCATTATACTCTCTTTTTTGCATAGCTTCTGACCTAAGAACTCATTGAACTTTATTTATATAGGGGCTTTCGAAATATGATGTGCCTGAAATACCCCACGGAACTCAACCCAAGAACTTAACGTCCTTCTGGCTGCAATGCAAGGTATTCTGCCCACCAACTAAACTTGGCTTCGAGTCTTCAAAACAGGGAAAGGTAGCATAGAAAGGCAAAGACAGGTAGCATGAACAAGGTAGACAAAACACGTACTAAATCTACTATATAGGGGGTTTAACTTAAAGTTATATGTCATGATGCATGCTCGTCCTATTCGTCCTCACAATCTTGCCATCATATAGTGGCTTGCACGCTCTATGGTGGTGGCATACCTACTCACTCCGAAGTTAACTAGTCATAATTTCCTAAAGTTTAGTCAGTGTACCTACAGAAAATTCCATTACAGCCCAAACCTGTTGGGACCATGCTTCGTCGCCGAAGGTCCTGCAGGAAGAAACAGTTTCGGTTGAAGTTGTCTGTACGTAATGCCGAAGGGTGCTGTCCATGAAGCTTCGGAATTACAAACCGACTTAAAGATAGAATGACCTTTTAGTCCATAAGAGTTTGAGTCGATGTTGTAAACTTTTATGAGGGGTATGATTGTAATTGTTCACAGGCTGTGTCCTGTGCCTATAAATAGTGAACAGTATTCCTTTACTGTTCACGCATTCCTGTAATTGCAAAGGCATCACTCGGGAATTATTGCTTGTCAAGGCGAAGGTATAATCATACCTTAAACATTGTATTCAAAATAAATATGTGAATGGTGCCATTTATCTCCAACATATCTATCTTTAATGTTCTACATTTTACATCGTTTTATGTTATTTTCGTCACCTTTGTAATATTATGTTTGTATCCTTCGTCCGAAGTTCATTAAACCCTTGAGGAGATAATGCTTCAGCGGACGAAGGGTATTTAATATTTAACATCTTCGTGTTGCCTTGTTCTTGATTCATAGCATTTGAGAACAAGTCCCCAACATTGGCGCCCACCTCCGGTCAACACACTTCCACTTTTTTGAGCTGATGGCTTCGTTCAACGATCAAGCTGGACCTGCTTCGGCCCCGAAGCTGGTACTCCCGATAACAGGTGGTTCATGCTCAGAGCCAGCCAACAAAAGGCAGAAGAAGGAAGCGCAGAGAAGGGTACATCATGTTGGGGTGCAAGGACCCTTCATCAAGTCAAGATGGTCTCACATTCCAATTACCTTCTCTCAAGAGGATCTTCAACTCAAGGATTACCCACACAATGATGCTATGGTTATCTCTTGTGTGATCAAAGGATTTCTGGTCCATAATGTTTTGGTTGACACAGGCAGCGCAGCTGATATCATATTTGCTAAAGCTTTCAGACAAATGCAAGAGCCCGAAGACAAGATCCATGATGCTACGCACCCTCTTTGTGGCTTCGGAGGACGGCAAATTGTAGCACTTGGGAAGATCACCATGCCAGTAACCTTCGGATTTGTTAACAACACAAGGACTAAGCAAATTGTGTTTGATATTGTTGACATGGAGTATCCTTACAATGCTATCATTGGTCGCGGTACTCTCAATGCCTTTGAAGCAATTCTTCACCCAGCTTACCTCTGCATGAAGATACCTTCGGACCAAGGGCCTATTGCTATTCATGGAAGTCAGGAAGCTGCCAGAAGGGCCGAAGGAAATTGGACAGATTCAAAAGCAATCCATAACATAGATGGAGCTGAGGCCTGTGAGCAATACAAGTTCAGAAGGGAAAAAGCTGCTTCAGCTGACCAGCCGAAGCCCATGCTCTTATGTGAGGATATAGCAGATCAGAAGGTGCTATTGGGATCTCAATTGTCTGAAGAGCAGGAAAAAACCTTGATAAGGTTTCTGTTCAACAATAAAGATTTTTTTGCTTGGTCAGCTAATGATCTTTGTGGAGTTAACAGGGATGTTATTGAGCATTCGCTCAATGTCGATCCATCCTTTAGACCTAGAAAGCAGAGGCTTCGAAAGATGTCTGATGACAAGGCTGAAGGTGCTCGGAATGAAGTGAAAAGACTTCTCAGTGCCGGAGTTATTAGAGAGGTAAAATACCCAGAATGGTTGGCTAACACTGTTATGGTGAAGAAGGCCAATGGTAAATGGAGAATGTGTATTGATTTTACTGACCTCAATAAGGCTTGTCCGAAGGACGAGTTTCCATTGCCAAGGATAGATTCCTTAGTCGATGCAGCAGCTTCATCAGAGCTTATGAGTTTGCTGGATTGCTATTCAGGCTATCATCAAATCTGGATAAAGAAGGAGGATGAACCGAAAACCAGCTTCATAACCCCTAGTGGGACATATTGCTACCTTCGGATGCCTGAGGGGCTTAAAAATGCTGGAGGAAGCTTCAGCAGAATGACAGCGAAGGTTCTCCATTCTCAGATAGGCAGGAATGTACTAACTTATGTTGATGACATTATTGTAAAAAGCGCGAAGCAAGATAACCACATTGCTGATTTACAGGAGACCTTCGCTAATTTTAGACAGGCTGGTTTAAAGCTGAATCCAGAAAAATGTGTCTTCGGAGTAAAGAAGGGAAAATTTCTTGGTTGCCTAGTTTCAACAAAGGGAATTGAGGCTAATCCAAGTAAAATCGAAGCTATACTTCGAATGGAACCACCAAGTACAAAAAAGGGGGCTTAAAGATTGACGGGAAGGTTGGCATCTCTCAACAGATTCATATCCAGATCAGCAGAGAGAAACTTACCATTCTTCAAAGTACTGAAGTCAGCCGAAGTCTTTCAATGGGGACCAGTCCAGTAGAAAGCCTTCGAGGAGTTGAAGCAATATTTGATAGATCTAACAACATTAACTCCACCAACGCCAGGGGCTCCTTTGTTATTATATGTGGCAGCTTCGCACTCAGCGGTAAGTGCAGCACTTGTCCAGGAGAAGCTTGAAGGCCAAGTTAGGAGGCAGGCTCCAATATATTTCGTATCCGAGGTTCTTAGTTTATTGAAGAAAAATTATACAGAATTGGAGAAGGTACTGTATGCTGTTTTGATGGCCTCCAGGAAGCTTCGGCATTATTTTCAAGCTTACAACATAATTGTTCCTTCTTCGCAACCTCTGAAGGATATTATGAGAAACCGAGAAGCTACTGGAAGGATTGGAAAATGGGCTGCAGAGCTCAATGAATTTTGTATTGATTATGTTCATAGATCCTCGATTCGGTCCCAGGTGTTAGCAGACTTCATTGCTGACTGGACGCCAGGGGCTCAGGAGGAAGAAACAAATAAAGATGCCGAAGCATGGACAGTGTTTTGCGATGGGTCTTGGGGAACCTTCGGAGCAGGAGCGGCTGCTGTGTTGGTTTCACCTTCCAAACTTAAAACCTGTTATGCGGCAAGACTTGATTTTAGTTGCACAAATAATATCGCTGAATATGAAGCTCTGCTCTTGGGTCTTCGGAAGTTAAAGGCAATGGGAATCAGAAGGGCCATTTTTAAAACTGATTCCCAAGTTATTTCTGGTCATATTGACAAGAGCTATAAGGCAAGAGATCCGAAGCTTGAAAAATATTTAGATACAGTCCGAAGGATTGAGGCTTCCTTTGAAGGATTCTCTGTTAAAAACATTCCTCGTGGAGAAAATGAATATGCTGATCTATTAGCCAAGTCAGCAGCACAGGGGCTGCCTTTGCCTTCGGAAGTATTTTTCGAAACAATAAAAGCACCTTCGGTCGAGCTTCTTGAAAGAGCGGTCCTCAACATATCCCCTGTCTATAGTGAAGATTGGAGAACTGAAATCATCTCTTTCCTTCAGGGTAATTTTCTTTCAGATGACAAAGCTTATAACAGGAGGATAGAAGCAAGAGCTCGACCATATGTCATAATAGAAGGGGAACTATACAAGCGTGGGGTCTGTTCCCCATTGCTCAAGTGTTTATCCAGAACCGAAGGCATAGAATTGATGAAGGAAATACATGCAGGCCTGTGTGGATCTCACATTGGATCTAGGCCCTTGCTTGGGAAAGTTTTTCGCCAAGGATTTTATTGGCCAAAGGCAGCTTCGGATGCAGCGGATATAGTCCAAAAGTGCGAAGGTTGTCAGAAATGTGCAAGAGATCAAAAACAACCTTCGTCTTTAACTCAATTAATACAACCCACTTGGTCGTTGCAAAGGTGGGGCCTTGATTTGCTAGGCCCATTACCACCAGCACAGGGGAATTTAAGATATGTGGTAGTGGCAGTGGAGTATTTTTCCAAATGGATTGAGGCAAAGCCCTTAGCCACAATAACTTCATTTACTATTCAAAAGTTTTTCTGGCAGAACATTGTTTGTCGCTTCGGAGTGCCGAAGGCCATTACTGTGGACAATGGGACACAGTTTGATTCTGAAGCCTTCAGAGAATTTTGTGATCGAATTGGCACGAAGATCCATTTTGCATCAGTTCGACACCCAGAGTCAAATGGACTTGTCGAAAGAGCTAATGGGATCATAATGACAGGAATAATGAAGTCAATCTTCAATCAGCCCAGGGGAAATGGCCTGACGAGTTAATCAAAGTGGTATGGAGCCATAATACAACCATGTCTAGGTCAACAGGTTTTACGCCCTTTAAACTACTTTTCGGTGACGAAGCAATAACCCCAGAAGAGGCCAAAGCAGGATCAATAAGGATAGTAGCTTCGGCAGAGGGCAAAGACGAAGCTGATTGCTCTGTAGAAAAAGATGCTATTGAAGGGATCAGACTTCAAGCTATGGAAAACATCAATAAATATCAAGCTGAAACAATAAAATGACGTGACAGAAAAGTCAAGCTGAAGAACATTGAACCAGGACACTTGGTACTTCGAAGAGTAGCCAACCCTGAGACAGCAGGCAAATTGCAGCTGAAGTGGGAAGGCCCATTTTCGGTAGTATCTTCGTCAAGACCCGGTTCCTACAGATTGAAGGATATGGACGGCAACGACATTCCTAGATCATGGAATGCGGATGAGCTTCAACGATATTATGTTTAGTTTGATGTAATTTTTTATATTATTTTTCGTGGTACCCTTTTCCTTTCCAAAGGGGGAGAAAGGTTTTTAATGGGGCCACAACATGTAATTTTCCTTATTTCAATTTTATGAGAGTGATATCCCCCAAAAAATGTAAATGTAAATGCAAAAGCAAAAAAGAAAAGGAAACAGAGAGAAGCTCAAAAGTCATTCCTAAGGGAATGCAGGGCTTACAGCGAAAAATAAGCGCTGATTCCGCTGAAAGTAAAAGGCGAAGAAGCTCCTAAGGGAGGCTTACAGCGAAAAATAAGCGCTGATTCCGCTGAAAGTAAAAGGCGAAGAAGCTCCTAAGGGAGGCTTACAGCGAAAAGTCAACGCTGAAGGACTATGATTATGTATTTTTATATTCATTTGCACAATACATCTCATCATGTCATTTGCATTCATAAACATGCATTTAGACATATATAGAATCATCATTATACCGCACAAAAACACAGATGCTTCGGTGATGAGGAAAAACTCGAAGGAAAATTTTTTATGCTTCATTGTGTACGAAAAGAAGGGAAGGTGTTTTTCGCCCTCGGCTCAAAAGAGAAGTTTCGTCCACAGCAAAGCAGCTTGTACGCAGATAGCAGAAACAAAATATATTACAAGGTATGTACAAATTTACATAAGTTGTTCCATAACTATATTACAAAAGTTTCTCCAGAATTTTTGCAGGAAAATAGATTGTAAACAACTATCAAGTTTCAGGCTAGGCTTCGTAAAACTTCAACTTCGTCATTCTCCAGCTTCGTCATCCTGTGTATATCAAACAGCAAAATAAGAAAGGTGCAAATTTCAAGGAGAAGGTAAAAGTAACAAAAGTAGGTTTCTTACTGGCTTAAGATGACTTCGAGCTTCGTCACCCGCCATTTTTCGCCTGCCATTTACCCAGATCTAGGTCATGAATCTATTTCCAATGCTTCGGGCTAGGCTTGGGATATTTATCAGATCTGATGCTGACAAGCTGAAGCTTGGTCTGTTCACAATATTTCCATGCGTGCAGCCAGCCTTCAGAAAAGCAGAGGTTGTGCCCCGAGAAGCTACCAGGGCGCAGAAATCGGCATGCCCACCAATAACTTCGTCGAGGGCATCAACCTCGCCTTCAATATATTCTAGCGTGCTGGGCAGATTATCAGCTAAAGGTGTAAATTTTGCAGAGCTAGCTCCGACAGAATGAAACACATCCTTCAACCGTTGCACGCATCGGCTGCCGAAGCTTAGGCATTTCTCTTGAAGTTCTTCAAAGGATTTCTGCAAATTTGAATTTTTATCCACCTCAGTTTTCAGGCTTGCTTCGAGATATTTCTTTTCTTGCTCAAATTTTTCTGACTGTTGGAGAAATTCATTCTTTAAGCTATTATTCTCAGTTTGGATTTCAGCCAAAGAACCCTCCATAGTCTGAATAACAAAATCTTTCTTTTCTAATGCACCTTCGTGCTCTTTGACCATCATTTCAAGATCTTGGATGGTGAAATCCTTCTTTTTCAAATCAGCTTCGTAGTTTTCAACTTTTTCATCCAAATTTTGGATGACGGTTTTGTTCTTCTCTTCTTCGAGATCTTGTTGCATTTTTAGAACCTTACTTAGCAGTATGCTCTATCGAAAAGATCTTCGTTAGAAAGCGACCTAAAAGATAATAATAATAATAAAATAGCAAAAATATTTGTTACCTTGAAGTTAGCATAAAGCAAACTTCCGATGATATGGTGCCGTTGGTAACGGCAGAGGTCCACTTCCAGCTTCGGCAAGCCAATGTTTTTGCAGAGAGTTCTAACAATTTTAGATTCGCTGCGGTTTCGAAGGCATCTCAGGTTTCCTTCGTTAACCCCACCAAACAGTGTAGCCCCTGGCTTATATCCGCAGGCTATGGCACATCTTTTAAGCTCTGCTTTTTCAGCATTTGTCAGCTCTTGCCCAAGTAGATCTTGAAATTCAAAATCTTCACCCTCCAAAATGTCTTCAGCTTGTTTTTTCCCCTTTTCAGTGCCTGTGCTCGCCATGGTGAGAGCACCTAGAGGGGGGGTGAATAGGTGATCCTGGGACACTTCAAAAACTTAAGCCACAAAACTTGGTTACTTGTTAGCACAGTAATTTGCCAAGTGGCTAGAGAAGGATCTCAACACAACACAATAACCAAGAGATATCAATCACAGAGATGGCACAGTGGTTATCCCGTGGTTCAGCCAAGACCAACGCTTGCCTACTCCACGTTGTGGCGTCCCAACGGACGAGGGTTGCAATCAACCCCTCTCAAGCGGTCCAAAGACCAACTTGAATACCACGGTGTTGCTTTGCTTCTCTTAATCCCGTTTGCGAGGAATCTCCACAGCTTGGAGCCTCTCGCCCTTACATAAGATGTTCACGAAGAATCACAGAGCAAGGGAGGGATTAGCAACACACACACGACACAAAGATCACAGCGAATACGCACACGCAAAACCCAGACTTGAGCTCAAGAGACTAGCACACTAGAACGGAGCTCAAATCACTAAAATGTCGAACAAGTGCGCAAGCATGAAGTGTGAGTGATCAATGATGCTCAAAGGATGCTTGGTGTCTTCCTCCATGTGCCTAGGGGTCCCTTTTATAGCCCCAAGGCAGTTAGGAGCCGTTGGGAGCAATCTGGGAAGGCAATTCTTGCCTTCTGTCGTCTGGAGCACCGGACATGTCCGGTGCCCGATTTCTTTCCATAAACAGCGCAGTCGACCATTGGCAGCCTGGGAGCCGTTGGTGCACTTGACATGTCCGGTGCACACCGGACAGTCCGGTGCACACCGGACAGTCCGGTGATTTTTAGCCGTACGCCGTTGATGGTTTCCCGAGAGCGACGAGTTCGCCTGTGAGCGGCCCACCGGACAGCCCGGTGCACACCGGATAGTCCGGTGAATTTTAGCCGTACACCGCCGTCGAAGTCCCGAGAGCAGCCACTTTGCCCAAGCCAGCCTGGCGCACCGGACACTGTCCGGTGCACCACCGGACAGTCCGGTGCACCCAGACTGGGCAGACTTTGGCTGCTCGAGCCATCTCTTCTCCAACTCGATTTTTTCTGTTTCCAGCACTTAGACACAATACATTAGTCCATAAAACAATGTACTAAGTTTGAGAAACATACCTTTATCCTTGATTTGTACTTTGTCCACCATTTTACAATTAGGCACCTGTGTTGGGCACTAAATCACCAAAACACTTAGAAATGGCCCAAGGGCACATTTCCCTTTCAATCTCCCCCTTTTTGGTGATTTATGCCAACACAACATAAAGCAAGTAGAACAAGTACAAAATCAAATCAAATAAGAAATCAAAATTGTTTTGATTCAATTTTGACATATATGGATCACTCTATGCCACCACTTGGTTTGTTTTTGCAAATCAAACTCAAATTCCTATCTCTAAGTCAAGACCACTTGTAGAGACATAAAGAGAGGTTTTCCAAAGAAATTTGATCAAGGATTTCAAAAACTCCCCATTTTTCCCATAATCAACACTTCTCCCCACAAGAGGCCAACTTTTGACATAAGAGACAATAAAAGAGTTTTGACAAACCAAAAGCTCTAATCTACTATTTTCAAAATTTCTCAAGTGGTAGCTGATCCATTTATTGCTTTAGCCTTTATTTTCTCCCCCTTTGGCATCAAGCACCAAAATGGGATCAATCTTGGCCCTTGAACCCCATTGCCTCACCAAAATCATCAAAAGAGAACACAAAGGCAATAGGAGTATAAAGATGAGCTTGGAAAAGTTACTCTTTCTCATCGAAGTGCAGTGGAAGTCTTGCATGGTCCAAGTCCACCTTTTCCCTTTCAATTCTCCTTGGAGACTAAAACAACCAAACTCAAGTACATGGTTAGTCTCAAAGGGTCAAGTTGTAGCACAGCTCCCCCTAAATATGTGCATCACTTGCAAAAAGGACTTGTGAGGTCCAGGGAGTGTTTGTACAACTTGAGCACCACAATAAGCAACAAAATGCAGAGTGAACATGATCAAAGGCATAAACACATGTATGCTACATTTCAATCCAAGTTCCGCGAATCTAAGATATTGAGCTCACTACGCAGCCTGCAAAAGGTCTTCTCATCTAGAGGCTTGGTAAAGATATCGGCTAGCTGGTTCTCGGTGCTAACATGAAACACTTCGATATCTCCCTTTTGCTGGTGGTCTCTCAAAAAGTGATGCCGGATGTCAATGTGCTTTGTGCGGCTGTGCTCAACAGGATTTTCCGCTATTCGGATAGCACTCTCATTGTCACATAGGAGTGGGACTTTGCTCAGATTGTAGCCAAAGTCCCGGAGGGTTTGCCTCATCCAAAGCAGTTGCGCGCAACACTGTCCTGCGGCAACGTACTCGGCCTCAGCGGTGGATAGGGCAACGGAGGTTTGTTTCTTAGAGTTCCATGACACCAGGGACCTTCCTAAGAATTGGCATGTCCCCGATGTACTCTTCCTATTGACCTTACATCCAGCATAGTCGGAATCCGAGTACCCAATTAAGTCAAAGTTAGACCCCTTTGGATACCATATCCCGAAGCAAGGCGTAGCGACTAAATATCTAAGAATTCGCTTCACAGCCACTAAGTGACACTCCTTAGGATCGGATTGAAATCTAGCACACATGCATACGCTAAGCATAATATCCGGTCTACTGGCACATAAATAAAGCAAAGAACCTATCATGGACCGGTATGCTTTTTGATCAACGGACTTACCACCTTTGTTGAGGTCGGTGTGTCTGTCAGTTCCCATCGGCGTCTGTGCGGGCTTGGCATCCTTCATCCCAAACCGCTTTAGCAAGTCTTGCGTGTACTTCGTTTGGGAGATGAAAGTGCTGTCCTTGAGTTGCTTCACTTGAAACCCAAGGAAATAGTTCAACTCGCCCATCATCGACATCTCGAATTTCTGCGTCATCACCCTGCTAAACTCTTCACAAGACTTTTGATTAGTAGAACCAAATATTATGTCATCGACATAAATTTGGCATACAAAAAGATCACCATCGCAAGTCTTAGTAAAAAGAGTTGGATCGGCTTTCCCAACCTTGAAAGCATTAGCAATTAAAAAGTCTCTAAGGCATTCATACCATGCTCTTGGGGCTTGCTTAAGTCCATAGAGCGCCTTAGAGAGCTTACACACGTGGTCGGGATACCGTTCATCCTCGAAGCCAGGGGGTTGCTCCACGTACACCTCCTCCTTGATCGGCCCGTTGAGGAAAGCGCTCTTCACATCCATTTGGTACAACCTGAAGGAATGGTGAGCGGCATATGCTAGCAAGATACGAATTGATTCTAGCCTAGCCACGGGAGCAAAAGTCTCCTCAAAGTCCAAACCTGCGACTTGGGCATAACCTTTTGCCACAAGCCGAGCCTTGTTCCTTGTCACCACCCCGTGCTCATCCTGTTTGTTGCGGAACACCCACTTGGTTCCCACAACATTTTTCTTGGGGCGAGGCACCAGTGTCCAAACTTCATTGCGCTTGAAATTGTTGAGTTCCTCTTGCATGGCCAACACCCAGTCCGGATCTAGCAAGGCCTCTTCTACCCTGAAAGGCTCAATAGAAGAGACAAAAGAGTAATGTTCACAAAAATTAACTAATCTTGAACGAGTAGTTACTCCCTTGCTAATATCACCCAATATCTGGTCGACGGGATGATCCCTTTGAATCGTCGCTCGAACTTGGGTTGGAGGTGCCTGAGGTGCTTCTTCCTCTTCAACTTGAACATCCTGTGCTCCCCCTTGATCATGCGCCTCCACTTGAGGTACCTGTTCATCATCTTGGGTTTGGGGTGCACCATAGTTGAGGAAGACGGTTGATCTTGCTCCAGTTGTTCCTGAGGCCGTACATCTCCAATCGCCATGGTGCGTATCGCGGCCGTTGGAACATCTTCTTCATCAGTTAGCAGCTCGTATGAGGTCTTCTTGAGGAGGCGGTGAAGGTAGACCCTGTTGATGGCGTGGCAAGCCGTGTTCACGGCTTCCGACCAAAAACACTCGGGGGTCTTGAACTCTCCAAGCATAGTCCTCGCCATATCTATGAGTGTCCTGTTCTTCCTCTCTACCACACCATTTTGCTGAGGTGTGTAGGGAGCGGAGAACTCGTGCTTGATCCCCTCCTCCTCAAGGAACTCCTCCACTTGAAGGTTCTTGAATTCGGACCCGTTGTCGCTCCTTATCTTCTTCACCTTGAGCTCAAACTCATTTTGAGCTCTCCTTAGGAAGCGCTTGAGGGTCCCTTGGGTTTCAGACTTATCCTGCAAAAAGAACACCCAAGTGAAGCGGGAAAAGTCATCAACGATAACTAGACCATACTTACTTCCTCCTATGCTCAGATAGGCGACGGGTCCGAAGAGGTCCATATGTAGCAGCTCCAGGGGTCTTGATGTTGTCATCACATTTTTGGTGTGATGAGAGCCTCCCACCTGTTTCCCTGCTTGACAAGCTGCACAAGGTCTATCTTTTTCGAAATGAACATTGGTTAGACCTATCACGTGTTCTCCCTTTAGAAGCTTGTGGAGGTTCTTCATCCCCACATGTGCTAAGCGGCGATGCCATAGCCAGCCCATGCAAGTCTTAGCCATTAAGCATGCATCTAGACCGGCCTCTTCTTTTGCAAAATCAACTAAGTAAAGCTTGTCGTCTAGTACACCCTTAAAAGCTAGTGAACCATCACATCTTCTAAAGACAGACACATCTACATTTGTAAACAAACAGTTATATCCCATATTGCATAATTGACTAATAGATAGCAAATTATATCCAAGAGACTCTACTAAAAACACATTAGAGATAGAGTGCTCATTTGAGATTGCAATTTTACCTAACCCTTTTACCTTGCCTTGATTCCCATCACCGAATATTATTGAATCTTGGGAATCTTTATTCTTGACGTAGGAGGTGAACATCTTCTTCTCCCCCGTCATATGGTTTGTGCATCCGCTGTCAATAATCCAGCTTGAACCCCCGGATGCATAAACCTGCAAGGCAAATTTAGGCTTGGGTCTTAGGTACCCAACTCATGTTGGGTCCTGCAAGGTTAGCACAAATATCCTTAGGGACCCAAATGCAAGTTTTGTCTCCCTTGCATCTTGCCCCTAATTTTCTAGCAACTATCTTCCTATCCTTTCTACAAATAGCAAAAGAAGCATTTAAAGCATGATATATTGTAGAAGGTTCATTAACTTTCCTAGGAACATTAACGACATTTCTCCTAGGCATATTATGAATAACATTTCTCCTACCAACATTTCTATCATGCACATAAGAAGAACTAGAAGCAACCATGGCATGAGAGTCAAAGGCATTATATACATTACAACTCCTATAAGCATTTCTAGGTTGTCTTCTATCATAGTACATAATGGCATGGTTCTTTTGCACACTACTAGCCATAGGGGCCTTCCCTTTCTCCTTGGCGGAGATGGGAGCCTTATGGCTTGTCAAGTTCTTGGCTTCCCTCTTGTAGCCAAGTCCATCCTTAATTGAGGGGTGTCTACCAATCGTGTAGGCATCCCTTGCAAATTTTAGCTTGTCAAATTCATTCTTGCTAGTCTTAAGTTGGGCATTAAGACTAGCTAATTCATCATTTAATTTGGAAATTGAAACTAAATGATCACTACAAGCATCAATGTCAAAATCTTTACACCTATTACAAGTTTCAACAATTTCTACACAAGAATTAGATTTACTAGCTACTTCTAGTTTAGCATTTAAATCATCATTAAAACTTTTTAACTTAGCAATAGTTTCATGACAAGAAGATAATTCACTAGAGAGCATTTCATTCCTCTTAATTTCTAGAGCAAGAGATTTCTGTGCTTCTACAAATTTATCATGTTCTTCATACAACAAATCCTCTTATTTTTCTAAAAGCATATTCTTGTCATTCAAGGCATCAATTAATTCATTAATTTTGTCTACCTTGGTTCTATCTAATCCCTTGAATAAGCATGAGTAATCTATCTCATCATCATCACTAGACTCATCTTCACTCGAAGAAACATAAGTACTAGTATGAGTGCTTACTTTCTTCTCTCTTGCCATGAGGCAAGTGTGACGCTCGTTGGGGAAGAGGGATGACTTGTTGAAGGCGGTGGCGGCGAGTCCTTCGTTGTCAGAGTCGGAGGAGGAACAATCCGAATCCCACTCCTTTCCGATATGTGCCTCGCCCTTGGCCTTCTTGTAATGCTTCTTTTTCTCCCTCTTGTTCCCTTGGTCCTGATCACTATCATTGTCGGGACAGTTAGCAATAAAATGACCAAGCTTACCGCATTTGAAGCATGAGCGCTTCCCCTTGGCTTGGGTCTTGCTTGGCTGCCCCTTGCGACCTTTAAGCGCCGTCTTGAAGCGCTTAATGATGAGGGCCATCTCCTCATCATTGAGTCCGGCCGCCTCAACTTGCGCCACCTTGCTTGGTAGCGCCTCCTTGCTCCTTGTTGCCTTGAGAGCAATGGGTTGAGGCTCATGACTACGACCGTTCAACGCGTCGTCCACGTATCTTGCCTCCTTGATCATCATTCGCCCGCTTACGAACTTCCCAAGAACTTCTTCGGGCGACATCTTGGTGTACCTGGGATTTTCACGTATATTGTTCACCAAATGAGGATCAAGAACGGTAAATGAACTTAGCATTAGGCGGACGACGTCGTGGTCCGTCCATCGCGTGCTCCCGTAGCTCCTTATTTTGTTGATAAGGGTCTTGAGCCAATTGTATGTTTGTGTCGGCTCCTCGCCCCTTATCATCGCGAACCGTCCAAGCTCGCCCTCCACCAACTCCATTTTGGTGAGCAAGGTGACGTCGTTTCCCTCATGAGAGATCTTGAGGGTGTCCCAGATCTGCTTGGCATTGTCCAAGCCGCTCACCTTGTGATACTCGTCCCTGCACAAAGAGGCTAGCAACACAGTAGTAGCTTGTGCATTTTTATGAATCTGTTCATTAATAAACACAGGGCTATCCGAGCTATCAAATTTCATTCCACTTTTCACAATCTCCCAAATGCTTGGATGGAGAGAAAACAGGTGAGTACGCATTTTGTGGCTCCAAAATCCGTAATCCTCTCCATCAAAGTGAGGGGGCTTGCCAAGTGGAATGGGGAGCAATTGAGCATTTGAACTATGCAGTATGCGCGAATAATCGAAAGAAAAGTTTGAGTTAACCGTCTTTCGTCTATCATAGTCGTCATCGTCCTTTTGGGAGGAGGAAGATTCGTCGCTGTCGTAGTAGACAATTTCCTTGATGCGCCTTGTCTTCTTCTTCCTCCCGTCTTTTCTTTTGTGGCCCGAGCCTGAGTCGGTGGGCCTGTCATCATTGGGCTCGTTGACGAAGGACTCCTTCTCCTTGTCGTTGATCACCATCCCTTTGCCTTTAGGATCCATCTCTTCAGGCGGTTAGTCCCTTTCTTGAAGAGAACGGCTCTGATACCAATTGAGAGCACCTAGAGGGGGGGTGAATAGGTGATCCTGGGACACTTCAAAAACTTAAGCCACAAAACTTGGTTACTTATTAGCACAGTAATTTGCCAAGTGGCTAGAGAAGGATCTCAACACAACACAATAACCAAGAGATATCAATCACAGAGATGGCACAGTGGTTATCCCGTGGTTCGGCCAAGACCAACGCTTGCCTACTCCACGTTGTGGCGTCCCAACGGACGAGGGTTGCAATCAACCCCTCTCAAGCGGTCCAAAGACCAACTTGAATACCACGGTGTTGCTTTGCTTCTCTTAATCCCGTTTGCGAGGAATCTCCACAGCTTGGAGCCTCTCGCCCTTACACAAGATGTTCACGAAGAATCACAGATCAAGGGAGGGATTAGCAACACACACACGACACAAAGATCATAGCGAATACGCACACGCAAAACCCAGACTTGAGCTCAAGAGACTAGCACACTAGAACGGAGCTCAAATCACTAAAATGTCGAACAAGTGCGCAAGCATGAAGTGTGAGTGATCAATGATGCTCAAAGGATGCTTGGTGTCTTCCTCCATGCGCTTAGGGGTCCCTTTTATAGCCCCAAGGCAGCTAGGAGCCGTTGGGAGCAATCTGGGAAGGCAATTCTTGCCTTCTGTCGTCTGGAGCACCGGACAGTCCGGTGAACACCGGACATGTCCGGTGAACGGTGCCCGATTTCTTTCCATAAACAGCGCAGTCGACCGTTGGTAGCCTGGGAGCCGTTGGTGCACTTGACATGTCCGATGCACACCGGACAGTCTGGTGCACACCGGACAGTCCGGTGATTTTTAGCCATACGCCGTTGATGGTTTCCCGAGAGCGACGAGTTCGCCTGTGAGCGGCCCACCGGACAGTCCGATGCACACCGGATAGTCCGGTGAATTTTAGCCGTACACCGCCGTCGAAGTCCCGAGAGCAGCCACTTTGCCCAAGCCAGCCTGGCGCACCGGACACTGTCCGGTGCACCACCGGACAGTCCGGTGCACCCAGACTGGGCAGACTTTGGCTGCTCGAGCCATCTCTTCTCCAACTCGATTTTTTCTGTTTCCAGCACTTAGACACAATACATTAGTCCATAAAACAATGTACTAAGTTTGAGAAACATACCTTTATCCTTGATTTGTACTTTGTCCACCATTTTACAATTAGGCACCTGTGTTGGGCACTAAATCACCAAAACACTTAGAAATGGCCCAAGGGCACATTTCCCTTTCACACGGCCACAGCAGATTCTTCCTCAGTCATTTTTAAGAGTATGTTATCAATAGCTTCAAGTGTCTCGTCCAGGTTCAGATCTTCTGCGGCCCCAGTTTCAACTCCAGCAGCTTCGGCTGCACCAGTTTCAGCTTCGAAGGTTTCCGCTCTGGTGGTTTCGGCTGTGGCGCCCTTAGCTTCGGCAGTTTCGGTAGTCTGGTCAATAGCAATTCTTGATGCCGGTGTCGGCAAAGGTGTCCCATGAATTACATCTGCTATTTGAATAATCCTTCATTTTTCGGCAGTGCAGGACCTTCTTCTGCCGAAGCTGCCTTGTCCTTCTGAAAAAACTTCGTCAGTTCCAACGCCAGCGGACTTAGCTTGACAGGCAAGGGTTCAGTCATTACCTTCATAATCTCTTCTACTTCAACAGCAGAAGGCGTTGCAGGAGTATCTTCTTCTTGAACCAACGTTCTTGGTTCTGGAGATGCAGTTTTCCTCTTTCCTCCAGTGGCCACCTTCGGCTCAGGATTCAATTCTTCAGAGCTAAGTTTTTCGAAATCTCCCCTTTTCTTTTTGGTTACCTTGGCGACCTCTTCGTCAGCAGCGCTGGAAATTCTTTTTCGCTTTGGGCCTCCAGCATCTCCGCCCAGGCGATCATAATCAGCATATTCAAAACCTATGGCATAAAGCACCCTGTTCAGCCTTCGCTTCGGCCGAGTGCCGAAGGCTGCTGTCATTAGCTGGTCCTCTTTTTTGGAGTAATTTCCGAGGATTTCATTACTCATTGCTTCAATTGTATCAAGCCATTTTTGACAGGGCGCTTTAAAATATTTCTTAAACTTATACTAATAGGGTAGTCGGACAAGCTCCCCTTCTTTCTTTTCTCCTTTAAGCTTCGGCATAGTCCACTCCTTCATAGTCGGAAATACTCTGAAGGCCAGAAATTCCTGCACTAAATCTCTAGTGCCAATGTGTTCTGCAATAATTTTGAATTCAGCCAGCGCGGCCCAAGTTGGACCTTCAGTTGTCATTCTACAACGAGGTCTTGTTTCTCCGAAAATCAGTTCAAGAGGGCTCTGTACTAGCTTCTCTCTATCTTCGTCAACTTTAACATAAAACCATTCTGACTTCCAGCCTGCCGGCCATTTGCTTCGGTAGCTAATCACAGGAAATTTTGTGGTCTTCCGATAGGCAAAATTGTAACAACCAAAATTTTCGTGCAACCCATCCTTTCTGGCCTTAGTCTGGTAATGCAGCTCGTGTACTCGACAGAAGCTGTCGGTAAACGGCTTCATCGCCTGGCTTCGGAGAGCCTAGATATAAACGCTAAGCCTGACAATCGCGTTAGGAGTCAGTTGGTGAAAATAGATCCCAAACCTTTGCAGCACATCAGAAATCATTCTATTCAAAGGAAATCTCAACCCAGCCTTTAAAAAACTCTTGAAAATAACTATTTCATCCTTTTCTGGTTTCGGGGTAGTCTCCTCTCCCCCGAAGCGAAGTAGCTTCTTCTCATCTTCTCTGAAATAGCCCGCCTTTACCATTTTCGAGAAATCCGCCTTGGAGATAGTCGACTTCCCGAAGTCCAAATGGCTAGGCTTGCTCGGTACTGCGATATGGTAATCATCGTCAGAATCAGCTTCCTCAATATCTCCTCGTTCTACTTCGGCAGCAGCTTGTTCTGTTTCGGCAGCAGTTTCGGCAGTAGGGATTCTTTCCGAAGTCACCAATCCGGATCGCTGCATTGCTTCGGAGATAGGAACAATCTCTGCACCTTCGACTTCGCCTCCCTCACGCTCAACTCTAGCAGTAGAGCGCAATCTGGCCATTCAATTTTAAATTTCTTGAAAGATTTCTCGGGAACTAAATAACCTCTTCTTCTGACGAAGCAGACACCAAAATGGAGCTTCGTCTGGATCCGAGAGTCGAGCTTCGGCGATGGTTAAAAATTTTGGCAGCAAAACAGTGTAATAGCAATGAATGCTGTGGTAACTTTACACCTACCAGTCTGTTTATATAGTGTTGCAGGAAGGAAGGTGAATCGTCGAGAATTTTTACACCAGGCAAACGGTTGCTCGCACCCGCTGAACGGTGGACCGCAAAAACCAGAATAGTGAACTCGCATGGTGGAACCGCTACGCGCTCGAAAGCTGTATCGTTTCTCGACAACGAGCTCATGGAAGGTGTTTTTCGGACCTTTGGCTTCCTGAAGCCTGAGAGACTTTTTTCACGGATCAAGCTCGTTATGAAAAACGATCTAGCACCGTGAAGGGGCTACTGTTGGGACCATGCTTCGTCGCCGAAGGTCCTGCAGGAAGAAACAGTTTCGGTTGAAGTTGTCTGTACGTAATGCCGAAGGGTGCTGTCCATGAAGCTTCGGAATTACAAACCAACTTAAAGATAGAATGACCTTTTAGTCCATAGAGTTTGAGTCGATGTTGTAAACTTTTATGAGGGGTATGATTGTAATTGTTCACAGGCTGTGTCCTATGCCTATAAATAGTGAACAGTATTCCTTTACTGTTCACACATTCCTGTAATTGCAAAGGCATCACTCGGGAATTATTGCTTGTCAAGGCGAAGGTATAATCATACCTTAAACATTGTATTCAAAATAAATATGTGAATGGTGCCATTTATCTCCAACATATCTATCTTTAATGTTCTACATTTTACATCGTTTTATGTTATTTTCGTCACCTTTGTAATATTATGTTTGTATCCTTCGTCTGAAGTTCATTAAACCCTTGAGGAGATAATGCTTCAGCGGACGAAGGGTATTTAATATTTAACATCTTCGTGTTGCCTTGTTCTTGATTCATAGCATTTGAGAACAAGTCCCCAACAAAACCCCATGATGCAATTCACATATTTGGTCACAGTTTATACCCCATATATTTCTATATGGAGGCCAACTCCTCATTAATCGCCGAGCCATGCATAGGCGCCGCTGCCACACTTTACCCACAGGGCAGCCCATTATGGTAGCTTACCTTCTTACCTGAATGTAGGTGCGTCGTTACAAATATATTACACTTCTCAGTATTTCCATGTCTATATACCCATATACATCCATGGGGTACTGAATCCCAAATAAATAAATACTACATTTCGCAACCTTCATATATACATATGTGGAACATGTATATAGTCCAGTGCCACATTTAAGCACTCCCTAGACCGACGTTTGTTCGGTCATGCTCTCACGACTCACCTTACCTGAGCGTTGATCCATTCAAAATTGAATGACACCAAAAATAACATTACACATGTATGCATTACCCTTCCGAGGTTGTGGGTTAGTGGTTAGCATCTTAAACTAAGCCACCTGATAGTCCTTAGTTTTAACCACATATTATTTGCACTTCTACTATCAGGCCTTGATTATAGATTCTTAAGTTTATAAAAATCATTTAGACTCAAAATCATTTTGAAGTTTATCAAAGGAGTACTATAATTTCCATGCTAATTGGGGATCGCTCCGATACCACGCTGTGACAGCCCTCCCAAGTTATCAGGCCCACATGAACCAACCCTTGCCATTAACAGCCTCAGATGGTTGTGCACATGTACCCGGTAACTTAACAAGGCTATCACGAGTTGAACAACTTGAACTCATTATCCCAAGGATCTCCCACATTCATGCATATTACAGTAATCACACTCGATACACACACACTTCGGAGATAGAGCGGAAGACTTTACAAAATATATTTTACATTTCCAAAGCTCAAGTTTTACAACATAAGAAGAATTATAATTATTACAAGTCTTGATAGTACCCAAAGTGCATAACTTATTATAATAATTGGAAGGGTGAAGCCTTTCCATAAGAGATACACATAACATTCTAAGCTTCAAGGCCTCCACATGAAGTAACTAACCAAAAGATAAGGGAATAAAACTTCTCCTGCAAAAACAACAGGGGATAAAACCGTGAGTACGCAATTACTCAGCAAGACTTACCCGACTAAAGAAAAGACTCTCAAGGGTATGCTAGTTGATTGGGAATCAAGGTAAGGTTTATCAATGATCAAAGACTCCTTTTGCAGAAAAGCATGCTACCAGTTGATCCTTAAGCCAAGTTTTATTTCACTAGTTAGGTTATTACCTGAATCTATATTTGTCTAGTCTAGTTCAAGCACTTGGCCTATACTAGCTGCATTTTATTCATTCTCATATTTCACTTGCTAACTACGATGATGGTCACCGGGATGAGTCTCCATAACCGAGGAGCAACAACGATTTGAACCGATTATACCCAGCTGGGGATCTCTAACCACACGACATATGTAGCACTTAACCGTTGCATATGTCAACCATTCCCACGGAGTCCTCCACTACATGAATAGGTCCGCGCCACCCGAGAGCACATTACCTACTAGGCGTGCGCTGTGCCAGGAGGGTACATGCTACTCTCGCCATCTCTCCACTCCTAGTGCGTGATTGTCTCTTCACGTATGGAATAGCCGGGTTCAAGCTTACCCTGTCCCATACCAGGGTATGTGGCTAGTTGCAAAGTCTCAACCACAACAGGCCAGTCAACGGTACGGTCCTTAATCGACACAGACGGGCGACTCTGTCTGCTCAGCATCTGGTCTAGATTTATTAACCATTTCCCCATTTTTGGCACCCGGCAGGGGTACTCTTTTCCAATGATGAGCCCACTCTGGCCGAAGTGGAGTCATCACTTAGTTTGCTTTGATTTTTGAATCAAAAAGCCCATAACCAATGTCCCACAATCATTCTTTTTGAAAACAAATGATTTTTCAGTTTCTAAGCAGGGCTAAGCAATATCAGTTCTCTTTATAAAATAGGGATTAAGAAGTTTCCAAGGAATGGTAATGCATCAATTGTTCATCACACAACTCCTATCACCTAATGCATCACATAAGGTGAAAAGGCATTTAAAACACAAGGAAGGGGCAAATGCACCGGGGCTTGCCTTATTACAGGAGGAGATCTGAGATCTTCTATAACGATAGACAGTTAGATGGAGTCCACCACTGGATCAATAGCACTGGAGTACGTTCCATCTTCACAAGGACCAATTCTTGTTCTTGGTGTTCTACATGCAATGATATGAATATGGATGTTTGCTTAAACTAGGAATATGCAACTTGCAAAGGAGACAGCACATATTACTCCTAGACTTAACATACAAGCTATCATCACAAGCCATAACTACCAGGGAGCTACTTATCCTTAGAACTCATCTAACCATTCACAACTTGCTGAACAATTTCATCCTTTACTAAGACATCAGGTACTTTAACTACCGAGGGGTAAAAGTCTTTTCCTTTATTGAGCAATAATTAATTTGCTAAGCAAATCTTGTCCAAACAGCTCCAAATTTTATCCAAGGGTTCACATGCTCAACATAAGCTTACATAATTTTTCCTCATAATTTTTAGTGCTCTATTGTTATTACTAAAATTTCAGTTAAGCATTTTAAGGCACCTTTTATTCCTCTAAAAATACCTATTTAATAGAAAAATTCCAAGAATGTATCTACCAGAGAGCCCTTGATTTTAGACACCTACTAAAGGTGGTTCTACAATTTTACCATTTTTCTTTGATTTCTGGATTAATTTACAACTTTTCGGTAAAAGAAAAGGCAAAAGGCTGAATAGTCCTGGCCCCAAATTAGCCCAGACAGCCTGCGTAACAGGGCAAGCTGGCCCATGACGGGTAGCCCACGCTCCGCGTGCGCGCTTTTGTGCCAAGAACCCAGCCGCCAACAACATTCAAGCAAAGGCCCTATCCACTGTTGGCCACTCTTACTGACAAACACACATAAACCCCTCAGCTTCGGTTCTTTACAAAGGCTCGCCTACAACACCGCCGCACGAAGCTCCGACGAACTAGCGCCGAATCGGCCAAGATGGAATAGCTTCGGGTTGGACGGTCAACGTAGAGGCTGTCCCCAGTGCTAATCCATGACGGCGCGTCCCCGTTCAGTACCACACACAACAGTAGAGTTGGAATAGTGAGTCTTGAGAGCTTCACTGACCTTTGAAGACCACAGAACGAAGACCATACGAACATGCAACTCCCTGGAACGCTTTGGCCACGGTGAGGTGGGGTTTCGGTGGGTGTGGTCACCAGACAATAGGGTTGGCGTGTGCAGCACCAAGGCAGATCAACCTGGTGACTAAGAAGAGGAGCTAACACTGGTTTGAACACAGGAACTACCTCAATCTCGTGAGGAACACTAGCTAGAACTCGAGCGCAAGGGAAAGCTCCACTAAACCAAGCTCTGCAGCACACAGGATAAGAGGACAGAGGCATCGAGCTCAGCCATAACTTGATGAAGAAGGGTCCCAAGGGTGCCAGCACCACATGGGTGAGCACACATGGCCAACAAGCACAAGCACTAGGCCAGCTCACAAACTCAACACAAATATACACCTTGTCCGGTTCACTCTAGCAAAGAGCTAGCAGATAAGGCTTCATTGCTCACTGCCCACAAAACAGTCCAAAACTTGGATATTTACAGCAGGAGCTGATGCCTCTAGACCCTCAATCACGTTCTCCATCCTTATCTCCAACTGAACACACATGGGGTACAACAGAGAGAGGATATCTCGTCTTCAGTCCCAAGCTGATCCTAGATTTAGCTAGCTGAAATACACCCATCATCCAATTGCCTGCCAGCCCAACATGGAGCACACTATTTCTCCAATTTCTTCCCAGTAACAAGCCCATCTCTTTATATATCCCTACTAACACTTATTCATATGCTAACTTAATCACATATGTAGAGTTCAGCAGGGTCTGAAGATTCTTCTTCAGATTGCCAATTTCAACATTGGATCACTGAATCAGTCACCACTGCTTCATTGCACCCCCCAGTTCAGTCCCTTTTAACTCACCATTCCCCATTGCAAGAAGCCAAACTTACTTAGCAAAACTTACACTATAAACATAGCTCTACAAGACTGTTGCATCATCCCAAGACCACAAGTGCATAGATCAAGAATTACAGTGCTCCAAAATATGATGAAACACTGAATTTCAGCAGCACTAACTGAATAATGTTTAGTGCACAATTTTCCTGACAGCTCATCTTGGAAGAACATTTTCTCCCAATTCTACACAGCAACAGATCAACCTTGCTTAGCAAAAGTTACTCTCTAAATATATACCTATCACTTTTGTATAGCACCACAAGATTGAAAACACACTGATCAAAAGTTATGGTGAACCAAACAGAGCAAAAGAACTGAAATACCCAGTTTCAGCTACTGAAGCAGCACACACCAATCCTGACAGAGGAAGTTGTAACACTATTTCGTCCATATCCTAGAAAGTATCAAGACCAATTCTTTGTATTAAACTTGTTCTCCTTCATATGGTCTTTCATTGTTCTATAGGATTTCTAACCCAATTTCTCCTAGATTAATTAGCACAAAGCCCCCAAGTTGGGTAAAACTACACAGATTCAGACTTAGCTATTACATCAAGTCTGAATCCCCGACACCTGACATTCCAACTTTGAGTACACTCTACTCCACTTTTTATGCAGAACCTTACAAGTATCAAAATAAGGAACTTAATTACCGACATAACCTCTCCAAGTTTACTATAGAAACTATAGTCTAAAACCACTCAGATAAATCACAAAATGGCTCCAAACTAGGCATCCTTCACTGAACTTCAGATTTCAGCAGCTGAATAAAAATGCAGTCAGTGCAAACCTATCAGCTGATTTTGGAACTAACTTTACTCCAAATTTTATACAGGACCAAGCCAAACTTACTTAAGGATACTTGTTCAACATCATATGGGCTTCACTTACTCCATAAACACCGTAGCCCAAAGCTTCATGGATTGGCCACAAACAAGCTCCAAAAACAGCCAAAATACTGAAATTTCAGATTTAACCTACTGATCTCAACCTGAAAATGCAGAAACCTGGCAGCCCCACTTTGGATCCATTTTTCTCATAATTTCATATAGTTTTAAGGCTATCATACTTAATAAAAGTTGTTCTCCTATAGTTAATCTACAAGTTTGTTATAGCAACTGTTTCCAAAATACTCATGGATTAAATATTACAAGGATCCAAAAACAGATAAACAAAACTGTTTTGGGCTGATTCCAACAGACTCAAATCTGAACTTTTGCAAATTACTTAAATTCTCTCACATCACTTGGAGAGCTCCAAATATGAAAATTGTTCACTTTTCCAAGCTCCACAACTTGATATATGGACTTTTGACAAATTCTCAATGGATTTTAAATTCCACTTTTGGGACTAATTTAGAGTTTCAAATGTGACTACTATTTCTCCAAACCACCTCTCAACTTTGATCCACGACTAAAAGCAAAGTTACTCCTTAATCTAAGATCCAACTTTGGTACTCAGAACTCATGGCCAAAAAGGCCCTTATTTTTGGAGTTGCTTTGTTTATGCACCATTTCACTCTTGGGCTCAATTTAGGGTTTTGAAGTCGATCCCTCTCCTCAAGCGATCCTTCCACTTGATTTACACTTCAAAGGTAAAGTTACTCTAGGTTCTAAGTTTACCTTCAGTACTTAAGACTCCAAGTCAACTTGTCACTCGCCTAAGAGATGATTCTCACCTACTTAGCTCAAGCAAAGCCCTAATACTAAGCCCTACACTCAATACAAAACATCCCAATTTTGCAAATTGTTGACCTAGTGAATGCATTCTAGGTGTATCAAGCAAGTTAATGCAAATGCTGATGATGACATGTCAGAGTTTTAGTAATCGTAACACTAGGGGTGTTACATGACGTCAATAGGATAATCGGAATGCGAGTGTGGTGCATCTTCAGCATCCAAAGAGACACTGCCCCCAACTGATGATTAGACCTCTGGATCTATGGAGGGTTATAATCAGAGTCATCCGCACAACGACGCTTGGACAAAAACATCCTGCTAGCTTCTACTTGTAACCACCAAAACCGCTGAAATAGAATATAAAGAATTCTAATAATAATAAGGTAATAACTTAAAACATATGAGCAAGATATATAGGAAGCTCTGCCAGAGGGCGGACCGTCCGCGCTAGGGGACGGGCGGTCCACGCGCCCACGACCGAATGGTCCGCTCCACCCTAGCGGACGGTCCACGACTGTCCAAGGGCAAATTTCAAATCCCAAATCACCCCAAATATTCAATCACGAAATTAGAATTAAATATCCATTGAAATGAAACCAAATTTTTGCACTGAGTTCATGAGGATGAACATAACCAATTCCACCAAACAATTTTGTGAATAATCTACCCAAAATAGATCAGAGACTAATTCATAGAAACCCTAAAATCCACAATATTTGAACAAATTTGCTTGGAGAATTTGAATACCGAGAAGAAGACATTGTTGATGAGCTTCAAGAAGTCTCCCGGACAGTTCGCGCTCAAACCCAAATCTCCAATCACGCTAACGACGAACTTTTCTCAAACGAGTGGAGAGAGAGACATCGTGGGCAATAGAAAATGTGACTGCTGTGTCTGCCTCGCCCGACTAAAAACCCACTCGCGGACGGTCCGCGTGGGAAGGCTGGGGTCCGCGCCCTGGAGAGCGTAGATGGTCTGCTCTACCCATCGGACTATCCAGACCCTAATGCGGCGGATGGTCCATGGTCAGAGGGCAAACGGTCCACGGCCTGACACTCAGATTTCCATTCTTAGTCTAGTTTTTGAATTCAAATTTCAAACTAGGTTCATTTCTCAAAATAGACATTTTGATCAATTCAAGGGTTAGTTTATATGCATATATATATATATATATATATATATATATAATAATAAACTTGAGTGACTAACATTTTGCATATAAATCATTTCGATCATGCAAAGATAATAAATGCATCAAAAATAGGCAATAAATATCTTAGAGAGCGCATTCTAGAGATCAAATGCAGTAGAACACGTGTACTCAACTTCCAGCAACGTTTGAGAGATCTATTACATTCATTTCACTTCTCAACTTGCAAAACCTTGTTTCATCCAACGGCTTCGTAAATATATCCGCCAATTGATCATCTGTGCCAATAGAATAAATGGAGATATCTCTTTTTCCAACGTGGTCTCTTAAGAAGTGATGCCTAATATCAATGTGCTTTGTTCTTGAGTGTTGAACGAGATTTGTAGCTAATTTTATGGCACTCTCATTGTCACACATAATAGGTACATTCTTGAATGAAATCCCATAATCTAATAGAGTTTGTTTCATCCATAATAATTGAGCACAACAATTACTGGCTGATATATATTTCGCCTCGGCGATAGAGAGAGTGACCGAGTTTTGCTTCTTAGAATACCATGAAACAAGAGACCTTCCAAAAAATTGACAACATCTGAAGGTGCTCTTCCTATCGACCTTGCAACCCGCATAGTCCGAATCCGAATAACCAATTAATTCAAATTGAGCACTTTTGGGATACCATAGACCAATATTGGGGTATGCTTCAAATATCTTAGAATTCTTTTAGTGGCCTTCAAATGAACCTCTCTAGGAGATGCTTGAAACCGAGCACACAGGCAAACACTAAACATAATATCGGGCCTAGATGCGGTAATATAAAGTAAACTACCAATTAATGAACTATTATACCTCCCTCATCTAAGTCAAGATGACCATTTGTTGCCATAGGAGTCTTGATTGGCTTTGCATGTTCTAAGCAAAACTTTTTGAGCATGTCCTTCAAATATTTAGATTGACTTACAAAGATTCTATCTTTCAATTGTTTAATTTGAAGACCGAGGAAGAAGCTCAATTCTCCAATCATAGACATTTCAAATTCATTTGACATCATTTTGCCAAACTCCTCACAAAATGACCTATTAGTTGATCCAAAAATAATATCATCAACATAAATTTGACAAACAAATAAATCTTTACCAATTCTTTTAGTGAATAGAGTAGTGTCAACTTTTCCAATTTTGAAGTCTTTGGAAAGCAAGAAATCCCTAAGCCTTTCATACCAAGCGCGTGGAGCTTTCTTAAGTCCATAGAGAGCTTTAGAAAGCTTATACACATGGTTAGGTCTTTTGGGGTCCTCAAAACCAGGAGGTCGTTCTACATACACTAGTTCACTAATTTTACCATTTAAGAAGGCACTCTTTACATCCATTTGGTAGAGCTTGATATTATGAGCACAAGCATAGGCAAGAAGGATTCAAATGGCTTCCAATCTTGCTACAGGTGCAAATGTCTCACCAAAATCCAATCCTTTTACTTGAGTATAACCTTGTGCCACTAGTCTTGCCTTGTTTCTTACCACCAAACCATCTTCATTATGCTTGTTTTGAAATACTCATTTGGTTCCAATAACATTGTGATTCTTTGGTCTCTCAACAAGCTCCCAAACTTAATTATGGGTAAAGTTATTTAATTCCTCATGCATTGCATTCACCCAATTAACATCAAGTAGAGCATCATCTACACGGTTAGGTTCAATGCAAGATACAAAAGAGAAATGTTCACAAAATGAAGCAATACGAGAGCGAGTTTGAACACCCTTACTTATATCACCCACAATTTGATTTGTTGGGTGATCCTTTATAATTGAATGATGAATTCTTGAAGTAATTTGAAAATCAACAGTTGAAGCTTGAGGAGGGATCGAATGACTTGAGATATCTTGAACACGATCATCCTCAATTTCATCATTTTGTTGGCTTTGGTGGGTTTCCTAATTTAGAGTTGAAGAGGATGGAATGACAACAATACTATCATCATCATCTTCCATTGGCTTTATTTCATCAATAACCATGGTTTCATAGTGTTTCTTAATTGAACTCCACCAATGTCATCAAGGTTCTCATTTTTATCTTGAGATCCATTTGTTTCATCAAACTCTACATCATATGCTTCTTCAATAATGCCATGAGTTTTGTTGAAAACTCTATATGCCTTGCTATTTGATGAATATCCAAGGAAAAACCTTCATCACATTTCTTCTCAAATTTAGAGAGTCGACTACTTTTCCTCAGAATATAGCACTTGCAACCGAACACCCTAAAATAAGAAATGTTTGGCTTTTTACCAATAAGTAATTCAAAGGGAGTCTTTTTAAGAGCTTGTGACAATATAATCTATTCGATGCATGACAAGCGGTGTTAATGGCTTCGGCCCAATAAGAATATGACATACTATATTTAGCTAACATAGACCTAGCCATATCAATGAGAGTTCTATTTTTTCTTTCAACAATTCCATTTTGTTCCGGTGTATACTTGGAAGAAAATTCATGTTTTATACCCTTGTCATCATAATATTCATCAATTCTAGCATTTTTGAATTCCGACCCATTATCACTTCTAACTTTCTTGATGATGAATTAAATTTTTCAAACACATTTGATTTATCTCGAAGAAGATAGACCCAAGTAAATCTAGAATAATCATCCACAATTACAAAGCAATAGGAATTACCACCAATACTCACAAAAGATGTTGGTCCAAATAAATCTATGTGAAGTAATTCCAAAGGTCTATGAGTATACATTTGACTCTTGTAAGGATGAGTATTTGCCACTTGCTTCCCGGCTTGACATGAACTACACAATTTGTTCTTTTCAAATTTCTCATCCTTCAAACCTCGAACTAAGTCATGCTTGGATAATTATTTAATTGCCTCATACCAATATGACCAAGTCTTCTATGCCATAACCAACCTAGTGAAGCCTTAGAGAATAAACAAGTTGTAAGCTTTGCCTCATTAGATGAAAAATCAACAAGATAAATATTTTCATGTCTAAAACCTTTAAATATTAGATTGCTACCATCAACACTAGAGATGAGAACATCATCAACAGTAAAATTGCAACTAAAACCCAAATCACATAGTTGAGCTATGGATAGCAAATTGAAGTTTAGAGATTCAACTAAAAGTATATTTGAAATGGAATGATCATTTGAAATAGCAATTTTACCCAAACCTTTAACTTTTCCTTTATGGTTATCTCCAAAAGTGATACTATCATAGGTTGAACAACCTTCATCACTCATTTGGGTAAACATCCTCATATCCCGGTCATATGTTGTGTACAACCATTATCCAACACCCAATGATTTCCTCTCGCCTTGTAATTTACCTACAAAAGGAAATCAATCTCTTTTAGGTACCCAAATTTGTTTAGGTCCTTGAATGTTAGTGACCAAGGTCTTTGGCACCCAAATGACTTTCTTTTCGGTACCAACAATTGAAGTGCCAACAAACTTAGCATGAACACCTTTTGCATTATGTGAAAGAACATAGAAATGCTCAAAATAAGATAAGGATACATTTTTGAATTTGGGACAATTCTTCTTGACATGTCCCTTCTTGTGGCGTTTGTGACATACTTTGTCACATTCTTTCATAAACATGGTCTTTTGCTTTACAAAAGCATTCTTTTCTTTCTTAGGAAAATACCCAAGACCCTCACGATTAAGAGAGCACCGTTGGCTTCCCAATATAAAATATAGTTTACCCTTTCCACCATAGGCATTCTCTAAGTCATGAGTTAGAGCATTTACTCTCCCTACCAAAGCTTCATTCTCAATAATGATTTTTGATTCATCATAACTAATATAATCATTCACAAGAGAAATTTTACATTTATCACAAATGAAACTAGTAGGTTGTGGTTCACTTGTAGAGCTATCAAGTAAGTCACAAGTGATTCCAACATCCTCGGTGACCACCACAACTTCATGCATAAGAGATGAGTTTTGAGCCTCCACAAGCTTCTCACAACTTTCTTTTAGATTGTTGTGGGATGTCTTGGGCTCACACTTGAAGGTTTTTGTATAATTCCTTTAAGGTCCTAAACTTTTCTTTTTCTTTGTACATGTAGTCATCGGCCTCACCCAATATTCTAACAAAATCATCATAAGAATATCCATCATCATCAAGATCATCAATATCATCATCTATATCATTTAAATCAGTTATAGTTTTTACCTTAGCATCACCTTTTGCCATGAGACAATGAGGAGATGAGAAAAGTGAAGGAGCCTCCTTGATAGCGATTCCGGTATTTAGTTTGGATGAAGAATCATCATCATCGGAGCTTGTATCCGAATCCCATTCAACTAGATAGGCTTTGCCATCCTTCTTCTTGTGATAGAGCTTCTTCTTTTTATCATCTCCATCCTTGCCCTTGTTCTTCTTGCTTGAACAATTCATGGCAATGTGACCGGGTTTCCCACACTCAAAACATTTTCTATCATTAAAAGCATTTCTTCTTTATGTTTGTCCCCTTCTAGGTTAACCCTTCTTCATGAATTTGTTGAATTTCTTCACAAAGAGAGCCAATTCCTCATCACTTTCACTTCCATTTCACCTTTTTAGTCAAACTCATAGCTTCGGCTGGAGACTTTTTGAATATGTCTTGAGTGAGAATTTCTCCCAATACTTTGGTTGGTAGTGGTCAAATCACTCCTTACTAACATGGTCACAATAGTGTCATATTTCTCTATGAGAGATATGAGAAACCTGTGAGTGAAATCCACATCCGGTACATTAAAACCTAGTTCCTTGAGCTTATTTACTATCTCATTTAACCGGTTAAACATGTCAGACACACTTTCATCCTCATTCATGAGAAATTGCTCAAATTTTCCTTTGCATACATACAACTTTGCACTCTACATAACTGTAGTTCCTTCATGAATTTCTATTAGCTTTGTCTAAATCTCATGAGCGGTTGTGAGATTTTTAATACAGTTGAACTCATTTATGTCTAAAGCATCATAGAATACATTCATGGCTCGATCATTAGCTAGAACATTTTCATTATCAATAGTTGATGGTTCATCTTGATTCAATAAAACAAACCCATCTCTAACATTTTTCTTATCTATATAATTAATTTTATAACTAAACTATATTTGATATATCTAACTAGTATTCAAACATACGATGAGACAGACTAAAATTTAGTCCCAACCCCCGAACAACCAAACACCCCAACCAGCCCTGAATGGCTGAATTTAGGGCTAGATGAAATGACCGTAGCTCATCGGCTCGCTCGATTCGTGGTCAGCTCGGCTCAGCTAGGATCGGTTCATTTGAATTTTTTCACGAGCTAAGCTGACATCCTAGCTTGGTCTGTTAACGAGCCAACTTGGTTTGTTAACGAGCCAGCTCGCGAGCTATCACATTTCAGCAAAACGAAACTATATGCATATCATTTACATAACAATTGATGAACATGTTATACATATGTGTGGTGTCTATGGCCTATGAGTTAAACTAATGATTGATGAATTGTGTCTGTGTTAAATTGGTCTATACGAATATAACTGTGGGTTAAACGGATGAAAATACATGCGAATTATGAATTGATGAGTGATGAGTTATATTAATTTGATATTACATTGATGTGGTTTGTAAAACTATGAGTATAATTATTATTTTTTATTATTAAATTAGTCTAAAATTAATTAAAAATTGATTTTATATATATATATACTAGCTGAATGCCCGTGCGTTGCAACTGGAATATATAATACCAGTATATTACGATAACTTATATAGAAAATGTGTGTTATATTGTTATGAGAAAATGTTTCATAATCAATTTGTGATCCTAGCCATATATAAATTTGGTTATTTTAATCTAGTTATTTTACCACTACATTGCAACCATCAGTATCATGCAGACTTCGATATATGCCACGATTTGTATGGTCTCATCATTGGAGAGCACGTTCCACACATGCCGGAAAAATTCTCTCGTACATCATTAGTCATCAGACACGCACCACCATATGCTCTTGCTTAAACAAAAAGGTAAGTGTGTATGTGTTTGCGAAGAGAATTAAAGGCAGACCGACATAAAAGCTACCCTGACGGTGGCGAGGATGACGAACTGGTCACTGTTGTCGATCCTCCTCTGTGTCACCTCCGGCGCCAAGATGACGCCACAATCCTCGATATAGTAGTCATCGAACGCACGCGACATGACGAGTACCGATGACTCTTGGTTGGGCTGCCAAACGAAGTGCACCCCGGGCTCATCAGTGAGGTAGTACCCCTGACCGTTGCACCACCGGATGCGCTATTCCACTACATACATCATGTTCGAGGACACTCACACAACGTCAGCAACGTCCATCGTCCCAGCGCACAAGAATTCATGTCCGGTCAGTAGCGACTTACGTGGCAGGTTGGGCTTCAGGTGAACGATGAGCTGGACGGCGTGATGGCGTCGTCGTCGGATGCGGTGTCCAGAACAACCCGAGAGTCATCGACGTTGGCGACAACCATGAGGCCCCCCTGCTTAACGATGGACAACACGGTGCAGCTGCTCTGGACCGCGTCCAAGCGACGGCTTCGCGGGAGCTTGTCGTACACAGCAGCGCATGCGACCACGTAAGACTGCTTTTAGAGGTCAAACTGACAGTCACCAAGCTTCTTCTCGTCATCGATGAGCGATGACAACGCGAGTGCCTCCTGCTCATGGAGTTTGTTCGGGGTTTGAAGTAGGAAACATGGATTCATGCTTGGTGTTGGTTTATGAAAATGACTCATAAGTCTGATCCATGGAAAAAAAATATTACGAAGAAAAAATGTCACACATGCAAAAAAGGGAATTTAAGTATAATGCATTATTCAAACAAAAGAAATAGCATGCAAACTCTTCTTTAAATAATATTACCTCCATCCAAAAATATAATTCAAGAATCTCGGTGATACTTATCTACTACTACGCATTGTGCAATGGTAGCAAGTGAGCTTGGAGAGAGATGTAGTAGATGTGTTTCCTGTCATAGATGTAGACATAAACACATATAGGTGGGTGCCCGTCCGTTGCAACAGAAACATTTAATATCATGATAACTTATGAACAAATGTGTGTTATACTGTTATGTGAAAATGTTTCGTAATTAATTTGTGATCCTAGCTATACATAAATTTTGTTATTTCAATCTAACTATTTCATCATTACATTGCAACCAACAGTACCGTGCAGACTTCTATACATGATAGCTGAATGCCCGTGCGTTGCAACGGGAATATATAATACCAGTATACTACGATAACTTATATACAAAATATGTGTTATACCGTTATGAGAAAATGTTTCATAATCAATTTGTGATTCTGGCCATACATAAATTTTGTTATTTATAATCTATCTGTTTCATCACTACATTGCAACCATCAGTATCATGCAGACTTCGATATATGTCTCAATTTGCATGGTCTCATTATTGGAGAGCACGTTTCACACATACCGGAAGAAATTCCCTCGTACATCGTTAGTCATCGGACATGTACCACCATACGCTTTTGCTTAAACAAAAAGGTAAGTGTGTGTTTGCAAGACTAATGGTCAAACATCGTATAACCATAAAGTTAGAATACTATATTAATATATTAAATAAATTAATCCAATAGACATAGATTAACCCAATTAACATAGGATAAATAAATATCTAATTATAAAAGTATGAAACATGATATAATCAATGTTGTTACTGCGTAGTAAATATTCATACGAGACTAACACAACTGGAACGGTTCAATTTGGAATTAAAATGAGGAAGTTACGAATTTCCAAAGTTTCTATGTATTTGATATAGGATTAATTAGGAAATCAATTTTATTGTTGTTTTCATGACAAAACAGAGGTATTATGTGATAAAAATAATATTATAGAATTATAGAAATTGGAATGAACTCATTTGAATTTAATATAAAATTTCCATGAATTAAATGGGTTTCTGCAATTATTTTTAAACTAAAAATCAATCTGCAATTATTTTTAAACTAAAAATCAATTTCTAAATTCCTTTTCCCTATTTTCTTTATTTTCTGGACTGCGTCCCAAATTCTAGAAAGATCAGGGACTAAGCTATAAATGTTTTTCTAGACTCAGTGAGCATACAGAGTGGACGACGAGTTAAACACAAAAGACGTCTTAGTTGAAGTTGTACACAATTCAACATGAGTCATGTTGACTATAGGGTGGAAGGCTAGGTATTCTGCTCAATAGATCCAAGGTTCGATTCCTGAGCAGTCATGGTTTAATTTTTTTTTCTGCGCGCGAAACGGAGGAGGGCAGAACGGCAGAACGGTAGACTACTATTGCTTACTTAATAGATAGTAGAGATATATTGTTTTTTTGTTGTTACTCGTGAGTTAAACGAGTCAACTCGAGCTCGTAAATAAACCAAATTAACTTGACTTTGTGACTCGTGAGCTTAACAAGTCTAACCGAATTAACCCATTAGCTTAACTAATCAGCTCGAACTAGCGCAGCGAAGGTCGGATTTCTCCGTTACTCCGTTTCTCTTCCAGTTCCCCGTTCAAATCCTCCGGTCCTCAGTTGTTGTACTGTGACACGCATACACCAGGTCCATAGACCCACGTCCCACCCTCACCTGTCACACTCACGTATAGTGATTGACTGATTGTCATGTCATTCGGGTCGGTGTCGGCGAAACGAAAGGAACAGCTGCTCTCTCTTCGCCTCTGCCGGGCTACCCTTCCTCCTTCTCCCTCGTGACCACGCACGCTGAGCATCCGCGCACCTGCTCGCCCGATTGCCCCGGCGTTTTCTTCTCCCGTTCGCGCCGCGTGCGGGCGCTATCGTTCTCGTGGCGACGTCTGGGTGACCGCCGCCGCGGCCCCGGCTCTACTCCTGGGTGCCGTGCCTAGGCATTCGCCGGCGACGAGCACCCAACAGGTATGCCCACCCCTTCCTCTTCCATACCTTACAAAACCCAGTAGCCAAACCCTAAATTGAGCTGTTTGGCTACTTGTATTCGGGTCTGATCTAATTACAAATGCATATATGTATTATTGTGCCTACTATTTTCGATTTTCTTTTGCAAATATTATCGGGTCTATTACTGGTCGGCTCAGCATTACAGTATTTTTTTTATCAGACACTTCCTCTTAGGATTAAAAGTCATAAATCATGGCCTTATGGTCACTCAATACACTATTTTTATACTGTTTGCACCGTAGACTGCACTGTTCGTAGAGTGCATTTTGAATATAGATATGACGATGTGTAAGCTGCTAGAGATAACCTAATAGGTACCAATCACAGCTTAGCCTATCACATGAGCTAATATTTTTTTATATAGTGGTTCAATGTATTTATGAATAACTCTACTATCTTTGTATGTATATGACAAAAAGTACATGAGAAATCCTTCTTTTCCCTAATTTGTAGCTTAGGCTACCGCTGTGGGGATCTTCTGTGAAGCAAGGGACGTTACCTAGCACACAACTGAAAGTTCAGTAGATTATTGAGGATCAACCTTTCAGTCATCTGTATTTTAGTTAATATGATGGCCAATGGTAACATCTGGTTAGAAAGATAGAAACTCATTATTGTGCTACAGATGGTAGTGCCTTTTTGACATAAGAACTAACCTGGAAACTGATAGATCCAAGTTATTAATGGAGCACGCTTCCTGTGATGATGTACATGAGCATGCTATAAGTGTAGCACATGGGGAAACTGCATCAACATCAACCAGTCATCAAGATATGTACAGTGACTCAGATGAACCACATCAGGAAGATAGGTCATCAATGAGCACGCAAACCCCGTCATCAGAGTCTTCTCCATCAACATCACCAACTGCTTATAGCTCCAGAAATTTATCTTTTCCTAGAAGAGATAGTATATATGGTCATGGAAGAAGTCCTTGGAATTCTGGTTTGTGGATCTCATTTGAAATTGTCATGTACATTGCTCAGGTTGTAGCTGCTATTGTAATCCTCCTCTTTTCAAGACATGAACAACCCCATGCTCCTTTGTTCGCATGGATAATTGGATATACAGTTGGCTGCATTGCTAGTCTTCCTCTTATTTATTGGCGGTATGTTCATCGAAACAGACATTTGGATCAAGAACCTCAGCAGCCACCTACAACATATCCTACTTTGACTCCCTCTCAGTCATCAGAAGGGCGCAACCATCGTACCAGTGGTATTGTCTTGTGTCTTGGATGTGTCACAATTTCTTTCCCAAGGTAACTTTTAGTCCATGCCACTTTCCAACTAGAATATCCTGAGCCCACTAGATGTGCAGTGCTCCTTTGCAGTCTTTATGTATTGTGAATCTTATAATTTATTACAAAACTTATAAGAAAACCTAGTAGATGAAAGGCAGGCTTGGTGTAGTGGTGAGAACTGTCTCACTGAGCAGCCTCTCCGCATTTACGGGGGGAAGGCTTGTCTTGGTTTATGTCTACTCTTCCCTAGACCCCACTCATGTGGGAGCCTCTGGCACTAGATCTATCCTTTTTTTTACTTATAAGAAAACCTAGTGGACGAGTGAACAAATTGTTAGTTTAATTGAATGGGTAGTATCACCAGGGTGTCCAAGAATTAATTTATTTTGAGCAATTCTTTAGTTTACATAACATCATTTATTAGTTATTTAAAAAGTTACAGTACGTGAACAAAGTTTTGAAGAGAGTAAATGAAGACTTACCTTGATGGTTCACATTGATCATTATGATTGTTTGTTTTGTCATATAAGTTGTCGACACTTATTGAGATGGGTATGCCCACGCCATGTGGATTTCAGGAGTGTAGCATACCAGTCATCAAAACTACCTGATAATCTCATTGAAGACATTAATCCAAGTTCGATGACTAAAATACCTAGTTCTGTGGTTCTGTGGGTCATGGCCTATATGAACCAATGGTACAAGTCTAATGGTCCATGATGCAATACAACCAATTAAAAGAGGCAAAGAACAAATAGGAAAAAATAGAAACAAATGAACTTATTGGTTTCTGTATATGTTTTGTTTGGTTTACAAGGCAGCGTTGTTGGCAGGGACACTATTCTATTTAATTTAGTGTGAATTTGCTGTATGGTTAGTTATAGGATGTCTTTCTACATGTACTTTCTTTTTTCTCCATACTCTGTTACTCATTGTAATTGCGAAAGGACCTCTAGCTGAGTTGGTTAGGTGGTCTGAGTAGCACTCCTCAGGTCCTGGGTTTGACTCCCCGTGGGAGCGAATTTCAGGCTGTGGTTAAAAAAATCTCCTCGTCTGTCCCATGCCAAAGCACAGGTCTAAGGCTCAGACCCGGTCGTGGTCGTTCTCACATGGGCTTCGATGCCGCTGTGTATGGGTGGGGCAGGGGTTCAGGGTTTTCTTGACCTGTGTGAGAAGGTCTTCTTCTTAACACAATACCCGGGGGCTGTCTTACCCCTCGCAGGTCAAGTTTTTTTTGTTACTCATTGTAATTTACTTTAGTTGAAGTGGGCCAAGACATACAATTGAAACTTTGTTCGCATAAGAGATTTTAGTGTGCCATAGTCACTAAAAATTCCAAAGGTATAAATTACGGCGCTGCGCATCCAATTTCTGGAGTCACATTTTGTCATTTTTAGGCATGTAATAAGTACCACAGGAAGGACTCTACATCTGTACAATCTCGAGTCAAGTTTTGCCATCTGTTCACGTGTTCTGAAGCCATGTAATACCCCGTTTGGATGTACATATTGGTGCACAGAATTGGGAATTGGAATCAGCTTCCTAAATTCTGTTGTTTGGTTGTACATGGAATTGAGATTTCGAATCAGAGATCCAATTACCTGGTATTGTACTATAACTGGAAGCTCCCTCTCTCAATACAGAGCATCACCTCTCTGTATTGTGTGGAATTAGACCACACAATTCCAAACTCCAATACAGTGGTATCCAAACAATAGAATTGGAATTGCATCTCATTTCAATACCATGGCTGATTTAGTATTGAACCAAATTCAATTCCATGTCCTCCAATATCGACATTCAAACGGAGCATAAGACTTATTTTTGCATGGAAATTTTGAATTTTGTACTTAGAATATAACATGGTCATACTCATACCACCTTATCCTGTAACATCATGTATGTTATGTCCGCTTCAGAAGCATCAATAGCTTTGCAGAAGAATGGTCCCTTTGTTCTTGTGTTTGATTAAAGGCACACCATAATGGGGATCATAAACTGCGCTGTTCAGTGTTCACCTGAAATTTGAACTTTTGATAGTTTCAGTCAAGTGAGTTTCAGAGTTGGTTAGTGGCATCTTGAAGAATTGAGGACTCCAATATATTACAGTTGTTAGTTTTATCTGGAAATTGAAATGAACATTGTTGTCTGAAGTCTGAAGTGGTTACATATTACAGGCTTAGTGTGCTGGCTTATCACTTCAAGACAGCTGTTGACTGTTTCTTTGCTGTATGGTTTGTTGTTGGCAATGTGTGGATTTTTGGTGGGCGCAGTATTTCATCAGATGCTCAAGACGCTCCCAATATGTACAGGTATCTGCATTTCTCTCTGTTTCTGTTTTAGTCTGTTGAATTCACACGTGACTTTGCTCCCTTTCACCAGGTTGTGTTTGGCATTCCTTGCACTTAGTTGTGTTGGATATGCCATTCCTTTTATCATGTGTGCAGCAATATGCTGCTGCTTTCCGTGTTTGATTTCCATTTTGCGTCTTCAAGAAGATTTGGGTCAAAATAGAGGAGCTACTCAAGAGCTAATAGATGCATTGCCAACCTGCAAGTTCAAACCAAAACATAACAAAAACTGGGGGATTGACCATGCTTCAAGCTCAGAGCATCTTGATGAGGGTGGCATCCTCGGCCCAGGAACTAAGAAGGAAAGAGTTGTTTCAGCTGAAGATGCTGTGAGTATATTTCACATCCTTTTGCTGTCTTACAACAATATCATGCGTAATTGAAGGGTTCGCTTTAGGTGATATTCTTTAGATCTATTATCTGTTAACGTCGCTATTACCACACAAATGAAGCCTATATGGCTGAATTTGTGATGCTGTTTGTAGACATGTTCTCCAGTGATGCATGGATACTATTATTCTCAATTTAAAACATAAATAGTTGTCTCAAGTGCTGTAGGTGAATGTTCTTGGTATGTGAGTAATACCATAGTTACTAGAATCGTGGTTGGTTGGGTTCATAACACGGGTTTGCAATAAGGTTTTCAAGTCGATAAGTCGAGTCGAGTCGACAAGGTACTGACTTGGTGACTAGTCGATAAGTCAGTCGACTAGTCGTCGACTTGCCAATATAGTGGCTGTTTTGCCTATATAATGGCTTCATATAGGCAATATAGCATTTATATATGAAGAAAGAGCATGTTTTACCTCATTTGAAGCCTGAAATTGAACGAAACTGAAATAAACAGCAAGTCTTACCTCATTTGAAGCCTCAAACTGAACCAAATCAGCCACATAAGTGATAAGTCATAAACTCATAAGTCATAACAGCCATATAGTTCAAATTGGAAAACGGATAGCATGAAAATATAGTTCAAACTTAAAAGGAAATAAGCTCCATTAGATAGCTAAGCTGCTGCTGCAACTAGATAGATACTAAATAGTAGATACCCTAAATATCTCCCAAATCAAGATCATCCATTGCATTTTCTCCCAAATCAAGAAAATATGTCGTGTAATGGGCCTTTGGGCTGTTTAGGCTGAACTGGGGCACAAGTCGACCAACTTGCCAGACCAAGTCGACGACTAGTCGACTGAGAATTTCCAGTCGTTGACAAGTCGCTCGACTTGCTAGAAAAGTCGAGCTGACTCCCAAGTCGAGCTCCCAGGACCGACTGGACAACTAGTCGACGACTTGAAAACAGGGCTATCCTTATATTCTTATGATACTTCTTTTTACCATGTTCATTTCACATTATTGGTACTTCTAATCATGAGTCTATTTAACGATCGATGTTCATCAATAGTGAAAATGTGAAAGAGATTAAAAGGTTCTTGGATGTCATTTAATAGCAGCTAGTCGGCTACTTCTATTTCTCATTATTCTTTTCTGACCTAGTGGCAATTTGGTCTGTCGTCTGTGCACATGATAATTAGTGACTAATATTGTGAAATGGGATGGGTGTTATAGTTATGTGCTCATGCTTGTTTACATGTTTCAACTCCGCTTTGAAATGCACATGATAATTAGTGACTAATATTGTGAAATGGGATGGGTGTTATAGTTATGTGCTCATGCTTGTTTACATGTTTCAACTCCACTTCAAAGCATTGATATCAGTGTTTACAAGTCGTCCGACTAATCGCGATTAGTCGGGCTGGTCGCCTGGAAGAGGTCGATTAGGTGGACGACGCGATTAGGATTTCAAGTCGTCCTAGTCGTCCGACTAGTCATCGACCTGGGCGATTAGTCGTCCGGTCGAAAGCTTCCTGGTCGTTTTTTGTCGTCGCAATTTTGGTACTGGGCTTCACTCTAGTTTTTGGCCCATCTACAGTAGCCCGCCCCTCCAGCAGTAAATCAGCCGCCAGAAACCCTCCCAGCCGCCAGTAAACCCTACTCCTCTCCTCTGTCCTCTCTGGTTTCTGCCGACATCTCTGCTCCAAGTGCTCCAGCGTCTGTCACCTAGTCAAGAATTGAAGATGAGCTCGTCATCTGAAGGTAGCACCTGCTCTCCCTTCTCTGATTATCTCCCAGTCTCCCTTCCCTCTATTACCACTGGTAGCACTAGCACCTGAAGGTGCACCTGCAGACCTCTGTTTAAGCAGTCACCCTGAGTTCAGATTACCTCTGTTTGAGCAGTCACCCTGCAGTACCTATATTACTTTCAGTTTGGACTTTGGATGGATTCAGTTTTACACTTTTACTGATTTACTGCTAGTCTGCTACTAATTATGCCTATATTATTGCAGAAATGCAGTGCTTATATAGTTAATATATAGTTATATACATATACATATGTCCATAAATCTATAGGACGACTAATGGACGACCAGAGGTCGACCAGGACCGATTAGTCGACCTAATCGTCGCCCTAATCGCGATTAGGCGCCTGGTCGCTGATCTAGCTCGACCAGCTGGTCGCCCGACTTGTAAACATTGATTGATATATTCAGCAACCGATCACTCTTTTAGAGTAGTCAATGTTGTATATCTATATTTTCTACTCAATCATCTATTAGTGAGCTCACTCATAGCATACCTTAAGTTCATACATCATTCTGGTTTTTTAGTTATATATATTTTTTGCTACGCACCTAGATACATATTATGCCTAGATACATAATGAAAGTTGATATTTGGAACGGAGGAAGTAGTAGAAATCCAATCACATAGTATCCCCTTTAAATGTAATGTCTACTGATATTGATGCAGGTATGCTGCATCTGTCTTACAAAGTATGGAGATGATGATGAGCTCCGCGAGCTTCCTTGCACACACTTCTTTCATGTTCAATGCGTAGATAAATGGCTCAAGATAAACGCGGTGTGCCCACTCTGCAAACAAGAGATTGGGGGTGTGGTTCGATCTTTCTTCGGCTTGCCGTTTGGCCGCCGCCGTGTGGATAGGATGGCTGGAAGAGGTGTAGCTAGCTCAAGATTCAGTGTATAGAACAACGCTGCTTTTTCTGTGGTATCCTCTTACGCATAAAGAGCCCTGCTCATGTTGTTGGAATGGTTTTGATGGATTGTCAAGCAAAGCGCTGTGTGCATGGCTCCAAGACAATTACACCTGGTGGAGACCTGATATGCTTGTAGAGGCAAGTTTATGTAGAAATGTGAAGGGCTGAAGGCGCTGCTATGCTGTAATGTAACATTTTTTTCCCAAGGATGTAAATAAGGAACACGAAGTTCACTTGCCAGGTATATTACAACTTTGCAAGCAACTTCACAGGTGTTCTAGCAGAGGCCCCGGTGTTCTTTCCTTCCGGTTCTGTGATTCTCTTCATAATGGCAGTGCACTGCATGCATGGTAAATTGTGAATTAAAAGGCAATAACCTATTTATCGAACCCAATGTCTTACATTTTTCTATGTTTTTGTTGCTTTGGGGACCCTCATTACGTTTTGGGGAGAGCAAACCTAACGTTTCTGACATGCATGACTTGTGGCATGTTTTTACATGGCCGTGCAAAACATACAGGGGTGAAGTTTAAAATAAGGGAGATATGATAGGCAAGACTATTGAAGACAGTCTAAGACTATCTCTAGCAGCTTACTTATCTCTATACTTATATTTAAATTTTACTCTGCAAACATTACAATCTAACAGTGTTTTGGATAAACATAGGTAAACTAGTCCAGAATAGTAACAAACACTGTTTTAGGTAAAAATGAGTAAACTGCTAGAGACAGTTTAAGATAGACCATCTCTCGCAACTCTTCTATTGCCAATCCAAGTACTGTACTGGGCTATCCCCTTAACAATACTATTAGGAGAGTTGAATTAGAAAGCTGTTAGAGATGCGTGAAGTGAAATAGTGCCTACACACTACAGTAAAACTACAAAATTCCGACGGTCGTATTATGTCCGACGGCCCCATAGACAACCGTCGGACATAAGGGTATGTCCGACGGCCAACAGTGGCCGTCGCAAATAACAGAAAACAGCCGACGGCTGTCAGTCTGGCCGTCGGACATAACCTTATGTCCGACGGCCCGCCCCCTGGCCGTCGGACATAAGCTTACGTCCGACGGCCTCGTACCGAGCCGTCGGACATAAGGCTTTTTAACGCGCGGATCCGACCCGCGCGCCTTCAGTTTCACCCGGCCGTTTCTCTCTATCTGCCGCCGCCGCCGTCCGAGTGCTCGCCACCGCCGCCACGCTCGTCGCCGCCACGCTCGTCGCCGTCCCGCCCGGTCGCCATCCCGCCCGCCGCCACGAGCTCCGGCCGCCGCCGCCCCTTGGTCCGGCCGCCACCGCCCCGAGCTCGTGCTCCGGCCACCGCCACGCTCGTGCTCCGGCCGCCACGCTCGTGCCACCGCCGCCGCCCCGTGCTCCGGCCAACGGCCCCTGCGCCCGCCGCCCGCCCGTGCGCCCATCGCCGGCCGGCTCTCCACACCCGCTAAGTGAGTATACTTAATTAGCAATTTTGTTTATTAAAATTGTATGCTTGTATTAATGTATTTGATTAGAATTGTATGTTTGTATTAATGTATTTGATTAGAAATGTATGTATGAATGCATTTGATTGTTTAGTTTGTTATGTCCGACGGCCAAAATTTGTTATTAATGTTTGCTTTTATGATAACACTAATTTTTTTTGCAGAAACGGTACAAGTTGTCGGACGATGGATCATATGATATGAACGCTCGTTACGTGTTTGAGTATAACGCGAACGATGTCGTTGCAGATGCAATGTACTATGCACGAATTCAGGCTATAAAGGCATGGTACAGAGCAAATGCTGATGATCGACCGATGCCAAATACCAAGGCCGAGTGGTCATCAATTTACTTGACGGAGGAGCAATACCTAGAGGTAAACAGGTTCTTGCCTCTCAAATCGCACGAAGCCATGTATTTGCTTGCTTTATTTAAAAAATTTCATGTAGGTGTCGGTGCCGTGGATGGCCACCCGATCGGAGGGTTATCGGGCATTGTGCAGATGGTGGGCTTCCCCTGAGTTTCGTGCCATTTCCGAAAGGAACAGGGGAAACCGTGGGACCGAGTCGTTCCACAACTACGGTGGTGATGGTCATGTGCGCTTGGCTAAGCGAATGGTAAGTCACAGTTTGTTGTAACTTTTGAATTACATAGAAATGTGTCATTGTAACTTTTATGTACAGGAAGTCAAATCCGGTCGTACGCCCACGGATGTGGAGGTGTATATGCAAGGGCATAGGGGTTCTGATCCTCAGAATCCTGATGTGTTATGCACTCAGACGGCCACCGACCGTCTAGTGAGTTTTTGATACTCTATTATGTGTTTGATATTGTTTGCAAGGGCATATATAGGGGTTATGCACTTATATTTGATATTGTTTGCCTCCAGGCTTCGTATGGGGAGGAGATGGTTCAACGCCATGGGCAGGAGTACGATTGGAGGAGCCAGCCAATCGACCCTCAGGCAGCATATGCTAGCGGAGGAGGACAAGCCCACGGACGGTGAGATTATTTAATTTGGATTACAAAATTGGCATCATATGCTTGCGATTCAACTGAGGCATGAGTTACTATACTAAGTGCATGGTTCACTCTTGTAGGTTGGGTATTTTTGATTCTACGATTGATTCCAGAGAGCTAAGACGCCGTGGACGACAGTCCACATCGTCGTCTTCACAGTCGTCCCGTTCACGATCATCCGCCCACGACATAGAGATGGCAGTGTTGCGTCAACAGGCAGAGTACCATCAATCAGTCTTGAGGGAACAATTGGAGTACCAGAGGCAACAATCTGAGTACCAGAGGCAACAAGCCGAGTACCAGAAGAAGAGGGACGAGTATTATGCAAACCTCTAGGCCCAAAATCAAGCTCTTCTCTCGGTAAGCTGAAGTAACATTTTGTAGCTTATTTTGCAAAACACTTGATGTGTATCTTATTAGCTCAACAATGACTTGTATATAATTTGTAGCAACTAGCCCAACAAGCGGGCGTCCCGATGCCGACATATGGGATGCCGCCTCCGGAGTTTGCACTGCCAATGCCAATGTTGGCGCCTCCACCACCGCCTCCGCCTCCGTCACAATTCCCTATGGTATGTACACATATGCGTGTGTGACATGTTCATAGATGTCTTATGTGTTTAAATGAACAACTGAGTGGTTACTATTTCATGTGCTTGTGTTATAGGGATTTCAGACACCACCCGCTTCAGTTGCCGCACCTGGAGATGGGTCTGGTCAGGACGACCCAACACATTCGTGGGTGAACAATCTTTTTAGCACGCATAGTCCAGCCGGAGGAGGTGGCGATGGATATGAGTGATACTGATGTAAAACACTTGTTGAAACCTTTCATGTGAAAGCCTACCCGTCGAATAATGTTCATTTTGGAGTTTGGACAACTATGTTTATGTAAACACTTATTGCAACCATTTGGAACTATGTTGTTATGTTAAATTTTGTGAATAATGTGAATGCTTATGTGATTATATTTGTGAATGTGTATACTTATGTGAGTATATTTGTTAATGTGAATGTGTATATGTGTATGAATTCTGTTTTGTATTTGCAAATGTCAGATTTTTTAAAATTCAGATTTTTGTGCAATTTCTGAAAAACGTTATGTCCGACGGCTTTAGTGTAAGCCGTCGGACATATGCTATATGTTATGTCCGACGGCTTTAAACCGTCGGACATAGCAGTTGTGGGCCCAGACAGCGGTTAAAACCGTTACTCCGCCTTATCTCCGACGGTTGGATGGGGCCGTCGGACATAATGCTATTTCTGACGCGTTAACGCCGACCGCTTAAAACCGTCGGAGATAAGATACTGCCGTCGGACATAGCTTATCTCCGACGGTTTAGCTCTTATGTCCGACGGTTTTAGCCGTCGGAAATTTTGTCGTTTACTGTAGTGACAGGAAGAGTGCTATGGACCATTGTAACAGGTGAGCTTGAGGATATGAATTCTTGTCACATGTCATTTGGTTTCTGCCATGGTACCACCTGATAGGCTGGTACTGGGATTCGGAGCACCGTCACTTGATTTTGTTTGGTTTTTGGTGTCCTGCATCATGTCAAGTGTGCATATCAGATGTCTGATGTCATGGGTTATTCGGTTGGCAAATCCAGTCACGAGTCATGAACACCCTAAAACTCAAAAAATTCTTGTCGCCCTAGAACTTTTCTTTTCGGCGGCACATTCTCCATGGCAAAAGATTCTGCAGTGCACAGCAAGTCAGCAATAGGCAGTGCTTTAGACTATCTCCACTAAACTATGAAAAATAGGGGACATATAATAGAACTATAGATAACGTTGTTTAACTATAATCAATATAACTCATTTGTAATTAATTGTAATTTGTAGAATTTTTAGGGTTTTCAGACCAAGCTAGTCATGACGCAAGTGTTATTTTAGTATGCTCAAGAAATAAATGAGTCTCTCCAAAGCTATATTCGAAGATTTCTTTGGATCAGAGCATAAGCACTATGAGTGCCGGACCAAATCTCTACTACTACTTAATTGTGTAGCGTAGGCGTCCACAGGTGCTTGTTCTGCCGGTTTCCTCTGCCCACCCACCGCCCCTCTGCTCCCCGCCATCCACGCGACGCCGAGCCGCCATCAACGTCGATCCTGCGAACCGGAGCCCCAGCAGCGTGGCCGATGCACCCTCGATTCGAGATCCTCGATCCGCAATCTACGCTCCCCACCATCAACGCTCATCGATCTCTGCTCCCCGCCATCAACGCGGCCGCCCCGCTCACCTTCCATCGACGGGATCAGCGTTGATGGCGGATCGGCGAGGGTGGTGGGTGGGACAGCCCCGGATCCCCGGCTCCGTGCCCGCGCGACCTCCCGCGATGCCCCCGCCCCCTGATCCCCGAGAAGGGGACGCGGTCGTTGAGGCCGTAGACGGAGGAGGAGGCCCAGACGACGGCCGGTTGCGGGTCGGCGTCCTTGCAGGCCTCGAGGAGGGAGACGAGGCCGACGACGTTGGAGTGGACGTACGACGCCAGGTTCTCCATGGCGTAGCGCACGCCGGCCTGTGCCGCGAGGTGGAGCACGTGAGTGAAGGGCACGACGTCGAAGAGCTTGGCCAGGAGGCGACCGTCGTTGATGTCGCCCTCCACGACGAACACGCCGTGGCTGCCCAGTAGCGCGCGCCGCGCCTTCTTGAGCGAGGGGTCATAGTAGGAGTTGAAGCTGTTGATGCCGACGACGCCGTCACCGCGCTTGCGGAGCGCCAGCGAGCAGTGCGCGCCCACGAAGCCCGCGGCGAGCACGGACAGCCCCGCGGGTGCCCCAGGCGCCGACCGCCGCCACGGTGACGCCGACGTCCGGATCTGGCACTCCCAGTGCAGCCTGCCCTAGGACGCCCATGAAGCCCACGCTCGCGCAATGCAGGAAGACCTTCCCCAACGCAAGAAGGGCAGGGCGCGGGGACACCACGCGGCGACGGGTTCTGCAGGACAGAGGAGGCCACCGCGGCGGCGTGAAAGCGGGTGCTGCTGGTGGTGGACCAGAGCTCTGGCGACAAGCACGCCATGATGTGGGCACTCGCCCATGTCGCCAACAGGGGTGACTTCCTCACCGTTCTCCACGTCCTGCCGTCGGAGAGCGGCCACAGCAACCGCGGTGCTACGGAGGACGCCTCCGCGCTCGCCAACTCCCTTGGCGCGCTTTGCAAGGCCTGCAAGCCTGAGGTGCGTCTACTTGTTCACTCACTTGACTCACACACAGCTTGTTTTGTTTCTACAACATATATCCAAAACAAGACGAGGTATGCTCATCGCATTTTTGTTTCAGAAGCTTCAGTCAAACTGGAGAAATAGGTGTTTGGCATTCTCTTTTAGAAGCTCCATTTGATTTGGCAAATGCAGACATTGCCTTGGAGTCCATTTTAGGATCTTGGAGCATGCCATGAGGTGTTCAACAATGTGCATTATGACCTTAATCTACGCTAACAATAAGAAGGCACGGTTTGGTTTGCAGGCTCTATTTCTCGTTTCATTTGTTTTTCACTTGTAAAAAAATAAAGTGCTTCCTATAAAATCTTTATACAATTTCTATAAAATTCCTGCAAAGAAGCTGTTGGGGGCATGCTTCATCACCGAAGGTCCTCCTAAAAGCAACGCCGAAGCTACCACTCATGAAGCTTCGGCATTATGGAATGTCTCAATACGAAGGGTGAAACTGACTTAAAGATGAAATGACTATTTAGTCCATGAGGGTCTATGTCATAGTTGTAATCTTTTGTAAAGGGCATGATTGTAATACTTCACAGGTTGCACCCTGTGCCTATAAATAGATGAATAGTACCCCCTGTACTGTTCACGCTGACTTGTTATCTTACTTTTGCGTCACGCTTGTACTTTTACCTTCTTTCGAGCCGAAGGTACATTTGTAATCTAAACTCATTTCTATTTTTCCATAGTAATAAAATAGAAATGAGTTGATATATAATTGTTTATGTTATCTTTTATATTTCATATGATTCTTTCTTCATTATTATATGTTGCATCGATGAAGGTATGTCCTTCATAACCTTCGTCCGAAGATCATTATATCCTAAGGGAAATAATGCCTCGAAGGACGAAGGGCTTTAATATTTAACATTTTTGTGTTGTCTTGTTCTTAACTCATAGCATTTGAGAACAAGTCCCCAACATTGGCGCCCACCTCCGGTGAACTCACTTCCACTTTCGAGCTGATGGCCTCGTTCAACAATCAAGCTGAAGCTGCTTCGGCAACGAAGCTGGTACTCCCGATAATAGGCGGTTCATGCTCAGAGCCGGCCAATAAGAAGCAGAAGAAGGAGGCCCAGATAAGGGTACAACATGTCGACGTGCAGGGACCCTTCATCAAGTCAAAATGGTCCCATATTCCAATTACCTTCTCCCAGGAGGACCTTCAGCTCAAGGATTATCCTCACAACGATGCTATGGTCATTTCTTGTGTCATCAAGGGGTTTCTGGTCCACAATGTTCTGGTTGATACAGGCAGTGCAGCGGACATCATATTTGCCAAGGCCTTCAGACAGATGTAAGAGCCAGAGGATAAGATTCATGATGCTACGCACCCACTTTGTGGCTTCGGAGGAAGGCAGATTGTAGCACTTGGCAAAATCACAATGCCAGTGACCTTCGGATTTGTCCACAATACAAGGACTGAACAGGTTGTGTTTGATATTGTTGACATGGAATACCCCTACAATGCAATCATTGGTCGTGGGACACTCAACGCTTTCGAAGCAATTCTTCACCCAGCATATCTATGCATGAAGATACCTTAGGAACAAGGACCTATTGCTATTCATGGAAGTTAGGAAGCTGCCAGAAAGGCTGAAGGAAATTGGACAGATTCAAAAGCAATCCATAATATAGACGGAACCGAAGCTTGTGAGCAGTACAAGTACAGAAGGGAGAAGGCTGCTTCGGCCGATCAGCCGAAACCCATGCTTCTGTGTGAAGACATAGCAGAGCAGAAAGTATTGCTGGGATCTCAATTATCTGAGGAGCAGGAAAAAACTCTAGTAAGGTTTTTGTTCAACAATAAAGATGTCTTTGCATGGTCAGCCAACGATCTATGTGGTGTCAAGAGGGACGTCATTGAACATTCACTCAATGTCGATCCATCCTTCAGACCCAGAACGCAGAGGCTTCGGAAAATGTCTGATGATAAAGCCGAAGGTGCTCGGAATGAAGTAAAAAGACTTCTCAGTGCTGGTGTCATCAGAGAAGTAAAATACCTAGAGTAGCTAGCCAACACTGTTATGGTGAAGAAGGCCAATGACAAATGGAGAATGTGCATCGATTTTACTGATCTCAACAAGGCTTGTCCAAAGGATGAGTTCCCATTACCAAGAATAGATTCTCTAGTAGATGCAGCAGCTTCATCAGAACTCATGAGTCTACTAGATTGTTATTCAGGCTACCACCAAATCTGGATGAAGAAGGAAGATGAGCCAAAAACTAGCTTCATAACCCCCAGTGGCACATATTGTTATCTTCGGATGCCTGAGGGGCTAAAGAATGCTGGAGGAAGCTTCAGTAGGATGACAGCCAAAGTCCTTCATTCTCAGATAGGCAGAAATGTGCTAACTTATGTAGATGATATCATAGTAAAAAGCACGAAGCAAGAAAATCACATTGCTGATCTGCAGGAGACATTCGCTAACTTTAGGCAAGCTGGCCTGAAGTTGAATCCAGAAAAGTGTGTCTTCGGAGTAAAGAAGGGGAAATTCCTTGGTTGTTTAGTTTCAACAAAAGGGATCGAAGCTAATCCAAATAAAATCGAAGCTATTCTTCAGATGGAGCCGCCAAGCACAAAGAAGGGAGCTCAACGGCTGACAGGAAGACTGGCATCTCTGAATCGATTCATATCTAGATCAGCAGAGAGAAATTTACCATTCTTTGAAGTGCTGAAGTCGGCCGAAGTCTTTCAATGGGGATCAGCTCAGCAGAAAGCCTTCGAAGAGCAGAAGCAGTACCTGATAGACCTAACAACGTTAACTCCACCCACGCCAGGGGCTCCTCTGTTATTATATGTGGCAGCTTCGCATTCTGCAGTAAGCGCAGCGCTTGTGCAGGAAAAGCTTGAAGGACAAATCAAAAAGCAAGTCCCAGTATACTTCATCTCCGAAGTCCTCAGCTTATCAAAGAAAAACTATACAGAATTGGAGAGAGTGCTATATGCTGTCTTAATGGCCTCCAGGAAGCTTCGACATTACTTTCAAGCATTTCATATAAGTGTTCCTTCATCATAGCCTTTGAAGGATATTATGAGGAACAGAGAAGCTACTGGAAGGATTGGAAAGTGGGCTGCGAAACTCAACGAATTCAGCATTGATTATATGCATAGATCCTCGATCCAGTCCCAGGCGTTAACAGACTTCATCGCTGACTGGACGCCAGGGGCTCAGGAAGAAGAAGCAAGTAAAGATGCCGAAGCTTGGACAGTGTTCTGCAACGGTTCCTGGGGAACCTTCGGGGCAGGTGCAGCTGCTGTTTTAGTTGCACCTTTCAAAGTCAGAACATGCTATGCAGTGAAACTTGATTTCAGCTGCACAAATAATATTGCTGAATACGAAGCTTTGCTTTTGGGGCTTCGGAAGTTAAAGGCAATGGGGATAAGAAGGGCGGTTCTTAAAACCGATTCCCAAGTTATTTCTGGTCATATTGACAAGAGTTGTAAAGCAAGAGACCCGAAGCTTGAGAAATACTTGGATACAGTTCGAAGGCTTGAAGCTTCTTTTGAAGGGTTTTCTGTCAAGAATATTCCATGAGGAGAAAATGAGCACACTGATCTGCTAGCCAAGTCAGCGGCACAGGGGCTGCCTTTACCTTCAGAAGTATTCTTTGAGACAATAAGAGCACCTTCGGTGGAACTTCTTGAAAGAGCATTGCTCAATATATCTCCTGTTCATAGTGAAGATTGGAGAACTGAGATTATATCCTTTCTCCAGGGCAATTGCCTTTCAGATGACGAAGCTTATAATAAGAGAATAGAGGCAAGAGCCCGACCATATGTAATAATAGAAGGGGAGTTATACAAACATGGAGTCTGCTCTCCATTGCTCAAATGTTTATCCAGAGTTGAAGGTATAGAATTGATGAAGGAAATACACGCAGGTCTGTGTGGATCTCACATCGGATCTAGGCCCTTGCTGGGAAAAGTCTTTCGTCAAGGATTTTATTGGCCGAAGGCAGCTTCGGATGCAACAGAATTAGTCCAAAAGTGTGAAGGTTGTCAAAAATGTGCAAGAGATCAAAAACAGCCTTCATCTCTTACTCAGCTAATACAACCCACTTGGCCGTTGCAAAGGTGGGGCCTTGATTTGTTAGGCCCACTTCCACCAGCACAAGGAAATTTAAAATATGTTGTGGTGGCGGTAGAATATTTTTCCAAATGGATTGAGGCGAAGCCTTTAGCCACAATAACTTCGGTCACTGTTCAGAAATTTTTCTGGCAAAATATTGTTTGTCGCTTCGGAGTGCCGAAGGCTATTACTGTGGACAACGGAACACAGTTTGATGCCGAAGCTTTCAAAGAGTTCTGTGAACAAATTGGCACGAACATCCATTTTGCATCAGTTAGACATCCGGAGTCAAATGGACTTGTCGAAAGAGCTAATGGCATTATAATGACGGGAATAGTGAAGTTAATCTTCAATCAGCCCAGGGGAAAGTGGCCAGATGAATTAATCAAAGTGGTGTGGAGCCACAACACAACAATGTCAAGGTCAAGAGGCTTTACACCATTCAAATTATTGTTTGGTGACGTAGTAATAACCTCGGAAGAAGCTAAAGCAGGATCAATAAGAACAGTGGCTTCGGCAGAGGACGAAGCTGATTATTCTGTGGCAAAAGATGCTATAGAAGGGATCAGGCTTCAGGCTGTGGAGAACATCAATAAATACCAAGCCGAAACAATAAAATGGCGCGACAGAAAAGTTCGGTTAAAAAATATCAGGCCAGGGCACTTGGTACTTCGGAGAGTTGCCAACCCAAATACAGTAGGCAAGCTACAGTTGAAGTGGGAAGGACCTTTTCTGGTAGTATTTTCGTCAAGACCCGGTTCCTACAGATTGAAGGATATGGACGGCAACGACATTCCTAGATCTTGGAATGCGGATGAGCTTCGGCGATATTATGTGTAGCTTAATGTAATCTTTTTATTTTTTCCTATGATACCCTTTTCCTTTCCAAAGGGAGAGAAAGGTTTTTAATGGGGCCATAGTATGTAATTTCTCTTCTTCTTATTTCAGCTCTACAAGAGCAATATCCCCCAAAGATGTAAATGTAAAAGCTGAGCACGCACCATCGAGTGCAAAGAGAAAAGAAAAAGCAGGGAGAAGCTCGAAAGACGTCCCTAAGGGGATGCAGAGCACGACAAAGCTACAAAAAGTCGTTCCTAAGGGAGCGCAGTAAGTTTTTTTGCTCAAAAGTCGTTCCTAAGGGAATGCATAGCTTACAGCAAAAAGTCAACGCTGATTCCGCCGAAATATAAGGCGAAGCGCGAAAAGTCAACGCGATACCGCCGAAATAGAAGGCGAAGAAGTTCAAAAGACGTTCCTAAGGGAATGCAGAACTTACAGCGAAAAGTCAGCGCTGATACACCGAAAAATAAACAGTGAAGCCGAAAAATAAATGGCAAAGAGACTTTGATTATTCCTAAGGGAATGAAGGCTATGGTTGTGGCTTCGTATGTGCGTGTTTGGATATTCATTTGCACAAGCTCATTACATCATAACATTTGCATTCATAAACATTCATTTAGACATACATAGGATCATCATCATATCATACAGATGCTTTGGTCAAAAGGATAAGGCTTCGGTGAAAATAAAGAAAAAGGGGGAAGTAGTTTTATGCTTCGTTGTGAACGAAAAGAAGGGAAGGTGTTTTTTCGCCTTCGGCTCAAAAAATATAAAAGTTTCGTCCACAGCAAAGCAGTTCATAAATGGACAAAGAGGTAAATTATATTACAAGGTACACATGAATTTACAGAGTTAGTATCTGGTTTTTAAAATAACAATGAGATTACAAAATTTCTCTAAGAATCTTTTGCAGCAAGATATCTAGTTTTGACTAAGCTTTGGATCGTTTGAGCTTTGGAAGGACCATTTGAGCTTCGGAACATTTGTCAAGCTTCGACTTATTTTTCCTCGGCTTCGTCATCCTATACATGTTAAAATGGTATGAGACAACTGCAAGGTTCAAAGAGAAGGCAAGGTAATATAAGTTATTTTTACCGGATTAAGATGACTTCGAGCTTCGTCGCCAGCTATTTTTCGACCGCCTTTTATCCAAACCTGAGTTATAAATCTGTTTCGAGCTAAGCTAGGGATATCAAGTAAATCTGCCGGTGACAATCTAAAATTTGGTCTGTTGATAATTTTCCCGTGTGTGCAGCCAGATTTTATGAAAGCAACAGCTGTGCCCCGAGAAGCTAGCAAAGCACAAAAATCGGCGTGACCAGCTATAACTTCGTCGAGAGCATCAACTTCGCCCTCAATATGATCGAAGGTTTCCGGCAGGTTTTCAACTGAGGGTTTGAATTTCTCGGAACTTGCTCCAACTGAGTTAAAAATTTGTTTCAATCGCTGCAAACATTGGGTGCCGAAGCTCAGACACTTTTCTTGAAGTTCTCTCAGTAATTTCTGTAAATTCGAATTCTTCTCAACTTCAGCTTCGAGTCTGACTTCAAAATTTTTCCTTTCTAAGCATAGTTCACTCTTCAATTTAGCAATTTCAGCCTGAGCATCTGCTAGTGAACCTTCCATAGTCTGAAGTTCGAAGTCCTTTTTCTCCAAAACAGCTTCATGATCTTTGACTTTCTTCTCTAGATCTTCAATTGTAACTTCGTTCTTTTTGTCCTCTAAGTCTTGTTGCATTCTCAGGACTTTGCTTAAAAGTAAACTCTGGCAAAGTAATCTTCATCAGAGAACATCTTCATATAAAAATAAAAAAAAACAAACAGAAAAGGAGAAAAGCATCAAGAATGTAACCTTAAAATTAGCATAGAAAAGGCTACCGACGATATGCTGTCGCCGGTACCTACAAAGGTCCGCCTCAATCTTCGGAAAGCCAACACTCTTTGATAAAGTGCTGACCACCTTAGCTCCAGTCTGGTCCCAAAGACATCCTAGCCTCCCTTCGTTGACTCCACCAAAAAGTAGAGCTCCCGATTTGTATCCACAAGATATAGCACATTTCTTCAGTTCTTCTTTTTCATCTTTTGATAACTCTTGCCCAAGTATATCTTGAAAATTAAACTCCTCCTCTTAGGAAATGTCTTCGGCTTTACCTTTTCCTTTTTCAGCAGCTGCGGCAGTTTCTTCTGCGGTCGCACCCAGAAGCATGGTATCAATTTCAGCAAGTGCGGCCTCCAGATTCACATCTTCGGCACCTTCAGCTTCGGCACCTCCAGCTTCGGTTGCTGTGGCTTCGGAGGCAGCAGTGCTAACAATAACTGGTATCTTCGGCGCCAACGCCTGCGGAGGTGTCTGCTGAATGACTTCGGCCACCTGAATAATCCTTCGTTTTTTTCCGCCAAGCAGGTTTCTCCACTGACGAAGGCTCCTTTTCCTTCTGAAAAAGCTTCATCAAATGTCGCCCTAGCGGACTAAGCTTGATAGGCAAGGATTCAGTCATTACCTTTAAAATTTCTTCCACATCGGCAGCAGGAGGTGTTGCAGGAGCTTCTTCCTCTGTATCAGCTGTTTTCTGTTTCGGAACCATAGCTTTTCTCTTCTTTGAAGCAGCTGCCTTTGGCTCAGAGCTTAACTTTCTCTTCTTCAAAATTTCTTCGTCCTTTTTCACTAACTTAGCAGCTTCCCTATCAAGGACGCTGGCAACTCTTTTTCTTTTTTGCCCTTTGGCACCTTTATCCAGTCTCTCATAATCAGGATAATCGAAATTCAAGGCATCCGTCACTCGGTTCAATCTTCGCTTCGAACGAGTGCCGAAGGCCGCAGTCATTAACTGATCTTCTTTTTTAGAGTAGTTGCCAAGGATCTCGTTGCACATAACTTCGATAGTATCCAACCATTCCTGGCAAGGTTCTTTGAAATGCTTCTTGAATTTATAATAGTAAGGTAGCCGAACAAGCTCTTTCTTCTTCTTCTCCCCTTTTAGCTTTGGCATGTCCCATTCCTTCAAAGTTGGAAATACTCTGAAGGCTAAGAATTCTTGCACCAGATCCCTAGTGCCAATATGCTCCGCAATAACCCGAAATTCACCAACTGCAATTTGGCATGGACTATCTGGATTCATGTCACACTGGGGCCTAGTCTCCCCGAAGATTAAACTCAAAGGGCTTTGAACCAGCTTCTCCTTCATCTCATCTACTTTGACATAAAACCATTCGGTCTTCCAGCCAGCTGGCCATTTGGTACGATAGCTGATGACTGGATACTTCGCGTCTTTGCGGTAAGCAAAATTATAACAGCCGAAGTTATCATGCAGACCATCTTCTCTAGCTTTGGTCTGATAATGGAGCTCGTGTGCCCGGCAAAATCCTTCAGCAAGTGGTTCTGTCTCCTGGCTTCGGAGAGCCCAGATGTAGATACTAAGCCTAACGATGGCATTAGGAGTTAGCTGGTGGAGATAAATCCCGAACCTCTCTAAAACATCTGCGATCATATCATGTAAAGGAAATCTCAATCCTACTTTGAAGAAGCTTTTAAAAACCACCACTTCATCTTTTTCTGGCTTCGAGGTAATTTCCTCCCCGCCGAAACGAATCAGCTTCTTTTTGGCTTCACTGAAATAACCTAGCTTCAGCAACTTAGGTACATCACCTTCAGTAATACTAGACTTCCCAAATTCTAGGTGGCTTGGCTTAGATGGCGTAGCACCGTACTCGTCTTCATATTCATCTTCTCCAGCATCGACCTGTTCAGTTTCGGCAACAGGTGCAACTTTGTCGGAAGCTTCCTCCGGTACTACCAGCCCTGACCGCTTCATCACTTCAGAAATCGGAGCGGTCTCAGCAGCTTCAGCCTCATCTCCCTCGTGATCAACCCTGGCAGTAGAGCGTACTCTTGCCATTTGATGACAAATTCCTTGCTATTTTGTGCGAAGTTGTTGACTTTTTTGATTCTCCCGAAGCTCTTCCTCTTGCGACGAAGCAGAACCAAAAGCGGTGCTTCGTTTGAGCCCGATGAACAAGCTTCGGCTATGTTTAATTTTTCGGCAGCAAAACAGTGCAATAGCAATGAATGCTGTGGTAACTTTACACCTACCCGTCTGTTTATATAGTACCGCAGGTGGGAGGGTGAATCGACAAGTCTTCCGCACTGGACAAACAGTCGCCCACACCCACTGAGTAGTGGACCACAAAGCCCGAGAAGGTGAATCGCCAGGACGCGTGTACCCGCTGTGTGGTGGGATCCTTTCGCGCTTGGAGAATTTATATCGTTTCTCAGCAACAAGCCTGGGAAGGTGTTTTTTCGAACCTTCGGCTTCCCGAAGCCTAAGATATTTTTTCACGGATCAAGCTCGTTACGATAAACGATCTAGCACCGCGAAGGGGCTACTGTTGGGGGCATGCTTCATCGCCGAAGGTCCTCCTAAAAGCAACACCGAAGCTACCACTCATGAAGCTTCGGCATTATGGAATGTCTCAAGACGAAGGGTGAAACCGACTTAAAGATGAAATGACTATTTAGTCCATGAGGGTCTATGTCATAGTTGTAATCTTTTGTAAAGGGCATGATTGTAATACTTCACAGGTTGCGCCCTGTGCCTATAAATAGATGAACAATACCCCTGTACTGTTCACACTGACTTGTTATCTTGCTTTTGCGTCACGCTTGTACTTTTACCTTCTTTCGAGCCGAAGGTACATTTGTAATCTGAACTCATTTCTATTTTTCCATAGTAATAAAATAGAAATGAGTTGATATATAATTGTTTATGTTATCTTCTACATTTCATATGATTCTTTCTTCATTATTATATGTTGCATCGATGAAGGTATGTCCTTCATAACCTTAGTCCGAAGATCATTATATCCTAAGGGAAATAATGCCTCGAAGGACGAAGGGCTTTAACATTTAACATTTTTGTGTTGTCTTGTTCTTAACTCATAGCATTTGAGAACAAGTCCCCAACAGAAGCCTGCTGCTAAACCCCTGCAAGCCAATGTTGAGCAGTACTGCAACAAGATGATATGGTCCTACAACGACATCTACTCAGGCTGGCTTCGCTTCCACCATGGTCGTCTACCACAAGTGACTTTTTGGAACTGAAAACTAATCACCAGTCTCAACACTATCTTGGAGCGTTCTAGGGATAATTTCTATTGTTTCTTAAAGGGTTGGTCTGAACAAAGCTAAAAATACTTGAACTTCAGTTATATTTGAACTTTTTGAGTGCTCCGGTTCCTGAGCTGCTGCTTGGTTTGATTGATCTAGGCGCGTCGAGGGATCTGAGCGATGGGATTAGTCGATCTATCGATGTTGTGTGGCTCCGTGACATGTTTGCCGTGTGTCGTTGCTTACTGTCAGGGGTAGATTTGGGACCATAAGAGGGTCTACACTGAAGCTTGGAGGAACGGGCGGATCTTGGCGGTGGCGACAGCGCCATGGAGTAAGGTCAGTTTAATGGCTCCTTTCTCCTCATGTCCCCTGCGCTAGTGGCATGTCTCCCTTCCTCCTCGTTGTCTCCGTCTTCCTCGCTTCAAGAGTTCATCATACTGAAGGTACCTGTTGTACTATGAGTCCATTGAGCTGTCCAGTGATGTGCGCTTCTGTGATCGATGATTCTGGCGGGCCATAGATTGCAGGATCCATCTTGCTTACTGGTGGGAAAACCTGTTTTCAAATAACCACTCAGTAAAGTAGTACTATGTAAGAAGGCAATGTATTACTGGGGCTAAATGGATGTTAGCAATATGTTTACTTATGTGCACAGTAATGTTTTAAGTTCATTACCGTGAGCCTGGTGATGCTAACTGGGTTTATTCCTGCCACAGTCTGTCGAGCAAACTCATCGTCACGGAGCCATGCAAACTTGTCCTCTGCATAATCGAAGTATGAGCATTGTCTAAACATGAAGGCACTTGAATCTGAAGAACATCTGGCATTGGCACACCAGTCCAAAGCCAAAACGATGATATATTTTACTTACTGGAAAACATTCTAGGTGTATCATAGCAAAGCATCCCCTCACTTGATTCCTGAATCTTCTGAACAAGGGGTATTTTCTAGAACTGGTGCTCCTAGAGACCCAACTTCAGCCTGAGGCCTTCCTTGTATAGATTATCAACATGGTGGAAGCCTTGGAAGCCGTGGGTCTCAGCTGACATGGTTGCAATCATCGATGGGATAAGTGTGTGAAGTACTGCTCGCAGCCTCTGTGATGAGAAGGCGCCTTGCTTCAGCTCCTCAAACGCCTCATCCTGAGGTACATATATCCAGTGCAGTTTCTCTACTCTGCTCTCAGCTAGCATGTCTACGAAGTGAAAAACAGGGATGCTTAGTCTTCCAAATTTAATGTAGTAAACAACTTGATCTACAATCTTAAATACAATAATTTACCATAAGAGTTGGTTGATAAAATTTAGTGAAACCCTCTAGTGGTAAATCATTACAGGCTGGAAACTCAAGTGTCATTCGAAGGATAGAAAAAAATCAAATACTTCTTTCTTTACATTATTCTATACTTTGTAGTCAATATCATGGAGAGCATCCAACAACCAGAGGCATAGTTCAGAAACCGATCCATTTTCATCGATCACAGAAGTGCAAAAACTGAGGCACGTCATGAGAGGGACTGTTATAGGCACACTTAATTGTTAACCAGTGCGTGGTCCGGTGTCTACACACCCTGTATTCTTTCGAGGCTTCTCTTCTGATCCGACCAATATTTTTGCCGTGAAATTTGTGTTCTGCAACTATGGATGTCTCCTATGTTGCTGTATAAGGCTTGATTTGCCATCATTCTGTTGCTTCGGTGATGCTTGCAATGCAATGAGAATGTGTTGGAACGATATATGTTCTTGATCGTGTTTTGCTTTGTTCCTAGCAGGCCAGCAAGGTAGCATCAGCCTTGCCCTAAGTTGAAGGTTGTTTCCATCTATTTATATGTTGCAGTCATCGATCAATCTAATTAGCTAACTTGCTATTTCTTTTTCATAAACGAGTGTTTTGTGTGCCATTGAATACAGGTAAAATTATCTTCTGCCTCTGCTGCCGTCTCCTCTTTAGATCCCTTTGCTTCTAATGCCTCCTGGTTTCATGACACAGATCGCTCCGCTTCCAGTTTGACACCATCCTGCAGCAGGGCTCCTTTTTTTTCAGGCTACCAAGGTAACTCGGTAAGCCACAGGGCACAAGCTCTCTTCTCTCCCCACTAAAAGTAGACTTATTTCAAGTGTGATAATTACTGCTCTAATTTGATCAGAAATGTTTTATTTCTTTTGGTCGGAAAATAGTTCGAAAGTGTTGAATTGCATTTCTTAGCATAGTTTAGAATTAGTTTCTGGTCAACAATTATTTCGCATCAACTGAAAATTGTTGTTTAATAGCATCATTGCATATGATTATACAGATGCAATGATCACAGCTCATTGTTTTGAAGTAATCATTTTGTCTCAAACTTACATAATGTGTCCATCAATCTGAAGTCTAAACTAAAACCGGTTTCTTTTCAGAAATATACATAGGTATGATCTTCTGCGTGTTCCTGACGGAGTCGATGAGGCTGCGGAGCTCGTGGAGGGAGCACCACACCATGAGGCCCGTGCACGAGGCAGAGCGCCGCTGGTTGGAGGAGGCGCTGCTGGCGAGTGCCGATGAGGACCAGGATGTGGAGAAGTGGGAACACGACATGACTACTGGCCCCCGGCAACGGGGGGAATGGGATGCCACCACAAGCAGCTCCTTGCCGCCACCTCCTACTTCGACATGCTCAATGGCGCCTCTCACAACCGCGCGTACTGCCTCGCCATCGGCGCCACGGTCATGGACCCCACATCCCATGTCCTCGACATCGGGTGAGTTGTGTCCCATGCAAAGTTTGCTGAAAATTATCGTATGTACTCCTGTAGCCACTTTGTTAAAGGACTAGAATTCTTGATATTTATATCACCAATATAGTATTAGTGTTACGGTGATATTTTACCATGGATTTTGCCTATCATATTGATGTTTGTCGTTCCATATCTATGTTTTGTACTAATTTATAACTTTCGTGGCAACGCACGGGCACATACCTAGTTGTCATTGAAGAGGCAATCAAGAGGCTTCGAACTAGCCCATGCTCTCAATACTTTGCAAGGAAGCCTCTATAGACCATGGATAAGATGCATCGGAAGATGGATGGATATATCAGAGCAAATAATGACTTTTGGCAGCATCGACAAGAACACGACAAATATGTCAAGGCTACAAGGAACTTCGATAGGGATGTAGGCATGTTCGAAGCATCCAAAGTTCACATTTGTCTGATGATAAGCATTTTCCATCTTTGGGGCCAAGCCAATCTTTGAACATACCCCAATAAATCTAATAAATCAACATTTAGGTGTGGCCCAACGATAAGAGGTGGTTGAAAGTTGCCTAGAAGGGGGGTGAACAGGCGGAATCTGAAATTTATAAACTTTAAGCACAACTACAAGCCGGGGTTAGCGTTAGAAACAAAATCGAGTCCGAAAGAGAGGGCGAAAACAAATCACAAGCAAATGAAGAGTGTGACACAGTGATTTGTTTTACCGAGGTTCGGTTCTTGCAAACCTACTCCCCGTTGAGGTGGTCACAAAGACCGGGTCTCTTTCAACCCTTTCCCTCTCTCAAACGGTCACCTAGACCGAGTGAGCTTCTCTTCTCAATCAACCGGGACACTTAGTCCCCACAAGGACCACCACACAATTGGTGTCTCTTGCCTTGATTACAATTGACTTGGGAACAAGAAATGAGGAAGAAGAAAAGCGATCCAAGCGCAAGAGCTCAAAAGAACACGACAAAACTCTCTCTTCTAGTCACTATTGCTTTGAGTGGAATTGGGACTTGGAGAGATTTTGATTCGCTCTAATTGTGTCTTGTATTGAATGCTATAGCTCTTGTATTGAATGTGTTGGCTAAAAACTTGGATGCCTTGATGTGTGGTGGTTGGGGGGTATTTGTAGCCCCAACCACCAAAGTGGCCGTTGGAGATGGCTGCTGTCGTATGGCGCACCTGACAGTCCGGTGCACCACCGGACACTTTCCGGTGCGCCAACCACGTCACTCAACCGTTTGGGTTCGACCGTTGGAGCTATGACTTGTGGGGCCACCGGACAGTCCGGTGGTTCACCGGACAGTCACTGTTCAGAGTCCGGTGCGCCTTCTGCGCCTGCTCTGACTTCTGCGTGCGCAGTTGCACTGTTCACTGTAGACTTTTGCAGACGACCGTTGGCGCAGTTAGCCGTTGCTCCGCTGGCACACCGGACAGTCTGGTGAATTATAGTGGAGTGGCTCCCCCAATTCCCGAAGCTGAGCAGTTCAGAGAGGATCTCCCTAGTGCACCGGACACTGTCCGGTGGCACACTGGACAGTCCGGTGCGCCAGACCAAGGCAGCCTTCGGTTGTCTTTTGCTCTTTTTATTTGAACCCTTTCTTGGACTTTGTATTGGTTTGTTGTGAACCTTTGGCACCTATAGAACTTACAATCTAGAGCAAACTAGTTAGTCCAATTGTTTGTATTGGGCAATTAAACCACCAAAATCATTTAGGAAAAGGTTTGACCCTATTTCCCTTTCAATCTCCCCTTTTTTGGTGATTGATGCCAACACAAACCAAAGCAAATATAGAAGTGCAGAATTAAACTAGTTTGCATAAGGTAAGTGCAAAGGTTGTTTGGAATGAAACCAATATATTATTTCTACTAGATATGCATGGATGGTTTTCTTCTTATTTAAAATTTTGGACCACGCTTGCACCACAAGTTTTGTTTTTGCAAATTTTTTTGTAAAATTATTTTCAAAAACCTTTTGCAAATAGTCAAAGGTACATGAATAAGATTGAAAGAAGCATTTTCAAGATTTGAAATTTTCTCCCCCTGTTTCAAATGCTTTTCCTTTGACTTAAACAAAACTCCCCCTCAATGAAATTCTCCTCTTAGTGTTCAAGAGGGTTTTACAAATTTTTGAAGATACTAGAACTTTCTCCCCTTTTGAAAACACATTAAGATACCAATTTGAAAACTTCATTTTTAAAATTCGGTGGTGGTGCGGTCCTTTTGCTTTGGGCTAATACTTTCTCCCCCTTTGGCATGAATCGCCAAAAATGGATACTTGTGAGTGAAATATAAGCCCTTTCATTTTCTCCCAATGGTAAACAAATAGATATGAGTGAAGATTATACCAAAGTGGAGAACTATGCGGAAATACCGGCAAAAAGTAGATAATACCGATGGAGTTGAGTGGAAGCGTCGTCTTTGCCGAATACTCCATTTCCCTTTCAATTCTATAACTAAGCATAAGATTACACTTGAAAACACATTAGTCATAGACATAAAAGAGATATGATCAAAGGTATATAAATGAGCGATGTATGCAAAGCTTCAATCAAAATTCCTAGAATCAAGAATATTTAGCTCATTCCTAAGTTTGGTAAATGTTTTCTCATCTAGTGGCTTGGTAAAGATATCGGCTAATTGTTCTTTGGTGTTAATATAGGCTATCTCGATATCCCCCCATTGTTGGTGATCTCTCAAAAAGTGATACCGAATGGCTATGTGCTTAGTGCGGCTGTGTTCAACGGGATTATCTGCCATGCAGATTGCACTCTCATTGTCACATAGGAGAGGGACTTTGCTATATTTGTAGCCATAGTCCCTGAGGGTTTGCCTCATCCAAAGCAATTGCGCGCAATAATGGCCTGTGGCAATATACTCGGCTTTGGTGGTGGAAAGAGCTCCTGAGTTTTGTTTCTTTGAAGCCAAAGACACCAGGGATCTCCCAAGAAACTGACAAGTCCCTGATGTGCTCTTCCTATCAATTTTACACCCTGCCCAATCAGCATCTGAATATCCTAATAAATCAAAAGAGGATCTCTTGGGGTACCAAAGACCAAACTTAGGTGTATGAACTAAATATCTCAAGATTCTCTTCACGGCCCTAAGGTGAACTTCCTTAGGATCGGCGTGGAATCTTGCACACATGCATACGAAAAGCATAATATCCGGTCGAGATGCACATAAATAGAGTAAAGATCCTATCGTCGATCGGTATACCTTTTGATCTATGGATTTACCTCCCATGTCGAGGTCGAGATGCCCATTGGTTCCCATGGTTGTCCTGATGGGTTTGGCATCCTTCATTGCAAACTTGGTGAGTATGTCTTGAATGTACTTCGTTTGGCTGATGAAGGTGCCCTCTTAGAGTTGCTTGACTTGAAATCCTAGAAAATACTTTAATTCCCCCATCATAGACATCTCAAATTTTTGTACCATGATCCTACTAAACTCTTCACATGTAGATTTGTTAGTAGACCCAAATATAATATCATCAACATAAATTTGGCATACAAACAAATCATTTGCAAATGTTTTAGTAAAGAGAGTAGGATCGGCTTTGCTAACTTTGAAGCCATTAGTGATAAGAAAATCTCTTAGGCATTCATACCATGCTCTTGGGCCTTGCTTGAGCCCATAAAGCGCCTTAAAGAGTTTATAGACATGGTTAGGATACTCACTATCTTCAAAGCCTGAAGGTTGCTCAACATAGACCTCTTCCTTGATTGGTCCATTGAGGAAGGCACTCTTCACGTCCATTTGATAGAGCTTAAAGCCATGGTAAGTAGCACAGGCAAGTAATATATGAATTGACTCAAGCCTAGCTACGGGTGCATAGGTTTCACCAAAATCCAAACCTTCGACTTGTGAATAACCCTTGGCCATGAGTCGGGCTTTGTTCCTTGTCACCACTCCATGCTCATCTTGCTTGTTGCAGAATACCCACTTGGTTCCTACAACATTTTGATTAGGACGTGGAACCAAATACCATACCTCATTCCTCGTGAAGTTGTTGAGCTCCTCTTGCATCTCCAGCACCCAATCTGAATCTTTAAGTGCATCCTCTATCCTGTGTGGCTCAATAGAGGAAACAAACGAGTAATGTTCATAAAAATGAGCGATTCGAGATCGAGTTGTTACCCCCTTATGAATATCGCCTAGGATGGTGTTCACGGGGTGATCACTTTGAATCGCTTGGTGGACTCTTGGGTGTGGCAGTCTTTGATCTTGTTCATCTTCTTTGTCTTGATCATTGGCATCTCCCCCTTGATCATTGTCCTCCTCTTGAGGTGGCTCATCTTCTTGATCCTCATTTTTATCATCTTGAGCTCGATCCTCATCTTGAGTTGGTGGAGATGCTTGCATGGAGGAAGATGGTTGATCTTGTGCGTGTGGAGGCTCTTCGGATTCCTTAGGACACACATCCCCAATGGACATGTTCCTTAGCACGATGCACGGAGCTGAAAGGGAAATGTGCCCTTGGGCCATTTCTAAGTATTTTGGTGATTGAGTGCCAACACAAGTGTTTTTGTGTTTGTCTATGCAAAGTGGTGAACAAAGTACAAATCATGTCAAAAGGTATGTTTCTAGACTTAGTACATTGTTTTATGGACTAATGTATTGTGTCTAAGTGCTGGAAACAGGAAAAATTGAGTTGGAAATCAGATGGCTTTGTTCTGCCAAAGTCTGCTCAGTCTGGGTGCACCAGACTGTCCGGTGGTGCACCGGACAGTGTCCGGTGCGCCAGGCTGGCCCTGGCAAACAGGCTGCTCTCGGGACTTCGACGGTGGTGTATGGCTATAATTCACCGGACTGTCCGGTGGTGCACCGGACTGTCTGGTGAGCCGTTCACAGGCGAACTCGTCGCTCTCGGGAAATGATTATCGGCGTACGGCTATAATTCACCGGACTGTCCGGTGGTGCACCGGACTGTCCGGTGAGCCAACAGTCGACCGAGCCAATGGTCGGCCGCGCGATCTGCGTGGGACACGTGGCCAAGCCAACGGCTAGAAGGAGGCACCGGACTATCCGGTGTGCACCGGACAGTGTTCGGTGCGCCAACAGCTCTCAAACTCCAACGGTCGGCTTCGCCAAATAAGGAAGGGAATCCGCACCGGACAGTGTCCGGTGGTGCACCGGACTGTCCGGTGCGCCAGTCGGCAGAAGGCAAGAATTGCCTTCCTACATTGCTCTCAATGGCTCCTAGCTGCCTTGGGGCTATAAAAGGGACCCCTAGGCGCATGGAGGAGAACATCAAGCACACTCAAAGCATTCCTAAGCACCAAGGCTTCGATTCCACGCATTTGTTTCTTCGTGATAGCATCTAGAGCTCTAGTTGAGTTGTGAACTCACCGGGTTGTGTTGCGAGCTCTTGTTGCGACTTGTGTGCGTGTTGACATTCTGATTTTGTGTCTTGTGTGCGTTGCTCATCCCTCCCTTACTCCGTGCTTCTTTGTGAATTTCAAGTGTAAGGGCGAGAGACTCCAAGTTGTGGAGATTCCTCGCAAACGGGATAAAGAAAAGCAAAGCAAAACACTGTGGTATTCAAGTGGGTCTTTGGACCGCTTGAGAGGGGTTGATTGCAACCCTCGTCCGTTGGGACGCCACAACATGGAGTAGGCAAGTTTTGTACTTGGCCGAACCACGGGATAAACCACTGTGTCTATCTGTGTTGATTCTCTTGTGGTTATCGTGTCTTGCGAGAACTTCTCTTTAGCCACTTGGCGATTATTGTGCTAACGCTTAACTAGTTTTTGTGGCTTAAGTTTAAGTTTTACAGGATCACCTATTCACCCCCTCTAGGTGCTCTCAATTGGTATCAGAGCCATTCTCTTCACAAAGGGACTAATCGCCCGAAGAGATGGATCCTAAGGGGAAGGGAATTGTGATCAACGATAAGGAGAAGGAATCCTTCGTCAACGAGCCCAAGGAGGACAAGCCTACCGACTCGGGCTCGGGCCATAAACGGAAAGATGGGAAGAAGAAGAAGACAAGGCGCATCAAGGAGATCGTCTACTACGATGACAGCGACGAGTCCACTTCTTCCCAAAAGGACGACTACGACTACGAGAAACGGAAAACGGTCAATTCGAACTTTTCTTTCGATTACTCTCGTATTCCGCAAAGTACAAATGCTCATTTGCTCTCTATTCCACTTGGCAAACCTCCTCACTTTTATGGAGAGGACTACGGATTTTGGAGTCACAAAATGCGTAGTCACTTGTTCTCTCTCCATCCAAGCATATGGGAGATAGTTGAGAGTGGAATGAAATTTGATAGTACTGATAGTCCCATGTTCATTAATGAGAAAATCCACAAAAATGCACAAGCAACTACTGTTCTTCTAGCTTCATTGTGCAGGGATGAATACAACAAGGTGAGCGGCTTGGACAATGCCAAGCAGATCTGGGACACCCTCAAGATCTCTCATGAGGGGAATGACGTCACCATGCTCACCAAAATGGAGTTGGTGGAAGGCGAACTTGGGAGATTCGCGATGATAAGGGGCGAGGAGCCAACCCAAATGTACAATCGGCTCAAGACCCTTGTCAACAAAATAAGGAGCTACGGAAGCACGCGATGGACGGACCACGACGTTGTCCGCCTAATGCTAAGGTCCTTCACTGTACTTGATCCACATCCGGTGAACAATATTCGTGAAAATCCTAGGTACACCAAGATGTCACCCGAAGAAGTTCTTGGGAAGTTCGTAAGCGGACGAATGATGATCAAGGAGGCAAGATACGTGGACGACGCGTTGAATGGTCCAATCAATGAGCCTCAACCCGTTGCTCTCAAGGCAACGAGAAGTAAGGAGGCGCTACCTAGCAAGGTGGCGTAAGTTGAGGCGGCAAGGCTAAATGATGAAGAGATGGCCCTCATCATCAAGCGCTTCAAGACAGCGCTAAAGGGTCGCAAGGGACAGCCAAGCAAGACCAAGACAAAGGGGAAGCGCTCATGCTTCAAATGTGGTTAGATTGGTCATTTTATCGCTAACTGTCCCGATAATGAAACTGACCAGGAACAAGGGAGCAAGAGGGAGAAGAAGAAGAATTACAAGAAGGCCAAGGGTGAGGCACATCTTGGAAAGGAGTGGGATTCGGATTGCTCCTCTTCTGACTCCGACAATGAAGGACTCGCCGCCACCGCCTTCAACAAGTCATCCCTCTTCCCCAATGAGCATCACTCATGTCTCATGGCGAAGGAGAAGAAGGTATGTACTCGGGATACCACTTATGCTTCTTCAAGTGATGATGAGTCTAGTGATGACGATGAAATAGACTATTCTAGTTTATTTAAAGGTTTAGATAGAATAAAAATTGGCAAAACTAATGAGTTAATTGATGCTTTAAATGATAAGAATAAATTGTTAGAAAAGCAAGAGGATTTGTTGTATGAAGAACATGATAAATTTGTAGAGGCACAAAAATCTCATGCTTTAGAAGTTAAAAGAAATGAAATGCTTTCTTGTGAACTATCCACTTGCCATGAGACAATTTCTAGCTTAAAGAGCATAAATGATGATTTGAATGCTAAGTTAGAAAAATCTAGTAAATTAACATCTTGTGTAGAACATGTTGTAATTTGCACTAGGTGTAAAGACTTTAATGTGGATGCTTGTAGTAAACACCTATTGTCTTTTGCAAAGTTAAATGATGAAGTGGCTAGTCTTAATGCCCAACTTAAGACTAGCAAAAGTGAATTTGATAAATTAAAATTTGCAAGGGATGCCTACACTATTGGTAGACACCCCTCAATTAAGGATGGACTTGGCTTCAAGAGGGAAGCCAAGGACTTAACAAGCCATAAGGCTCCCATCTCTGCTAAGGAGAAAGGGAAGGCCCCTATGGCGAGTAGTGCTAAAAGGAACCATGCCTTCATATACCATGATAGGAAATATTCTAGGAATGTTCATCATAGAAATTGCAATAATGTTGTTTCACATGCTTATGATTCATATGCTATGACTGCTTCTAGTTCCCATGTTGTGCATGATAGAAATGTTATTAGGAGAAATTTTATTCATCATGTGCCTAGAAAGAATATTGTTCATGCTCCTAGGAAAGTAATGAATGAACCTTCTACAATTTATTATGCTTGCAATGCTTCCTTTGATATTTGTAGAAAGGATAAGAAGTAATTGCTAGGATGTTAGGGGCCAAATGTAAGGGAGACAAAACTTGCATTTGGGTCCCTAAGACCATTGACACTAACCTCGTAGGACCCAACAAGAGTTGGGTACCTAAGACCCAAGCCTAAATTTGCCTTACAGGTTTATGCATCCGGGGGTACAAGCTGGATTATCGACAGCGGATGCACAAACCACATGACGGGGGAAAAGAGGATGTTCTCTTCCTACGTCAAGAACAAGGATCCCCAAGATTCAATTATATTCGGTGATGGGAACCAAGGCAAGGTAAAAGGGTTAGGTAAAATTGCTATTTCATCCGAGCACTCTATATCTAATGTGTTTTTAGTTGAGTCTCTTGGATATAATTTGTTATCTGTTAGTCAATTATGCAATATGGGATACAATTGTCTATTCACAAATGTAGATGTGTCTGTCTTTAGAAGGTGTGATGGTTCACTAGCTTTTAAGGGTGTACTAGACGACAAACTTTATTTGGTTGATTTTGCAAAAGAATAGGCCGGTCTAGATGCATGCTTAATTGCTAAGACTTGCATGGGTTGGCTGTGGCATCGCCGCTTAGCACATGTGGGGATGAAGAACCTTCACAAGCTTCTAAAGGGAGAACACGTGATAGGTCTAACTAATGTGCATTTCGAAAAAGATAGACCTTGTGCAGCTTGTCAAGCAGGGAAATAGGTGGGAAGCTCTCATCACACCAAAAATGTGATGACCACGTCAAGACCCTTGGAGATGCTTCATATGGACCTCTTCGGACCCGTCGCCTATCTAAGCATAGGAGGAAGTAAGTATGGTCTTGTTATAGTTGATGATTTTTCCCGCTTCACTTGGTTATTCTTTTTGCAGGATAAATCTGAAACCCAAGGGACCCTCAAGCGCTTCCTCAGGAGAGCTCAAAATGAGTTTGAGCTCAAGGTGAAGAAGATAAGGAGCGACAACAGGTCCGAGTTCAAGAACCTTCAGGTGGAGGAGTTCCTTGAGGAGGAAGGGATCAAGCACGAGTTCTTCGCTCCCTACACACCACAGCAAAATGGTGTGGTAGAGAGGAAGAACAGGACGCTCATCGATATGGCGAGGACAATGCTTGGAGAGTTCTAGACATCCGAGTGCTTTTGGTCGGAAGCCGTGAACACGGCTTGCCACGCCATCAACCAGGACTACCTTCACCACCTCCTCAAGAAGACTTCGTATGAGCTACTAACCGGTAACAAACCCAATGTGTCTTACTTTCGTGTATTTGGGAGCAAGTGTTATATTCTTGTGAAGAAAGGTAGAACTTCTAAATTTGCTCCCAAAGCTATAGAAGGGTTTTTATTAGGTTATGATTCAAATACAAAGGCGTATAGGGTCTTCAACAAATCATCGGGTTTGGTTGAAGTCTCTAGCGACATTGTATTTGATGAGACTAATGGCTCTCCAAGAGAGCAAGTTGTTGATCTTGATGATGTAGATGAAGAAGAAGTTCCAACGGCCGCAATGCGCACCATGGCGATTGGCGATGTGCGACCACAGGAACAATTGGCGCAAGATCAACCTTCTTCCTCAACAATGGTGCATCCCCCAACTCAAGACGATGAATAGGTTCATCAGGAGGAGGCGTGTGATCAAGGGGGAGCACAAGATGATCATGTGAGGGAGGAAGAAGCACAACCGGCACCTCCAACCCAAGTTCGAGCGACGATTCAAAGGAATCATCCCGTCGACCAAATTTTGGGTGATATTAGCAAGGGAGTAACTACTCGTTCTAGATTAGTTAATTTTTGTGAGCATTACTCCTTTGTCTCTTCTATTGAGCCTTTCAGGGTAGAAGAGGCCTTGCTAGATCCGGACTGGGTGTTGGCCATGCAGGAGGAGCTCAACAACTTCAAACGTAATGAAGTTTGGACACTGGTGCCTCGTCCCAAGCAAAACGTTGTGGGAACCAAGTGGGTGTTCCGCAACAAACAAGATGAGCACGGGTGGTGACAAGGAACAAGGCTCGACTTGTGGCAAAAGGTTATGCCCAAGTCGCAGGTTTGGACTTTGAGGAAACTTTTGCTCCTGTGGCTAGGCTAGAATCCATTCGTATTTTGCTAGCATATGCCGCTCACCATTCTTTCAGGTTGTACCAAATGGATGTGAAGAGCGCTTTCCTCAACGGGCCAATCAAGGAGGAGGTGTACGTGGAGCAACCCCCTGGCTTCGAGGACGAACAGTACCCCGACCATGTGTGTAAGCTCTCTAAGGCGCTCTATGGACTTAAGCAAGCCCTAAGAGCATGGTATGAATGCCTTAGAGACTTTTTAATTGCTAATGCTTTCAAGGTTGGGAAAGCCGATCCAACTCTTTTCACTAAGACTTGCGATGACGATCTTTTTGTGTGCCAAATTTATGTCGATGACATAATATTTGGTTCTACTAATCAAAAGTCTTGTGAAGAGTTTAGCAGGGTGATGACGCAGAAATTCGAGATGTCGATGATGGGCGAGTTGAACTACTTCCTTGGGTTCCAAGTGAAGCAACTCAAGGACGGCACTTTCATCTCCCAAACGAAGTACACGCAAGACTTGCTAAAGCGGTTTGGGATGAAGGACGCCAAGCCCGCAAAGACTCTGATGGGAACCGACGGACACATCGACCTCAACAAAGGAGGTAAGTCCGTTGATCAAAAAGCATACCGGTCTACAATAGGTTCTTTGCTTTATTTATGTGCTAGTAGACCGGATATTATGCTTAGCGTATGCATGTGTGCTAGATTTCAATCCGATCCAAGGGAGTGTCACTTAGTGGCTGTGAAGCGAATTCTTAGATATTTAGTCGCTACGCCTTACTTCGGGATCTGGTATCCAAAGGGGTCTAACTTTGACTTGATTGGATACTCAAATTCCGACTATGCTGGATGTAAGGTCGATAGGAAGAGTACATCGGGGACGTGCCAATTCTTAGGAAGGTCCCTGGTGTCATGGAACTCTAAGAAACAAACTTTTGTTGCCCTATCCACCGCTGAGGCCGAGTACGTTGCCGCAGGACAGTGTTGCGCGCAACTACTCTAGATGAGGCAAACCCTCCGGGACTTTGGCTATAATCTGAGCAAAGTCCCGCTCCTATGTGACAATGAGAGTGCTATCCGCATAGCGGAAAATCCTGTTGAGCACAGCCGCACAAAGCACATTGACATCCGGCATCACTTTTTGAGAGACCACCAGCAAAAGGGAGATATCAAAGTGTTTTATGTTAGCACCGAGAACCAGCTAGCCGATATCTTTACCAAGCCTTTAGATGAGAAGACCTTTTGCAGGCTGCGTAGTGAGCTAAATGTCTTAGATTCGCGGAACTTGGATTGATTTATAGCATACATGTGTTTATGCCCTTGATCATGTTCCTTATGCATTTTGTTGTTTACTTATGGTGCTCAAGTTATACAATCACTCCCCGGACCTCACAAGTCCTTTTTGCATGTAATGCACAAATTTAAGGGGAGTTGTGCTACAACTTGACCCTTTGAGACTAACCGTGTGCTTGAGTTTTCTTAATTTAGTCTCAAAGGAGGTTTGAAAGGGAAAAGGTGGACTTGGACCATGAAAGACTTCCACTGCACTCTGATGAGAGAGTAACTTATTCCAAGCTCATCTCATGTACTTCGATTGCCTTTATATTTTTATTTGAAGATTTTGGTGAGACAATGGGGTTAAAGGGCCAAGATTGATCCCGTTTTGGTGCTTGATGCCAAAGGGGGAGAAAATAAAGGCCAAAGTAATAAATGGATCAGCTACCACTTGAGAAATTTTGAAAATAGTAGAATAGGGCTTTTTGTTTTGTCAAAATACTCTTGTTGGTTGTCAAAATACTCTTGTTGGCTCTTTTTGTCAAAAGTTGATCTCTTATGGGGAGAAGGTTGATTATGGGAAATAGGGGGAGTTTTTGCTACTGTGATTAATTCCTCTTGGAATACCTCCTTTTATGTCTCTACAATTGTGTTTGACTTAGAGATAGAAATTTGAGGTTAATTTGGCAAAACAAAACCAAGTGGTGGCAAAGTATGATCCATATATGTCAAATTTGAATCAAAACAACTTTGAGTTTTCATTTGCATTGATATTGCACTTGTTCTAGTTGCTTTATGTTGTGTTGGGATAAATCACCAAAAAGGGGGAGATTGAAAGGGAAATGTTCCCTTGGGCCATTTCTAAGTATTTTGGTGATTGAGTGCCAACACAAGTGTTTTTGTGTTTGTCTATGCAAAGTGGCGAACAAAGTACAAATCATGTCAAAAGGTATGTTTCTAGACTTAGTACATTGTTTTATGGACTAATGTATTGTGTCTAAGTGCTGAAAACAGGAAAATTTGAGTTGGAAATCAGATGGCTTTGTTCTGCCAAAGTCTGCTCAGTCTAGGTGCACCGGACAGTGTCCGGTGCGCCAGGCTGGCCCTGGCAAACAGGCTGCTCTCGGGACTTCGACGGTGGTGTACGGCTATAATTCACCGGACTATCCGGTGGTGCACCGGACTATCCGGTGAGCCGTTCACAGGCGAACTCGTCGCTCTCGGGAAATGATTATCGGCGTACAGCTATAATTCACCGGACTATCTGGTGGTGCACCAGACTGTCCGGTGAGCCAACGGTCGACAAGGCCAACGGTCGGCCGCGCGATCTGCGCGGGGACACGTGGTCGAGCCAACGGCTAGAAGGAGGCACCGGACTGTCCGGTGTGCACCGGACAGTGTCTGGTGCGCCAACAGCTCTCAAACTCCAACGGTCGGCTTCGCCAAATAAGGAAGGGAATCCGCACCGGACAGTGTCCGGTGGTGCACCGGACTGTCCGGTGCGCCAGTCGGCAGAAGGCAAGAATTGCCTTCCTACATTGCTCTCAACGGCTCCTAGCTGCCTTGGGGCTATAAAAGGGACCCCTAGGCGCATGGAGGAGAACATCAAGCACACTCAAAGCATTCCTAAGCACCAAGGCTTCGATTCCACGCATTTGTTTCTTCGTGATAGCATCTAGAGCTCTAGTTGAGTTGTGAACTCACCGGGTTGTGTTGCGAGCTCTTGTTGCGACTTGTGTGCGTGTTGACATTCTGATTTTGTGTCTTGTGTGCGTTGCTCATCCCTCCCTTACTCTGTGCTTCTTTGTAAATTTCAAGTGTAAGGGCGAGAGACTCCAAGTTGTGGAGATTCCTCGCAAACGGGATAAAGAAAAGCAAAGCAAAACACTGTGGTATTCAAGTGGGTCTTTGGACCGCTTGAGAGGGGTTGATTGCAACCCTCGTCCGTTGGGACACCACAACGTGTAGTAGGCAAGTTTTGTACTTGGCCGAACCACGGGATAAACCACTGTGTCTATCCGTGTTGATTCTCTTGTGGTTATCGTGTCTTGCGAGAACTTCTCTCTAGCCACTTGGCGATTATTGTGCTAACGCTTAACTAGTTTTTTGTGGCTTAAGTTTAAGTTTTACAGGATCACCTATTCACCCCCCTCTAGGTGCTCTCAGGAGCCTTTTCATCATCTAACTCATCAAGATCAACTTGCTCCACTTGGGAGCCGTTAGTCTCATCAAACACAATGTCACAAGAAACTTCAACTAGTCCAGTGGACTTGTTAAAGACTCTATATGCCCTTGTGTTTGAATCATAACCAAGTAAAAAGCCTTCTACAGCCTTAGGAGCAAATTTAGATTTTCTACCTCTTTTAACAAGAATAAAACATTTGCTACCAAAGACTCTAAAATAAGAAACATTGGGCTTTTTACCGATGAGGAGTTCATATGATGTCTTTTTGAGGATTCGGTGTAGATATAACTGGTTGATGGAGTAGCAGGCGGTGTTAATCGCCTCGGCCCAAACCGGTCCGGTGTCTTGTACTCATCAAGCATGGTCCTTGCCATGTCAAATAGAGTTTTATTCTTCCTCTCCACTACACCATTTTGTTGTGGTGTGTAGGGAGAAGAGAACTCATGCTTGATGCCCTCCTCCTCAAGAAAGCCTTCAATTTGAGAATTCTTAAACTCTGTTCCATTGTCGCTTCTAATCTTTTTGATCCTTAAGCCAAACTCATTTTGAGCCCGTCTCAAGAATCCCTTTAAGGTCTCTTGGGTTTGAGATTTATCCTGCAAAAAGAATACCCAATTGAAGCGAGAATAGTCATCCACAATAACTAGACAGTACTTACTCCCGCCGATGCTTATGTAGGCTATCGGGCCGAATAGGTCCATGTGGAGTAGCTCAAGTGGCCTGTCGGTCGTCATGATGTTCTTGTGTGGATGATAAACACCAACTTGCTTCCCTACTTGACATGCGCTACAAATCCTATCTTTCTCAAAATGAACATTGGTTAGTCCTAAAATGTGCTCTCCCTTTAGAAGCTTATGAAGATTCTTCATCCCAACGTGGGCTAGTCGGCGATGCCAGAGCCAATCCATGTTAGTCTCAGGAATTAAGCAAGTGTTGAGTTTAGCTCTATTGAAATCAACTAAGTATAGCTGACCCTCTAGCACTCCCTTAAATGCTACTGAATCATCACTTCTTCTAAAGACAGTAACACCTATATCCGTAAAAAGACAGTTGTAACCCATTTTGCATAATTGAGAAACAGAAAGCAAATTGTAATCTAAAGAATCTACAAGAAAAACATTGGAAATAGAATGGTCAGGTGATATAGCAATTTTACCCAATCCTTTGACCAAAACTTGATTTCCATCCCCGAATTAGCTCTTTGGGGATCTTGGTTTTTCTCATAGGAGGAGAACATCCTTTTCTCCCGAGTCATGTGGTTTGTGCACCCGCTATCAATAATCCAACTTGAGCCCCCGGATGCATAAACCTACAAAACAAATTTAGGCCTTGTTCTTAGGTACCCAAACGGTCTTGGGTCCTTTCACATTAGAAACAAGCACCTTGGGTACCCAAACATAAGTCTTTAACCCCTTATGTTTACCTCCAACATATTTGGCAACTACTTTGCCTAATTTGTTAGTAAGCACATATGAAGCATCAAAGGTCTTAAATGAAATGTTATGATCATTTGATGCAATAGAAGATTTCTTCTTAGGCATTTTAACATGGGTAGAACGCCTAGAGCTAGAAGCCTCATTCTTATAAATAAAAGCATGGTGAGAAACAGAATGAGTCTTCTTAGCATGAATTCTCCTAAACTTATCCTCAGGATAACCAGGAGGATATAAAATATAGCCCTCGTTATCCTAAGGCATGGGAGCCTTGCCCTTAACAAAATTAGATAATCTTTTAGGGGCATTGATCTTGACATTGTCTCCCTGTTGGAAGCCAATGCCATCCTTAATGCCAAGGCGTCTCCCACTATAAAGCATGCTACGAGCAAATTTAAATTTCTCATTTTCTAGTTCATGCTTGGCAATTTTAGCATCTAATTTAGCTATATGATCATTTTGTTGTTTAATCATAGCAAGGTGATCATGAATAGCATCAACATTGATATCTCTACATCTAGTACAAATAGAAACATGATCAATACTAGAAGTAGAGGGTTTGCAAACATTTAGTTCATTAATCTTAGCATGTAACATGGCATTTTCATTTCTAAGATTGGAAATATCATCTTTGCAAACATTTAAATCTTTAGCCTTAGCAATTAATTTTTTATTCTCAATCTTAAGGCTAGCAAGAGAGGCATTCAAGTTATCAATCTTAGCAATTAAACTAGCATTTATCATTTCTAAGATTGGTAATTGAATCATCACAAATATTTAATTTCTCAACCTTAGCAATCAAATTAGCATTCTCAATTCTTAGGTTGGAGATAGTGTCATGGCAAATGCTAAGCTCACTAGTTAATTTTTCACATTTTTCTACTTCCTGAGCATAAGCATTTTTAACCTTAACATGCTTCTTATTTTCTTTAATTAGGAAGTCCTCTTGGCTATCCAAGAGTTCATCCTTCTCATGAATAGCACTAATCAATTCATTCAATTTTTCTTTTTGTTGCATGTTTAGGTTGGCAAAAAGAGTGAGCAAGTTATCCTCATCATCACTAGAATTATCCTCATCACTAGAAGTTGCATAGTTAGTGGAGGATCTAGATTTTACCTTCTTCTTCTTGCCATTCTTTGCCATGAGGCACTTGTGGCCGACGTTGGGGAAGAGGAGGCCCTTGTTGATGGCGATGTTAGCGGCGTCCTCGTCGTCGGAGGAGTCGGTGGAGCTCTCGTCGGAGTCCCACTCCCGGCAAACATGGGCGTCGCCCCCCTTCTTCTTGTAGTATCTCTTCTTCTCCTTCTTCCCCCTCTTGTCGTCGCCCCTGTCACTGTCACTAGAAATAGGACATTTTGCTATAAAGTGACCGGGCTTACTACACTTGTAGCAAACTTTCTTGGAGCGGGGCTTGTAGTCTTTCCCCATCCTTTTCTTGAGGATTTGGCGGAAGCTCTTGATGATGAGTGCCATCTCCTCGTTGTCGAGCTTGGAGGCGTCGATGGGGAGTCTACTTGATGTAGACTCTTCTTTCTTCTCCTCCGTCGCCTTGAATGCGATGGGTTGAACCTCGGGTACGGAGGAGGCGCCTTGCTCGATGATTTTCTTGGAGCCTTTGATCATCAATTCAAAGCTCACAAATTTTCCTATCACTTCCTCGAGAGACATTAGTTTGTATATAGGATCACCACGAATTAATTGTACTTGAGTAGGATTTAGAAAAACTAGTGATCTTAGAATAATCTTGACCATTTCATGGTCATCCCATTTGGTGCTCCCGAGGTTGCACACTTGGTTCACCAAGGGCTTGAGCCAGTTGTACATGGCTTGCGGGTCTTCTCCTTGGTTGAGCATGAACCGACCGAGCTCCCCCTCGACCATTTCCCTCTTGGTGATCTTGGTCACCTCATCTCCTTCGTGCGTGGTCTTGAGCACGTCCCAAATCTCTTTGGCACTCTTCAACCCTTGCACCTTATTATACTCCTCTCGACTTAGAGAGGCGAGGAGTATAGTAGTGGCTTGGGAGTTGAAGTGCCGGATTTGGGAAACCTCGTCCGAATCATAATCTTCATCCCCGGTGATGGTACCTGCACTCCAAACTCAACAACGTCCCAAATACTAGCGTGGAGTGAGGTTAGGTGATGCCTCATTTTATCACTCCACATGTTATAATCTTCACCCTCAAAAACGGGTGGTTTGCTTAGAGAGACGGAAAGTAAAGGAGTACGTTTTGAAATGCGAGGATAGTGTAGGGGGATCTTACTAAACTTCTTGCGCTCATAGCACTTAGAAGTGACGGGACGGCGCGTTGGAGCCGAAGGTGGATGGCGACGAAGAATCGGTCTCGTAGTAGACCACCTTCTTCATCTTCTTTTTCTTGTCGCCACTCCGATGCAACTTGTTGTGGGAGGGTGATTCTCCCTTTCCTTTGGAGCCGGACTCCCTTGATAGAGCCTTCCTGTGGCTTGTAGCGGGCTTCTCGCCGGTCATGACCTCCTTCTTGGCGTGATCTCTCGACATCACTTCGAGCGGTTAAGCTCTAATGAAGTACCGGGCTCTGATACCAATTGAAAGTCGCCTAGAGGGGGTGAATAGACGGAATCTAAAATTTATAAACTTAAGCACAACTACAAGCTAGGGTTAGCGTTAGAAATAAAATCGAGTCCGAAAGAGAGGGTGAAAACAAATCACAAGCAAATGAAGAGTGTGACACGGTGATTTGTTTTACCGAGGTTCGGTTCTTGCAAACCTACTCCCCGTTGAGGTGGTCACAAAGACCGGGTCTCTTTCAACCCTTTCCCTCTCTCAAACGGTCACCTAGACAGAGTGAGCTTCTCTTCTCAATCAATCGGGACACTTAGTCCCCACAAGGACCACCACACAATTGGTGTCTCTTGCCTTGATTACAATTGACTTGGGAACAAGAAATGAGGAAGAAGAAAAGCGATCCAAGCGCAAAAGCTCAAAAGAACACGACAAAACTCTCTCTTCTAGTCACTATTGCTTTGAGTGGAATTGGGACTTGGAGAGATTTTGATTCGCTCTAATTGTGTCTTGTATTGAATGCTATAGCTCTTGTATTGAATGTGTTGGCTGAAAACTTGGATGCCTTGAAGTGTGGTGGTTGGGGGTATTTATAGCCCCAACCACCAAAGTGGCCGTTGGGGATGGCTTGCTGTCGTATGGCGCACCGGACAGTCCAGTGCGCCAGCCACGTCACCCAACCGTTAGGGTTCGACCGTTGGAGCTCTGACTTGTGGGGCCACCGGACAGTCCGGTGGTGCACCGGACAGTCACTGTTCACTGTCCGGTGCGCCTTCTGGTGCCTGCTCTGACTTCTGCGCGCGCAGTTGCACTATTCACTGTAGACTTTTGCAGACGACCGTTGGCACAGTTAGCTGTTGCTCCGCTGGCACACCGGACAGTCCGGTGAATTATAGCGGAGTGGCTCCCTCAATTCCCGAAGCTGAGCAGTTCAGAGAGGATCTCCCTGGTGCACGGGACACTATCCTGTGGCACACCGGACAGTCCGGTGCGCCAGACCAGGGCGGCCTTCGGTTGTCTTTTGCTCTTTTTATTTGAACCCTTTCTTGGACTTTGTATTGGTTTGTTGTGAACCTTTGGCACATGTAGAACTTATAATCTAGGGCAAACTAGTTAGTCCAATTGTTTGTATTGGGCAATTCAACCACCAAAATCATTTAGGAAAAGGTTTGACCCTATTTCCCTTTCAGTGGCAAAGGGGCACAATAGACAAAATAGGAAGGCATGCCAGAGGCGGCAGTGAAAGGGAAATGGACCTAATCATTTCCTATAATCAATTTTGGTGGTTGACGTCCAACACAAACTATATGAAGTAACTAGTTTGTCTAGATATCATTTATCTCAGGTGCACAAGGTTCAACACAAACCAAGAAAGAAATTCAGTTAAGGACACAATCAAATTTGGAGCAAAGGACTTAGAGTATGTTGAAATTTGGCGTACCAGACAGTGTCCGGTGCACTAGGCTCGAGCACAATCAAACCAGCCACTCTCGGGAATTCCAGGGGCACCCTCCGCTATAATTCACCGAACTGTCCGGTGAGCTAGTGGAGCAACGGCTCCTTGCGCACCAATGGTCGACTGCTCAGATGAATAGTGATGAACAGTGCCACAGCAGGAGTCAAAGCGCAGAAGTCAAAGGTCACCGGACTGTCCGGTGTGCCACCAGACTGTTCGGTGCAGCAAAAAGACAAAGAGCTGCAACGGTCAATAGCTCCAAACCCTAACGGGCGCGCTGACGTGGCTCGCACCGGACAGTGAACAGTGACTGTCCGGTGCGCCATCGGACTATCCGATGTGCCCATCACCAGCAGACTTTGCCAATGGCTAGGAAGTGGTTTGGAGCTATAAATACCCCCAACCACCTCATTCATTGGCATCCAAGTGTTCTGAATTCAACATTCAATACAAGAGCAAAAGGCTTCACTCCAAGACACATTTCAATAGATCAAACTCCTCTCCAAGTCCCAAAATCAACTCCACCACTTAGTGACTTGAGAGAGAGAGTTTTTGTGTTCATTTGCGCTCTTGTTTCTTGGATTGCCTTCTTCCTTCCCATTCTAATTCTTAAGTGCTTTGTAAAGTTAAGCAAGAGACACCTAAGTATGTGGTGGTCCTTGTGGGGTCTTAGTGATCCGTTTGATTAAGGAGAAGGCTCACTTGGTCTAAGTGACTATTTTGAGAGAGGGAAAGGGTTGAAATAGACCCAGCCTTTGTGGCCTCCTCAACGGGGAGTAGGTTCTTTGGAACCGAACCTCGGTAAAACAAATCACCATGTTCACTCGCTTTGATTCTCGCTTGATTTGTTTGCTCCCTTTCATCTCTCTAAAGTTTCTTTGCCAATATTGATTTGAGTTTTCTCCCAAACGTCATCCGCATCATTTGAGCAAGAGAAACAATCTTCTGCCTCGGATTTAATTCTAACGCTAACCTCGGCCTTTAGTGTGTTTTAAGTTTATAAATTTTAGGTTTCGCCTATTCACCCCCCTCTAGGCGACTTTCAATTGGTATCAATGGCAGTGCTTCATTAAGAGTCTAACCAACTCGAAGTGATGTCTGGAGATCACTCCAAGAGGGAGATCGTGACCGGCGACAAGCCCACGGGCTCGGGGAAGACTCTCTCAAGAGAGTCTGACAACAAGTACAAGGAGTAATCCTCTTCCTCCATCAAGTCACATAGGAGGGGTGACAAGAAGAAAAAGAAGATGAAGAAGGTGGTCTACTACAAGACCTATTCTTCAACACCCTCTACCTCCAGCACCAAGTCGTCCACTACTTCTAAGCGCCATGACCGCAAGAAGTATAGTAAGGTGCCCCTATGCTATCCCTGTATTTCAAGGCACGCTCCATTACTTTCCGTACCCCTAGGCAAACCACCATATTTCGATGGTGAAGATTATTGCATGTGGAGTGATAAAATGAGGCACCATCTAACCTCACTCCACGAAAGTATTTGGGATATTGTTGAGTTTGGAGTGCAGACACCACTGGTGGGGGACGAGGACTACAACTCGGACGAGACCGCCCAAATTAGGCACTTTAACTCCCAAGCAACTTCTATACTCCTCACCTCTTTATGTCGAGAGGAGTATAACAAGGTGCAAGGGTTAAAGAATGCCAAAGAGATTTGGGATGTCCTCAAAACGGCACACAAAGAGGACGAGGTGACCAAGATCACCAAGTGGGAGACGACCGAGGGAGAGCTCAGTCGATTCATCCTCAACAAAGGAGAAGAGCCGCAAGCCATGTACAATCGGCTCAAGACGATGGTCAACCAAGTGCGCAACCTCGGGAGCACAAAAATGGGATGACCATGAAATGGTCAAGGTTATTCTAAGATCCCTTGTTTTTCGTAATCCTATTCAAGTTCAATTAATACGTGGGGATCCTAGATATAAGCAGATGTCTCCTGAGGAAGTTATTGGCAAGTTTGTGAGCTTTGAACTTATGATCAAAGACACCAAACATATTGTCAACTTGGAGCAAGGCGCCACCTCTACACCCGAGCTGCAACCCGATGCATTCAAAGCAATGGAAGAAAAGAAGGAAGAGTCTACACTAAGTATGCTTCCAATCGACGCCTCCAAGCTCGACAACGAGGAGATGGCGCTCATCATCAAAAGCTTTTGTCAAATCCTCAAGCAAAGGAGGGGGAAGGACTATAAGCCCCGCTCCAAAAGGGTGTGCTATCGGTTGTGGTAAGTCCGGTCACTTTATAGCTCAATGTCCATATTCTAGTGAAAGTGTGGACGAAGACAAGGGGAAGAAGAAAATGGAAAATAAGAAGTACTATAAGAAGAAGGGTGGCGAAGCACACATAGGGCGGGAATGGGACTCCGTTGAGAGATTCACCGACTCCTCCTCCGACGAGGACGCCGCCAACATCGCCGTCAACAAGGGACTTCTCTTCCCCATTGTCGGCCACAAGTGTCTCATGGCTAAGGACGGTAAGAAGAAGAAGGTATACTCTAGAGCCAACCCTAAATATACTACATCCAATGATGAGGGTAGCTCTAGTGATAATGAAGATGATTTAATTTCTCTCTTTGCCAACTTTAACATGGACCAAAAGAAAAATTGAATGAATTAATTGAAACCATTAACGAGAAGGATGATCTCTTGGAATGCCAAGAGGATTTGCTCGTTAAGGAAAATAAAAAAAATGTTAAATTGAAAAATGCTTATGCTCTAGAAGTAGAAAAATGTGAAAATTTGTCTAAAGAGCTTAGCATTTGTAATGATTCAATTTCCTGTCTTAAAAATGAGAACGCTAGTTTAAATGCTAAGATAGAAGAATTAAATGTTTGCAAACCCTCTACATCTACTGTTGAGCATGTCACTATTTGTACTAGATGTAGAGATATTCATGTTGAAGCTATTGATGATCACCTTGCCATGATTAAAAAACAAAGTGATCACATAGCTACATTAAATGCTAAAATTGCCGAGCATGAACTAGAGAATGAAAAGTTTAAATTTGCTAGGGGCATGCTCTATAATGGGAGACGCCCTGGCATTAAGGATGGGATTGGTTTCCAACAAGGGAGCCAAAACAACACCAAAACTAATGCCCCTAAAAATTGTCTAATTTTGTTAAGGTTAAGGCTCCCATGGTTCAGGATAGAGAGGGTTACATTTTATATCCTGCAAACTATCCTGAGCATAAGATTAGGAAAATTCATGCTAGTAAACCTCATTCTGTCTCTCATCATGCATTTATGTATAGAAATGAGGCTTCTACCTATAGGCATTCCACTCATGTTAAAATGCCTAAAAAGAAAATTCCTAATGCATCAAATGAGCATAACATTTCATTTAAAACCTTTGATGCTTCTTATGTGCTCACTAACAAATCAGGCAAAGTAGTTGACAAATATGTTGGGGGCAAACACAAGAGTCCAAAGACAGGGTACCCAAGGTGCTTGTTTCTAATGTAAAAGGACCTAAGACCGTTTCGGTACCTAAGAACAAGGCCTAAAATTGTTTTGTAGGTTTATGCATCCGGTGGATCAAGTTGGATAATCGATAGCGGGTGCACAAACCACATGAAAGGGGAGAAAAAATGTTCTCCTCATATGAGAAATATGAAGATCCCCAACGAGCTATTACATTCAGGGATGGAAATCAAGGTTTGGTCAAAGGATTGAGTAAAATAGTGAAAGGGAAATTGGGTTAACCATTTCTTATAATTAATTTTTGGTGGTTGATGATCAACACAAACACATGGACTAACTAGTTTGTCTAGATATTATCTATTACAGGTGCATAAGGTTCAACACAAACCAATAGAGAAATCCGGTTAGGGATACAATAAAAAATGGAGCAAAGAACTTGAGTGTGCTGAAAAATGGTGCACCGGACTGTTAGGTGTGCTACCGGACAGTGTCTGGTGCACCAGGCCGTACAACAGATGAACCAGCCACTCTCGAGAATTCTAGGGGCGCGCTCCGCTATAATTCACTGGACTGTCCGGTGTGACACCGGACTGTCTGATTTGCCAGCGGAGCAACGGCTAGCTCGCGCCAACGGTCGACTGTGCAGAGGTGAACAGTGCCGTGAAGTCAGAGAGCACCGGACTATCTAGTGCAGCAAGATGACAAAGGCTCCAACGGTCGACCAGCTCCGAACTCTAACGGTTGCGCTGACGTGGCACGCACCGGACAGTGCACAGTGCAGTCTGGTGGCGCACCGGACCGTCCGGTGCGCCCAATCACCAGCAGAATTCAGCCAATGCCTAGAAGTGGTTGGGAGGCTATAAATATCCCCAACCACCTCATTCACTCACATCCAAGCATTTCTGAGTTCTCATTCATTGCAAGAGCAAAAGCCCAAAACTCCAAGACACAATTAAAGCAATCAATCCACTCAAAGCTCCAAAACAACTCTAGTGCATTAGGGCTCGTGAGAGGATCACTTGTGTTCTTTGTTGCTCTTGTCGCTTGGTTTTGGCCTTTTCTCTTCCCTTCTATTTCTCAATTAACTTGTAATCAAAGCAAGAGACACCTAAGTGTGTGGTGGTCCTTGCGGGGTCTAAGTGATCCGAGAGATTAAGGAAAAGGCTCACTCGGTCTAAGTGACCATTTGAGAGAGGGAAAGGGTTGGAATAGACCCGGTCTTTGTGACCTCCTCAACGGGGACTAGGTTCTTTGGAACCGAACCTCGGTAAAAGAAATCATCGTGTTCACTTGCCTTGATTCTTGTTTGATTTGTTTTCCCCTCTCTAACGTTTCCTTACTAATGTGAATTTGAGTTGGCTCCCATACGTCATCCACAATCCTTGAGCAACTCCTAGCAAGAGAGATATTCTTTTGGACTTGAATTTAATTCTAACGCTAAACCCCGACCTTAGTGTGTGTTTAAGTTTATAAATTTCAGGTTTCGCCTATTCACCCCTTCTAGGCAACTTTCAATCGGTATCAGAGCCAGTGCTTCAATAAGAGCCTAACCAACTCGAAGTGATGTCTAGATGAAGCGTCTCGGTCTAATTCCCGAAACTAAACATGCATAGATATACTAGAATACAGAATTCTAGTACCATGTTCAAGTGGTGCCATAACATACAAGGCTTTTATTTAGTGCATTCTAATAATATGATAATAGAAACTAGAATAAAATAGTGGGTGGGCGAAGAACGTGGCTGCGAGCTCCTCGTCGGACATGGCGTCGGCTACAATACAATGGCACCATAGGGGACTTGGGTGTAGGAAAGCGCTACTCATTGGGCACAAAGTTAGGATCCTCTGCAACAAATCATCAATGGGTGAGTACAAAGGTACTCAGCAAGTCCCACCTCGCCCTTACAGTGAGGGAGTTACATCATGCATGAATCATTGACAAATGTTAAATATAGAAGTGATTAACGAGTGTAAACTAAAGGAAAACCCATAACCACCCACCATAGCCAGCAGGTAGCTCAACTAGTTGAAGTGTCCACACCATAACCTGTCCTATACCGAGGACACAGACCATTCGAATGGATTATACACTCTGCAGAGGTGTACGCTGTACCCACACGCACATCACTGTCCTAAGACGGCTCTGTCATAGCCAACACCTAGCCATGGCTCAACCTCGCCTAGCTGCCCACAAACCCCGGGTTCTGACCGCTCAGGTCCCCAACCCAAAACATATCCACCTCGGACGACTACCAGGCCAGCCAGTGGGATTAGGCTAAGGCTTGCCCATACAAGCTCATGTGGTCGCACTAGAAAGAAGTTAGGTGAGATGGCACCCCAACACATAGTCCTTATGGTTCACCAGAGCAGCCACCAACCAAAACTAGCAAACCCGAGATGTCACCACGACAACTCGGTCGCAAGTCTACCACCACGGTTAGCGCATGCACCAACACTTACCCTACTGCTCTGGTTTCATCCCGTCTAGTTTCATCAAGTGTCAAGGTATCAAATATTTATGCATTTAACATGCATCAAGGCATCAACCAAAGGTTTCGCTCATTCCCTCAGTATTAGGTGTATCATTTCATGTCACTCCTAAGTCTAGTAAATTTTATATTTTTCCTCACTTAGGAACAAACACCGTCAACGTAAGAGGTCGATGAGACTTGCCTTCACTCGCGTACTCCTCCTCGGACGTTGGGCTCCTGGTCGACAGGCTCTGGCTAGTCTTCTTCTGGGATCGGCTCTGCTCCAACATTCGCCAACGAGCACGCGTACAATAGGCAATCACACAACAAGTATAAATATGAGTACATTATGTTTTGTTTTTTAATCAATATGCATAGTTTAATTTTTAGAAAATAATAATAATAATAATGGTTTTGATTTTAGAAAAACTTTGGTGAAAGAATCGGATTAATTAGAGTTCATATGTGAAAGTTATTAGTGGTACAAAATAAATGGATAATAAAACGAAAAATATGCCTACACCAGGAATTAAACTCTGGCGGTGGCATTTACTAAGTAGCAGCTTGCCACCATGCTACTTCTTATGTCTGTGTTATTTTAGATGCGCGAAATTATAAAACTGGTACTGGTCGAAGAATACAAGGGTACGGAAGTCATCTTCTTCTTCTCTCTGTTCCCTCACGGTGACCATCGGGAGTTCAATTCAAGCCATAAGGGAGGTGAGGGGGGCTGCTGGGGAGAGGGGGAGAAGTGCTCCAACCTGCAGCAGGTCTGGTTGGGGCGCGATTTTAGGGAATGGGTCGACGGGCGAGCTGTCGTGTGGGAGGTGTGGCCATGGCGGACTGGGCTCGACGACAGCTTAAACAGCAAGGGAAACGACGATGGGCTGGTGGAGGATACTCCGGAGGTGGAGGAGGCGCTTACCTATGGCTCGGCTAGCCTCCCGGGGTGCTACAACGGTAGGACGATGGACGACCGCGGCGAACCAGCTCGGGAACGGAGGACTGTTGGTGGCTCAGCTCGGGAAGATGAGCGGCGTCGAGGGGTAGCTCGAGCCCCTTTTTATAGGCGGTCGCGGCTCGACGGTGCACATGGCGTGCGACAACTGTGCAAACACGTGCGACGCGGTGGAGTTGACTTTGCATTCCTGGCACTTCGGGCTGGTGCTGAGACGACGTCGAGGGCGCGGCATAGCAATCCAGGTGGTCGGGTTTGACTGTCGCGACACAAGCGGGGTGATGCTGGAGAGAATCGCGATGACGTATCACATCGGCGTTTGTCCGTGGCTAATTATGGCTCCTGGTGTAGCAGCGGCAAGGATGGAGGTGTTGACTGCGGCATGGCGTGCAGCCATGGTGCTCTGTTGCTTGCTCCAAGGCAAGAGGAGAACAAAGGGTTTGTGCGTGCTCTGCTCCTTGCTTGCTCGGGTGTAGTGGCAATGGCCAAGGAGACATCACTCGCTAGCTGCTAACTAGAACAAACAGACAAAGATGAGTAGATGAAAGGTTCCGCAGTTGGCAGCCATGGCGTGCTGCTTAGTGTTGGTTTGTAGGAGCGAGCGTGAAGATGGAACATCATGCCCCGCCAGTGCTAGCTACATTTAATTAATTTGGGTTGACCTTCTCTTTAAGCAGCTAATGAGATTTAGTTTTGAGTTCGAGGTAACTTGGTTAGGATAAAGTGCGTGCGATCAAATAGACGGACGAAATAAATAATCTTATAGTTCATCGTGACTTCGTAAATAGTTTTGAACTTAGTTTTAAAATATATCGTTTGGTTCTAGCTAGAATTTTTATCTTTTTTTTGGAAAATACTCCGTCAAATTAAATCGAGATTATTTTGAAAAGTGTGTGACTTTTAGTTTAAAAAATGGGATGTCACAAACCTACCCCGCTTAGGATGAATCTCGTCCCCGAGATTCAGCTTGGGTCTGGAAACAGTTGAGGGAACTCGGCTCTGAGAGCATCTTATCGCTCCTAGGTTGCTTCTCCTTTAGAATGTCTGCTCCACTGAACTCGGCAAAGAGTGACAGTTGAGGTCCTAGTCCTGCGAGTCACGGTGTCTAGGATCTTCACTGGCACTTCCTGATAACGGAGGTCATCTTGAAGGTCGATAGTGTCCTGAACCACTTGTTCTTCTAGAACACGGAGACACTTCCTCAACTGAGACACGTGGAAGACATCGTGCACTCCAGACATGTCCTTGGGAAGGTGTAACTTGTAGGCTACTGCTCCCACCCTTTAAGGATTGGGTAGGGACCAATGTACCTTGGGGCCAACTTTCCACGGACTTGGAATCTGCTCATGCCATGGATCGGGGAAACTTTAAGATACACAAAGTCCCCGACACCTGAAAGCGAGCGCACGCCTCCTTTTATCTGCATAGCTTTTCTGGCAGGATTGAGCTGCTTTCAAGTTTTCTCAAATTTCTGCCACTTTGTCCTCTGCAGTCGTGATAAAGTCTGGACCTTCAATAATTCGATCGCCTACTTCTGACCACATCAACGGGGTCCTACACTTTCTCCCATACAAGACTTCATATGGTGACATCTTCAAGCTAGACTGGTAGCTATTGTTATAGGAGAATTCTGCATACGACAGGTTGTCTTCCCAATCCTTGCCATATGTGAGAACACAGGCTCTCAACATGTCCTCAAGGATCTGGTTGACTCTCTCAGTCTGGCCATCGGTCTGCGGATGGTAAGCTAACTAAAGTACAACTTGGTGCCAAGAGCTTTGTGCAACTTCTTCCAAAATCTGGAGGTGAACTGGGGTACCTCGATCAGATACGATCCTCCTAGGTATGCCATGTAGCTTCACAATACGATCAATGTATAGCTTGGCCAACTTATCCCCACCAAAGGTAGTCCGCACTAGAATGAAATGAGCCACCTTAGTGAGATGGTCGACTATCACCCAAATTGAGTCATGACCATTCTTGGTACGGGACAGACCAGTGATGAAATCCATACCAACTTTATCCACTTCCAGACTGGAATTGGCAATGGCTGTAGTTTACCGTTAGGCTTCTAGTGTTCTGCCTTGATTTGCTGGCACACATCACACTCAGCAACAAATCTGGCAATATCACCCTTCATACTATCCCACCAATACTTCCTCCTTAATATCCATGTACATTTTGGTTGTTCCGGGATGGATGGAATAGGCTGAGTTGTGAGCCTCATCTAATATGGTTTGGCAGAAATGACCTTGCTTTGGCACGCATATTCTCTTCTTGAACCATAAAGTGCCCTGATTATCAACCCTGAAGTCTAGTGCCTTGCCTGCACTATTTTGGGTCTTGATCCATATCAGCTCCATGTCCTCTATTTGGGATTCCTTGATCTGATCATCGAGGATAGGTTGAACGCTAAGGTTGTAATTGAGACAGTGGGGCACAACCCTTAGGTTCAACTCCCTCATTTCTTTCTCAACTCTAGGGCTTGAATCACTAAGTGATGACAATACACCTTCCGGTTAAGCGCGTCAGCCACCACATTAGCTTCCCTAGATGGTAGTGAATCTCCAGATCATAGTCCTTGATTAACTCCAACCATCTGCGTTGTTGGAGGTTGAGGTCTGACTGGGTGAAGATATACTTGAGACTCTTGTGGTCTGTGTAGATCTCACACTTGTTCCCGATCAGATAGTGCCGCCAGATTTTTAAGGCATGCACAACTGCTGCAAGCTCTAAGTCATGTGTTGGGTAGTTTTGCTCATGAGTTCTCAACTGTCGTGAAGCATAAGCTACTACCTTGCCTTCTTGCATAAGAACACAACCCAAACCTTGTCTGATGCATCACAGAAGATGGTGAAGCTTTTCTGGATGTCAGGTAGGACTAGCACCGGGGCACTAGTCAATCTTGCCTTAACTCCTGAAAGCTTCGCTCGCAAGCTTCAGACCAGACAAACTTCTTGTCTTTTTGAAGTAGCTCGGTCATCGGTCGGGCCTAATTTAGAAAATCCTTCAATGAACCTTCAGTAGTATCTAGCCAAACCCAAGAAACTCTTGATCTCTGTGACTAAGTGGGTTGTTTCCACTTTAACACTGCCTTTACCTTCTCTAGATCAACCTCAACCCCTTCAACTGTGAGAACATGTCCTAGATAGCTAACTCTCTGCATCCAAAACTCACACTTGCTGAACTTGGCGTACAACCGGTTATTCCTGAGCTTGCCCCAGACGACCCTGAGGTGTTGTCCATGCTCTTCGGCGCTTTTGGAGTAGATCAATATGTTGTCTATGAAGACCATGACAAATCTGTCGGCGTTTCGACCCGGGGGGTCCCTGGACCGACGAGTAAATTGTGGCTGCGTGTCCTAGCCCAGATGGGTCGGCGCGAGACGGAGACACAAGGGGGAAAAACCGGCGAGGGGAAACCGCGGCCTCGTGTTGTCCTGCGCCCAGGGCGGATGCGCTTGCAGTAGGGGGTTACAAGCGTTCGCAAGGGAGAGAGAGAGGGGGCGTGAGACTGCGCGTCCACCCGTTCTCCCGCGCGGCCACCTTTGTATAAGGGCCCTGGACCTTCCTGTTATAGACGTAAGGAGAGGGTCCAGGTGTACAACGGGGGGTGTAGCAGCGTGCTAACGTGTCTAGCAGAGAGGAGCCAGAGCCCTATGTACATGCCAACGTGGCTGTCGGAGAGGTGTTGGAGCCCTGTTCATGTGGCGTTGTGGCCGTCGGAGGAGCGCTTGAGCCCTATAGAAGCACAGCTGTCGGGGCTGTCGGATCCTTGCTGACGTATCCTTGCTTCCGTAAGGGGCTGAGAACCGCCGTTGTCATGGAGCACGCGAGGTGCCATCATTACTTGTTTTACTGGGGCGAGCCAGATGGGACACGGTCTTGTCCCCCGTAGCCTGGGCTAGCTAGGGGTAGGGTAATGGCCCCCCTTGTGGCGTGGTCGGCCCGAGCGAGGTGGTGACTTGTCACACCCGGTTCCACGGGGTAGAACCGAGCGCATACCATATGTGTGCCAGGATCCATTTTCACACATATGTTGATGTCACAAGTGTAATATATCAAAAGACAATGCAATAAAGGTAAAGAGAGTATAATACTTTATTACATCATCTGAAACATTGTATCTTGAACAAGTATCATATCAAAGTAAAGCGGAAATAAACAACTGGGCAATCTCCCACAGGAAGATGACCGGCGCATCGTTAGACTTAGAAATCATCGTCGTCGATAAAATCTCCATCAAAGTCTCCAGCATCACCCTCTGATCAAAATATTAGCAAGGGTGAGCTCACTTATGGTCGGGGCTCAGCAAGTGGGGGAAAATTAATGCAGGTATAACAAGGTGAGGCAAAGGATGAGCAGTAAGCATTTTAGTTGGTCAACATTTTATTAACAACACCTGTCTTACTATTGAGTGTGAATCCCAAATATCCCATTTAAACAAAGGAATATGAATATAACAAAAACACTTAAGTGAAACCACTTAAGCAAATTATTGGCAGATCATCAGATCTCAATTTAATTCCATCCTGAAGTTCAATTATCATGTGAGGAGTCCAGGTCGCTCATAACCGGGAGCACGGCTGATATATCAGTTTTACACTCTGCAGAGGTGGTACAACTTTACCACATCATGCATCCCATCTAGCCGGGTTGATCGGACCCTTAAACACTGCCGAGGTGAATGGCTAGGGATCCATTATGAGGCTTTCACAAAATACACTTAATACGAAGCAACCCGCTAAGGTTTCTAAAGGCGATGGTGGTGGCCCCCTGGGTGAAGTACCTTAGCAAAATACGACCCCATGTTAACGTGGGCTGCCAGCACCTACCGCTCCCCCTCTTGCCCATATTTCAGGTAAGGTTGCTAGGCACTAAGTATATAAAGCTAATTACCAAAGCTAGAGCCATGATAGCACTCGTGGTTGTATTGTTATCCTGGGTGGTCACTCCATGTTCCAATTAATTTGAAATAATATCATTTTAACCATCGGGTTAATGTCATAATTGCCAACTAATATTTTGGAACATTAATACCAATTGATTAGTGACATAAAAAATCATTAAGTTGAGCGGTAGCACAAACTTTGCATAGCTTAATAATTTTCCCAGGTTAAACAAGGAATACAGGTAGTAAATCTAGGAAATCCTTAATTAGGTAAACCCATCAAATTATGCAATATATCAAAAAGTAAACATTATTATATGCAATGAGTAGGTACAAACAGAATATGAGAGGGAGAATCCACTTGCCTTGCTCAAGCGAGTCCTGCAGGTCGTTCTCAAACAAATTTGGATCTTCTACCACACAATCGGCTTCTATATAGTCGCACATCGCACATACAAAAATAAAACATACACAAATAAATAAACAAGCACCATTTCATAAACATACACCATTACATGCACATTAACACGTCGCACTAATCACATCTTAATTACGTACTAATCGCGTAAATACTTATTAATTCAATTATAGCTATTAATGTGAGTCCTAATGGTGAATTTATGAGTGGGTGCAATAAATATAATTTTAACTAATATTAATATAATTTAACATCATCAATGAAAATAATTATCGTCTTTAATACTAATAAATAAATTAATAGCTTTTATCCTTTTTATTTCTAACTCAAATTGAGTATGGCTAAAAATGAATCTATTAATATTATATTCTAAAAATCTACATAAATTGCTAATTGGACTTTTTATGACACAAGTGAGGATATTTTGACATAAACTAGTATTTTGCTTAATCTAAAAATCTAAGTGCTCAATTTGCGAACATGTTTATTTGACTAGCAAAAATCTATTTTCCATACTTCCGGTGATATTTTCTCTTTTCTTTCTAAAAGAAGATATTAATTAAATAATCGGATAAATCATCTAAAAATCTATATTATTCATATGACATGCGTTCTATACCTTTTTCTAAATCCACTTAAAATGCACCTATAATTCTCCAAATAGTTTCTAAAGTTTATTGTGACCAAATTTAACTACAAAAACTCTTATCTATTGTTTTTATCACCAACATGACTATTAAATCTACGTCATATTTTCTAATCCAAAAATCATCGCATCGATTAACATGGAATATCACGGTGCACTAACGATCGCATTTCTCTACCAAAATTCCATAATGCACATACACATAAGAATTGCGATTAACACGTGTTCATATTACAACAAACAAAATATACAACTAATGAATCAGATCAAAAAGTGTTTTATAAAATACACAAAATAAATTTGGGTCGTCTTCATTAGGTTCGCGCGTGTGACGGGGATGGATCGACGGGTTTCGACCGGGTGGAGAAGAGCAGGGCTCGACTATGGACGGCGAGTGGCGTAGCTCCGGCAAACTCCGGGCTCCGGTGACGAGCGACGAGCTCCGATGAACTCCGGTGACGAGCGGCACTAGCGGTGAGCGAGAAGCACTAGAGAAAGAGGCGAGCTCGGGTAGGAGAGTATGGAGAGGGCTCTGCTGCCTTTTATAGGAGAGAGGGAGGGAAGAAGAAGAGTATGCCAGGGAGAGCTTCAATGGGGCGCTGGCTGTCCTTCATGGCCATCAATGGCATCGGTTACTTTCCAAGCATCAATGGGGAGAGCAATGGAGAAGAAGAAACGGTCGCAGTGATAATTCTTTAACGCAGTCGGCGAACAGACGCGCGGGCTCGCGGGTGGGCGCGTGGTGCCGTGGGCGCTCGCGCGGGCGGCTTGCTCGCGGGGCGGCTGGGGTCTTCGGCGCGGCGTTCGGTGCAGGCGCGGGTCTGCTCAGGCGCGGCTCCTAGACTCAGGTGCGCCCGGCGTCGCGGTCGGGGCTTGGCCGGTCAGCTTGGGCGGCGCGGCTCGCGCGCGGAATCGGTGGGCAGGGCGCGGCTGCGCGAGGTGGCTCGGCCGGCATCATGCGCGCGCGCGCGAGGAGCAGGGGGAGAGAGATAGGGCGGCGGCGGCTGGCTTCTGCCAGGGAGCGCGCGCGCGTGCGAGCGTTAGGCTAGGGTTTGGGGACATGGGCCCCTAGTGGGCTGGTTGGGTTAGATTTAGGTTTTTTTTTCTAATTCCGAGATGCATTTTTAAAGAGCTCAAAAAATCATATAAATTCACCAAAAATATTTATAAATAAAATACTTGTTTTAGACTAATAATTACTATATTACTTAATTATTATTTAATTACTAGGATTTCTTTTTAAAAGAAAGTTAATAACAATCATCCGATAATCAATCAAGCGCATACAAAGAAAATGATCAAAATGCAAATAAATAATTAAACACTTAAAATAAAATTATTATCCTAATTAATATAATAACTAAATTCATTATATTTTTTTAATTGATGGCTTTTGTGGTGTTACAAACCTACCCCTCTTAAAAAGAATCTCGTCCTCGAGATTAAGAAACTTTCGAGAATAACTGGGGAAATTCTACTCTAAGTTCATCTTCTCTTTCCCAAGTGGCCTCATCTTCCGAGTGATGACTCCACTGAACCTTGCACATGTTAATGACTTTACTCCATGTAATTCTGCGAGATGTTTCTAGAATTCTGACCGGGTACTCTGAATAAGTCAAATCTTCATTGACATTCAGTTCTTCCATGGGTAACTGTTCTTATGGTACTCTTAAGCACTTCTTGA